>CM019163.1:3946372-4076778 GCA_009733165.1 Naja naja
AATTTTAAAAAACAAACAAACACCAAGACAGCACTTTTTCTGGCTTTTGGAGTGCGTCACTGCATCCGGTTTTTGTGGGGCGGTGCTGTGTCATGCTTCTTGCGGTGTCTAGTGCTGCTGTGGGTGACTTCTGGGGGCGGTTGTGAGGCTTCCCTTAAGTACCCAAGCAAGCATCTCCTGGGCCATTGTTAAAAGGCTGCGTTGGGAAGACAACTTGAGTTGGTGAGTCCCAAGGAAGGCTCCTTCACGGCTCGTGTTCAGAAAAGTAACTTGGCTGCTTTTTTTTCCCTTCTGTTTATTTCCCACCGCATTTCAACGCACCCGTTTTACTGCACAGCCTCTCAGATGCTGAGCACCACTGGTCCTTTTGAGAGTGGCTGCTTCAATCGCCCTTTTTTCTTTTTTTCTGTTCCAGGAACTTTTGCCCCTCGGTTTTTGCATTAAATTTCTGCTCTGCATTTGCTCAGGAATGCAGCCCCTGAGGAGCTGAGCTACTAAGCCTCTACTCTTTTCCCCCCCTCTTCAGAAATCTATAAAGACCCATTTTCCAACCAGGCCTTCAAAAATTAATTCGATGTGCAAGGTTGTTTTGTTTGTTTTTTTAATTCTGTACCTATTTTTTAAAAAAAACCAGAAATTGCCTTAGAAGTACAGGCAATCCTCCACATACAACAGTTCGCTTAGTGGCCGTTCGAAGTTAACTACGCCGGAAAGCAACCACCATCTTTCCAGATACATCCGTTGCAGCATCCCCGTAGTCACGTGATTTACATTCAGATCCTTGCCAACTGTCTCATATTTATGACGGTTACGGTGTCCGGGGTTATGCAATCCTCTTTTGCAACCTTCTGACCAGCCAAAGCCAATGTGGGAAGCCAAACTCACTTAACAACCTTGTTACCAATTTAACAACTGTGGTATCCTGGGCTCACGGGATCCCCTTTTGTTATATAGCAGCGGTGGCTAACCTTTTGGGGCTCCTGTGCCAAAAATGGTGTGCACGCGCTTGCATGCTCGCGCTCACGTGACAGCACCCAGAAGGCAATGCGTGCCCCCCCCACGCCCCCTACTCATGCACGTGCAGTCCTCCCACCCTTACCCGCACTGTGCCTCACAGCTGATTTTCGGCTGGTTTGGGGCTTTTTTGGCCTCCCAGAGGCTTGAGGAAGGTTTCTGCAGGCCGAAAATTAGGGCCGTTTTGTCATTTCCAGTATTTCCGGAAAAAACAGGAAGTGACGAAGCGGGCCTGGTTTTCCGCCTCAAAAGTCTCCAGAAACCTCCGGGAGGCCGAAAAAGACCTGAAACCAGCCAAAAATCAGCTGTGAGGCACACGCATGCGCAGTGAGGTAAGTTTGCCTGCAGCTCCTGTGCCGGCACAAATGGCTCCACTTACCACCACTTACCATCACGGTTATATAGGGCTTCCTGCTTGAGCAAGGGGAGGGGGGTTGGACCTGCAAGGCCCCTTCCAATTCTGTTGTTCTACTTGCTGCCCAACTCAGTGGGGAAACCAGATTCACATAACGACCACATTACACAATTAAAAACGGCAGCAATTCCCCTTAAATGTGGCAGGAGAAGTCGAAAAAGAGGGGGGGCAAAAGCCACTGAGCAAAACTTCTCACTTAGCAACATACGTTTGGGGCTCCGTTGTGTTTATCCGTGGAGGACTACCTGGGAAAAAATGAAGAAGATGAGAATAACGATGAGATAAATGAGAGTACTTACTGCCTGCCTAGGTGGTTTGACATTTGTTGCAGGAATTAGTTATTTAGCAGCATGATGGCGGGGGGGTGGAAATGCCAGGGGATTGCAAAATATCCTTCTCCTTTTGCATGTTTGCTATAAGCTGGAAGCTTATTCATGTTACCGTAATTGATGTTTACGCAAGGGATATTTATACCCCCCCGTGTATCAACGGTGTGCTGTGTGGGCCTACGCCGGAGAAGGGAACAAACAGCTTCAGTTAACAAACTGTTTGCTTTCTGAATCTTTTCACTGAAGCAAAAAATAAAAAAGCAGGAATCGCAGGTGGTCCTCGGCTTAACGACCACCCCTGACCCCCCCAAATTCTAATATTGCTAAGTGAGAAATTTGGGGGTTTTTTTACGACTGTTCTTGCCACCGTTGTTTAAGACAGGGGTCTTCCAACCTTGGCCACTTGAAGCCTGGCGGACTTCAACTCCGAGAATTCTGGGAGTTGAAGTCCACCAGGCTTCAAGCGGCCAAGGTTGGAGACCCCTGGTTTAAGGGAATTGCTGCCGTTGCTAAATTAGCAACAGGGATGTTAAGTTAATCCATTAATACGGTTCTTAAGTGAATCTGGCTGCCCCCGTTGAGTTTGCTTGTCAGAAGGATGCCAAAGGGAATCGCATGACCCTTCAATGCTCTTGCTGGAGTCTGACTCTGAGGGGGAGATTGAGCAGCTGACAGGGAGTGGGAGTGTGGCTCCCGTGGCTGTGGAAGAAACTGGGGAAGGGCACAGTCCAGCTGGGCATTCAGAGGAAGTCCCCCTCTTCATCCTAGGGTACACAGGGAGGAACAGAGAAGGGAGCAACATGGCTTATGGGAGAGAAAAGGGCCCTGATCCCTTTCATTAGTTGCAGCTGGGAGAACAGGATATAAGAGGGGCGTTTGCACACAGCTCCTTGCTGGAAGCAAAGCGTGCATTATCTTTGTCGAGGCTTATCTGGGTTTTGGCATCCTCCCAACTGTGGGTGTTGCCTTTGAAAGTCTGCAATTTATCATCCTAGCCTGTTAATTACTTCAGTGTGTTTTGTGTTTGTTTGTTTGTTTTGTTTCTAATTATCTTTAATTTGAGTTCGGACTGCATTTCTGTCCTTCGTAGACTGTTTTTGGAAGAGTTTGATTTCCAGCCGAGCATAATTGGACACTGGGGGCCAAGTTGGAGGCGTTAAAGGGAATTTATTCTACTTTTGTGACTTTGTTATTTTGGTGTCATGCCCCGGGTCATCACAGACTTCAACGGCACTGTGACTGTCGTAAATATGAACCGTTTGTCAGGTATCCACATGTAAACCCTGTGACCACGGGGATGCTAAGTGTGAAAAATGGACATAAGTCACGTTTTCCCCCCAGTGCCATGGTAACTTCGAAAGTTCGCTAAACAAACCGTGTAGAATACCTTCTGCAGAATACCTGGAGAAATCTACCTGTCCCAGCCATTAAGCGAAATAACTTTTTTTTTTCTGCGCTGTGAGTGGTAGTAGGTTTTCTGGAATATTTTGAATGAGAAGAATAACTTTCTGCTCTTCCTGAACTCTTGTCAATTCCTTTAGCATCATGTCTGGGAAATAGGATGATGAACATCGCTTCCCCCACCCTCCCAGTTCCAAATTCCTGCCCCTAAAAAAAAAAGATTTGCAGTTGGGATTATTTGCATCCTTCTTAACTTCTCTCCAGTCCATGGAGCCACTTTTGGGAGATATTCATTTGTTTCTAAGAAAGTTTCCAGTTTAGCCTTTAAGGAGGAGCTTTTTCCTCTGTGGGGTCCCCAATGGCTGTAAAAGCCAAGGCATGTTGTGGCATGGTGTCAAATTCCACACCTAGGACACCGAAACGATATGGCCTGGAATCCAGAATTTCTTTAGTGGCTTTGTTGTAAGATGCTGGT
The DNA here is from genome assembly GCA_009733165.1 of Naja naja. Taxonomy (NCBI): domain Eukaryota; kingdom Metazoa; phylum Chordata; class Lepidosauria; order Squamata; family Elapidae; genus Naja; species Naja naja. The sequence goes on from CM019163.1 coordinate 3,950,007, forward strand.
CGACATTAGCTTCTGTATGCATTGGGAGGACTGTTGACTGCGTGTTCAAAAAAGTCATGCAGGGTAATTGAATATACTTCTTTTTTTAAAAAAAATTAAATGTTTATGCAATTAAAAACAGACATATATATATATATACATATTTGTTTTCAGAGATTTTCACGGTAAGGTATGTAGGTCTTGGTGTATTGGTCTTGTCCGTAAGTATTGAGAATACCTTGGCAACGCTTTACAAAATGACGGATGACGGATGATTTCAAAACGCTGCCAAGGTATTCTCAATCTTACAGACAAGCAAAGAATACACCAAGACCATATATATATACATACACACACACACACACACATACACATATATACGTTTTACAGCAAAGTTTGAGTGATAGTTACACTTATATTTTTCTATCATTGTCGTATTCTACCTTGTTATAATAACTTCCTCGTCCTTTTAGTGTCTTTGATTCTACATGGATAAATTTACAGTTAGTTACACGTCTCCCTTGTTTTCAATGAACTGTCAAGTTATCAGACGTTACCTTTTCTTCAGCCAATCACACCAGATATCCCATATTTTATAATAGTCACTATCCGGTAATTGAATATACTTCTAATCAGGGTAAATTTAAATCACGATTTAAATCACTAGTAAAATGGCTTGATTTAAATTGAGAGTTTTTAATAGCAGCTGTCACCTCTGTCCTGCAGCGGTTCCTCCTCTGACCCAATGTTGACTCACCGACAGCCGCAATATTGCAGAAGATACAGCCTCGTGCTACAGAACTAAGCTCCATTTCGTGCCGAAAAAAGCTAAATTATGAATGTGTCTTAAATAGAAAATTACCTTTAGGTAGATTTTTTACTCCAAAAGCATTTTATTCAAATAAATTGGATAAAAATAAAAAAAAATCCAATTTAAATTTTTAAAAAATCTGATTTAAAAAAAAATCATTGGTTTTTATCCACATTGCTTCTGATACTCTTTTTTCCCCCCCTAAAAACCAAAGTGGTGACGGGACAGTGAAGGAAACAAACAGAAAGCTACAGTACAGGTAGTCCTCAACATCACACTTGAGCCCAAAATGTACGTTGCTAAGTGAGAAATTCGCTCAGGGAGTTTCATCCCGTTTTACGACTTTTCCTGACCTGTTCATTAAGGGATTCACCGCAGCTGATAAATTACTAACACGGTGGTTAAGTGAATCTGGTTTCCCCATTGGCTTGGCAGAAGGTAGGAAAAACAGAATTGGAAGGGACCTTAGTAGGTCATCTAGTCCAACCCCACCCCACCCCCGCTCAAGCAGGAGACCCTATCCAAAAGGGTCACATCACATCACCCCAGGACACTGCAACCGCCATAAAGGTGAATCCATTGTCAAGCATCCGAATGTAAATCACAGGACCCCCGGGGATGCTGCAACTGTCATAAGTGTGAAAAGTGGTCGTAACTCACTTTTTTCAGTGACGTTAACTTTGAACGGTCACTAAACGAACTGTTTTAAGTCGAGGACTTCCTGTATTCTGACTGTCTCCATTTTAGGTAATTAGGAGTCTTGTTCTCTGCTGTCAATAAAACTACCTTCCACTTGAGAAAAAAAAATACAGGGAATCCTTGACTTACAACAGTTCATTTAGTGACTGAAGTTACGACGACACTAGAAAAAGAGACTTATGACCGTTTTTCACAGTTACAACCGTTGCAGCCTCCCCACAATCACGTGATCAAAATTCAGGCGCTTGGCCACTGACTCGTATTTACGACGGTTGCATTGTCCTGGGGTCACGTCATCCCCTTTTGTGACCAAAGTGAACAGCGGAAACCCAGATTCACTTAACAACCATGTTACTAATTTAACAATTGCAGCAATTTGCTTAACGGTGGCTGGAAAGGTCGTAAAATGGGGGCAAAACTCACTTAACAAATGTCTCCCTTAACGAAGGCTCGTTAAAGGCTGTCATGCCCTTGTTGGAGTCTGGTTCTCAGGGGGAGAGTGAGCAGCTGACAGGGAGTGGGGATGTGGCTCCGGTGGTTGTGGAAGAAACGGGGGAAGGGCACAGTCTGGCTGGGCCTTCAGAGGAAGACCCAGGCCACCCCCTCTTCTTCCTAGGGCATGCAGGGAGGAACAGAGAAGGGAGCAACATGGCTTATGGGAGAGAAAAGGGCCCTGATCCCTTTCATTAGTTGCAGCTGGGAGAACAGGATATAAGAGGGATGTTTGCACACAGCTCCTTGCTGTAAGCAAAGCATGCATTGTCTTTGTCGAGGCTTATCTGGGTTTTGGCGTCCTCCCAACTGTGGGTGTTGCGTTATCCTTTGAAAGTCTGCAATTTATCATCCTAGCCTGTTAATTACTTCAGTGTGTTTTGTGTTTGTTTTTTGTTTCTAATTATCTTTAATTTGAGTTCGGACTGCATTTCTGTCCTTCGTAGGCTGTTTTCGGAAGAGTTTGATTTCCAGCCGAGGATAATTGGACATTGGGGGCCAAGTTGGAGGCATTAAAGGGAATTTATTCTACTTTTGTGACTGTGTTATTTTTGTGCCACGCCCCTTTGGGTCATCACAAAGGCTTGAAGAATTTAAAGGCTTGAAGAAAATTCTTAAATGGGGCGAAACTCCCTTAACAACAGTCTCCCATAGCAAGATAAATTTGGGGCCCTTTTGAAGTCGACTACCTCTACACATTGTTTACACGTCTATTGTTGTCAACCAGAGAGCTGAAATCCGTTCTTATTACTTAATTCCTTGCCAGGCATTCTTTGGAGGGACATTCAGTAAAAGGCCTTCTCCATAGTTCATTTCACTAACCCAGGATTGTGGCTGTCTATTAATAGGCAAGATTGACATTGGGGTGGATGTCAGTCACCCATTTTGTAAGACGAGAGAAACAAGATTTCCTATTTTTGTTCCGGCCAACGGCTCTCGCCCCTTAATGTGTGTGTGTGTATGGGGGGCAGTGTGTGAAATTAAATCTTTTCCCTGCCCTCTGTAATGTTCTCTTTGTCAAGCAAGGGCTACTTAAATTCGGGTTTTGCATCGACCCAGAGTGGTGGATTGATCTAAAAATGGGCTTTCTGCGTAACTTTTATTTGAAATGGATGCATTCAGAGCTGAGAGGTGTCCTTGGTGTTTCATTTGTTTTGGGTTGGTTTTTTTTTGTTGTTATTTTCCTCTTCACTTCCCGTTTTCTTTCTTCCTTCCTTCCTTTTTCTTTAAAATAAAAACCCTTTAAGTCATCTCAGAGCCCCCTTGAATGTTTTCTGTTAGCAAAGAGTTCTCTCAAAAGGAAGGAGGCTGTTGGGTGCTTGTCTTCTTTGAGTCCCATTCAGCGTCCCACCACAAAGTAATTAATTGTCCGACACCCTTGCGGACAATAGAACCGGCTCAGCTTAGGACTGGGGGCGCGGCGAGAATATTGTCAACACCGAACGAGGAGGAAGCTTTGGCTGTCTTTCAAGGGGGCTGGCCAACCCTCAAAAGAAAAGTCAATTTATTTTCTTTTCCCCCCTTCTCAGCACTTCCCAAATTCATGCCGATTTAAGCCACAAAAGGCCGTACGAGCGATAGGAAATAAGGGGATAAGGAAACAAGAAAATCTTGCCGGCTGTCGTCAAACGAAGTAGAAATTAGATTAAAATAAAATAAATAAATCATTCGGGTTGAGATTTCTTTCTCCCTGCCTGTGCAGGGAATCCTCAAGTTACGGCCCCAATTATTAGCTCAAAAATTGACGTTGCTGAGTGAAACACTATTATTATTATTATTATATTATATTATTATTATTATTATTATTATTTATTAGACTTGTATGCCGCCTTCTCTCCCTAAGGACTCAGGGCGGCTCACAGAAAAAAAATACAGTACAATAAATTAATTAAAAAAAGATTAAAAAATACAAGCCTAATTGAGAACAAGAACAATTTAAAACTATTAAAATTTTTAAAAGACAGAACCCCCCCCCCTTCTTGGTTCAGCCTGCTGATTAGTTAAGTGAGCTTTGCTTTTTTTTTGTAAAATACAACTTTTCTTGCCACTGTTGTTAAGCAAATCGTTGCATTATGAGTTAGAAATAGGGTTGTTTATGGAATCTCCACCCCCCCCCATTGACTTTGTCAGAAGGTCGCAAATGTGGAACACGTGTGTCCCAGCACGCTGCAGCCACCATAAGTATGAGCCAGTTGCCAATCGCCACAATTTTGGTCATGTGACCACGGGGAGGCCTCAGTGGTCGTGTGAAGAACGGTCATAAGTTGGTGCCACTGTAACTTTGAACAGTCAGTAAATGAACTGTAGCAAATCAAAGTCTACCTTTGCTGGATAGTTGTTTATTCATCACTGAGTATCTGCCGTTATGTTAAAAAACACCATTTAAAAATGGTGGCTTTCTTATACGTCTCCTGCCGGCATCACACTCCGATTGCCCTGTACGCTCTCACAGACAGGGCCTCCTTGGGATACCGTCGGCTAGACACTGTCGGCTGGCGGTGCCCAGGGGTAGGGCCTTCTCTGTGGGGGTGCCCACCCTGTGGAATCGACTCCCCTTGGAGCTCCGGTTGGCTCCGGATCTCCGCTCCTTCCGCCGTGACCTAAAGACTTGGTTATTTCAGCAGGCCGGCCTGGACTGAACCAAGAAGGGGAGGGGGGTTTAAATAATTTTAATAGTTTTAATGTTTAATATTAGGCTTGTACTGTTTAATTATTTTTTAGCTAACTTATTGTATTGTATTTTATTCTGTGAGCTGCCCTGAGGCCTTAGGGAGAGAGGACGGCATACAAGTCTAATAAATAATAATAATAATAATAATAATAATAATAATAATACTTAATTGGGATTCCCCCCCCCCATTCCATCTGGATGCTGAGGACAGAATCCTGAAATAGTTCCTAGATAATGAACTGATCTAACAAGAAATATTCCCAGCCTCTGGATGATTTTGGCTGGCAACCCTTACCTTGAGTAAAGTGTGTGGGTCAGTGAAATAACCTATAGCTGCAGTCATGCCGTCCAAACTGTGTTGTGGAGGAATTGTGTGTAAGCCACCCGTACCATCAACAACCAGGACTTTGGGGCAGGGGGAAACCTAACAGAGACCTTGCAACTAGAGGGGGGCTTCCTTTTTTTAACAACCTGTTGTATTGAAAAGTCTGTCCCACACAATTAGAGAGATTCTCAGTCACATCCAGGTCATGGTTCTCCAAAAGGTGCTTTTTTTTCCCAAGAAGCAGCTGGACTTCTTGTTATTCTTTGAAGAGGTTTCGCTTATCGTCTGAGAAGCTTCTTCAGTTCTGACCGACGACTGAGTCAGAACTGAGGAAGCTTCTTGCATGAGAAGCAAAACCTCTTCAGAGAATAAAAAGAAAGCCCAGTTGCCTTTTTGAACAACAACAAAAAAAAGCACCTTTGGGTGTCCCACACATCAGCCTTGAGGTTGTTTGTTTGTTTGTTTGTTTTCTTGTTTGTTTGTTTGTCCCACACACACATTTTTTTTTTTTGCAATGAGAATAAAGCCCTGATAAAGGCTGAGGCATTTGTTGACAATCCACCATGAGATTCGCCATCCGCGTGGGTATTAAAACACCCTCTTCTCCAGGAGCAGGTCCTTAAAATGATTGGCAGGTGGTGGTGGTGGTTTTTCTTTGGTCAAATTCCAAAATCATCAGAGGAGGAGTGGCAGGGGGCTCACAATCACGTTAGGAATTTCTAGTGTTGCCCTCAAGGAAAGATTTTCACAGGCTTTTCTGCAAACGGAGACCAGAGAGAGAGAGACCGCAATTGTTTTGGATCTCTGAATTCCACTCTAATAAGATACTCCAGGTGGCTTGAGAGTAATCCTAAAATAGCTGCCTCTCTTAATTGCTTCTGTGAAATCAGGCCGGCTTGCTCTGGGGAAGGGGCCGACATGCTGGGATAGTTAACTGAAAGGTGCGAGTTGGAAGAGGGATGTTGCCAGCAGCTTTAGAGATGCCTGGAGGACTTAATTCCCCTCCCCTGTAGAACAACAACACTTCCAAATCCTTATTGGGAGTCGTCCATCCTTTTAAAGAGCTGAGTGTTTGCATGCCCTCACATGCCGGCTTAGGACAAGCACACGGATGAATTCTATCCAGTCTCCATCAGAGATGCAATACAATAAATATATATTCCGTATTGGGGTGTCCATTCAAAATCCCAAGAAGCCGATGACAAATGGCTTGCAACCAGCTTGTAAAAGTCCACAGCAGGGGGTCCCCAACCCCAGGTGGGGATCGGCACCGGTCCACAACATGCCAGGAACCAGGCCGCAAAAGGAGTGAGCACATGCAGGGTACAGGCGGTGCGTGAAACCACGCCTCTTCCGGTCTGCAGAAACCCCCTCTCCACAGAACTGGCCCCTGACGCCCAAAAGATTGGGGGCCAATGATCTACGGCAGGGCTCCCCAAACTTGGCAACTTTAAGACCTGTGGACTTCAACTCCCAGAAGTCATGCTGGCTGGGGAATTCTGGGAGTGGAAGTCCACAAGTCTGAAAGTTGCCAAGTTTGGGACCTCTGGTCTACAGCATTGATCTCCAGCCTTGGCAGCTTTAAGACCTGTGGACTGCCACTCCCAGAATTCCCCAGCCAGTGTGAATTCTGGGAGTTGAAGTCTATAAGTCTTTAAATTACCCAGGTTGGATACCCCTGGTCTTAGGACCACCAAGGGACAGAAAGGGGGGGGAACAGAAAAGGAATTCCAGTACTTGCTTTGTTTTGTTGTTTAAGGAAGGAAAAAAGCAGCTAGAATAAACATTTTTAAAAGCTGTGCAGGAAAGAAATGTTCATCATGGACTGATGCTAAAGAGATGTAAGTTAATTCTTCTGCCAGCTCTGGAGAAGAGGAAATGCTGTAATTCTTACTGTATTGGAATTTCCCACCATCATTAAAAAAAATTAGGGTGATTTGGTTTAAATTGGCAGTTTTTAATAAACGTTCCCTCTGCATTGCCATTTATACATCTCTTTCAAGAAGAGATTGGACAGCCATTTATCCAGAATGGTATATTGCTTGAGCAAAAGGGGGTTGAACTAGAAGACTTTCAAGGTCTTTTAGAAAACCCTGTTGTTCTATTATTAACAAAACAACTCCCAACTGGTTGTGGTCACACTTAAAGCTATTTGAAAATAAATGCAGTAAAGCCTTGAAACAATTATTCGGAATTACTGACTAGACAATTCCCATTTTTGTCCCACAGCGCAAAGCCTATTCATTTGCCATGGCAGAGAGGAACATTGTAAAAATTGATAGTTGTTGTTTTTTTACTTGGTTTCCTGTATATATACACAACATGCTAGGCATGGCCACTTCCTTGAAGATAAAGGCAGAGCTGATTTTTCCTCTTAGGAAGGCTGGAGAAATGTTTTTGCCCTGTTGTGAGATATCAACAACAACCAGTGTTTATTTCCTAATCATAAACATTCGAAATTTGCTACTGTAATAAGTGCACCAGTTGCAAGCTATACACAATAAAAGATAAATATTATCCTGTGCCTTGGGTGCATTTAAAAAGAAAACAGTCCCAGAAATGCACATGTTAATACTTTGGGGGTTTTAATAGGAAAAACTAAATCACGAAATGAGTGATTTAATAAGGGAAGGACTCATTTTGTCTAAATGAAGGAAGAAAATGTTCCTTTTAATTTTTTTTAACAACTTTATTTACATAAATTAAGAAAGACATACAAACTTTAAAACTGCTAAAAAAAAATCATTATTTACATTTTATATCGAATTGGATAAGTCCTAATAATCATTATTAACCAAAATCTGGCACATCATCATTAACACTCATATATTGTATACCGAATGACAAAAAATACACTACTATCCTTATCTTTAAGATGTAACTAATTGAGTGAATATTACCTTCATATTGCATATTTGGTAAACACAGAAACATAATGAAGGTAATATTTATTCAAATAGTTATATACTAAAGACAAGAATGGTAGTTTATTTGTTATTATGTTCCTTTTAATTCTCTCCCAGTTCCAAATGATGCAGCTTATTCCATTGTTCTGTACCTCGTAGCTAGCTTTCAACGATCAGGTGGCTGGTGGGACCGGATCTATTCAGGTAGTCCTCCACTTATGATTTCCATTGCTAAGCAAGACAGTTGTTAAGTGAGCTTTGCCCCATTTTACAACCTTTCTTGCCACTGCAGTTGTTAAGTGAATCTGGCTTCCCCGTTGACTTTGCTTGTTAGAAGGTCTCAAAAGGGGATCACGTGACCCTGGGACACAGCAACTGTCGTAAATATGAATCAGTTACCAAGCGCCTGAATTTTGATCACAGGACCATGGGGATGCTGCAACGGTCGTAAGTCTGAAAAACGGTCCTAAGTGTTCTGGCCAAGGCTTCCTAGACTGTAATTATGCACACGCTTATTTTAAAAACAAGTCTTATTGCAACACTGGGAATTATTTTCATTCCCAGCCGGTAATGAAATCTCAAAAAGTCCCTCGAGATAAGCACCCACCTTGCTTTCCTGTGAAGTGCTGCCAATGACAAGTGTCCAATGAAAGAAAATCAACCGAAGTACAAAGAGCTTCAAGAATGAATCTGAACTGAACAAAGACTTTGCTTCCTGCAAAGGCTTCATCATCTTTGCCTGCCGTTTATCCCTTAATAGAAGAGGCAATCACCTCCCAGCCTTACTCCCGAGTCAACCCTTTGGTCTCAGCTGCTCTTGCCTTCTAGCAGCTCTGTGCATATCGCACTGGGAACAGGCTCCCCTGGATCCTCTGCCTCGCTCCTGCCAGACTCTGGAAGCTCCGGAGTCAGCATCCCATTCCCAGATGATCCTGGCCCCATCTCCGCATCGGATGCAGGACCCTTGTCCTCCAGACTCCCCGACTGGCCCCTGTTCTTCCCCACTGCCTGATTCCATTGCCTGTTGTGGTTCGCCGGCAGCAGGTCCGGACGGCTGAGGACTCGGAGAGCGAGGACTCAGATGAGGGGCCTGTGTGTGATGCAGGGATGGGGCCAGGACCCTCAGGGAGTGGAGTGCTGCCTTCGGAGATCATGGAGGCTGGCAGCATGAAGAGGTCCCTGAGGAGCCCGTGCCCAGTGCACATGCGCACAGGGCTGCTCAAAGGAAAGAGCAGCTGCAGCAGCACAGGCAACTCAGGAGTAAGGCTGCAAGGTAAGGCTGCCCCTCCCTTAAGAGATAAAAGCCAGCTGAGAAACTGGAGCTCTTTGCAGGAAGCAAAGAAGTTTTTGCACTCAAGCCTGGTGGACATTCGGAATATCTTGGTTGGTGTTTGCAGACTCTTTGTGTTTGAATTACTGCTTAGTAACTTTATCTGGTGTTCTGGGAAGCCTTGCAAAACCCTGGCAAGCCTCTTCCTTATCGGAGCTAATTGTTTTGAAGCAGCCTTTTTCCCAGTGAAGGAACGGGATTCGTAAAGAAACATTAAAAAGGTTGTGCTGCTACCTTTGTTTCATGCTTGCTTCCTTGGAACCAGATTTGGGTCAGAACAGGCTGTCAACGAACCACAACACTAAGTCACCTTTTTTTTCAGTGCCGTTGTAACTTCGAAGGGTCCCTAAACCAACTGTTGTAAGTCAAGGACCACTTGTGCTTCTATGGGGATGCTAACTTGCCTTTTGGGAAGTTGGTTGGCCGGTATTGTGAGTGCCCAGTTCGGCTGCGCGGAGAACCTTTTAGCTCTCCTGCTTGTCCAGGCAAGATTTGTATCTGTAGCTCTTTTTGAAGTTGGCTCAGAAGAGGCAACAGCGGTAACAAACAGCTGACATAACAGAAGCAAGCCATAATCCTCCATTAAACATATTTGGGCTGATGGGCCTCCCTGGATAATTGACTTTTCAGCCCGGAATTGCTGGCTCAAATAAAACCAGCAGGCTTGAAAAGGCAACCTGTGCCATTCAAAAGATTTGTGTGTGTGTGTGGATGTGTGTGGGTGTGTGATACCACCCATCCCCGAGCTATTCAACTTGTTAATTCCGTGTGTGTGTCAGTGCCAGATGACACTAAAATGTAGGCATTAAAGTGGCTCTATTTTTTTTTTAAACTGTTTTTGTTTGGAGATCCCTCCCTGAATTCAGCGGCTTTTCATTCTGATTTTTAAGATCCTGTGTGCCTACCACCAGATGGTGGGTCTCTCTCACATACACACACACACACACACCCCCTGGCATTTGACCTTATCGGTTTCGCCTTTTTGACTGTTGCCCCGGCATTTTTGCATTGCAATGTTTGCGCTTGGGATGGCTGTCATAGCCCTCCTTCCATTCCCACAATCGTTAGAAAGTCCGGATACCCTCCTTCTGTAGCCTCTAAGTGTGATCCGCTGCTTGGGCTGGGATAGAAGTCCCTGGGAGAGTGGAGCCTCTTAAAGCAGTAGTTCTCAGCCTGTGGTCCGTGGACCCCTGGGGGATGATGTCATCACAAGGGGGGGTCCCAGGAAGGCTTGAAAAAATGTTGAGCCACGGGGGCCTGTGGCCTTGGTCCGTGGCCACAAAAAGTATTTTAAAGGGGCCCGTGCTGAAGAAAAGATTGAGAGCCATTGTCTTAAACCAGAGGTGGGGGAAAGCATGCCCCTTTATAGCTTGTGGACTTCAACTCCCAGAATTCCTGAGCCAGCACAGAATTCTGGGAGTTGATGTCCACAAGTCCCAAAAGGGGCCATCGTTCTCCACCCCTGCCTTAAGCCCATGAGGTCCAGGATTCATGTTCCGTAACAGGTGACTCAGTTCAACTTCTGCTCTTTTGTCCTAAAGCTGCTTTTCAAAAGGCAAATGGACTTCTTTTGGGGGGTTTCCCCCCCCCCCAAAAAAAACATTTCTCATCCAAGAAGCCTCTTTAGTTCTGACCGGATGGTCAGAATTCAGTTAGAACTGAAGAAGCTTCTTGGACGAGAAGCAAAACATTTTCACAGGTGAAAAAAACAACAAGAAAGTCCAGCTGCCTTTTGAAAAACACCTTTGGGACAACCATGACCTGGATGATTGAGAATAGGAACAGCATTTAGACTTATATACCGCTTCACAGTGCTTTTCCAGCCCTCTAAGCAGTTTACAGAGTCAGCCTGTTGCCCCCAGCAATCTGGGTCCTCATTTTATCCACCTTGGAAGGATGGAAGGCTGAGTCAACCTTGAGCCAGTTAGGATCGATCTGCTGGTTATGGGCAGAGTTAGCCTGCAATACTGCATTCTAACCACTGGGAGGAAAGGGAAGGAAGGAAGGAAGGAAGGAAGGAAGGAAGGAAGGAAGGAAGGAAGGAAGGAAGGAAGGAAGGAAGGAAGGAAGGAAGGAAGGAAGGAAGGAAGGAAGGAAGGAAGGAAGGAAGGAAGGAAGGAAAAGGAAAATAGCGGTAGCATTTGGACTTATATACCGTTTCACAGTGCTTTTCCAGCCCTCTAACCAGTTTACAGAGTCAGCCTGTTGCCCCCAGCAATCTGGGTCCTCACTTTATCCCCCTCGGAAGGATGGAATCTCCATAGAGACCTGCTCTTTTCGTTTAATCGCTGTCTGCTTTTGGTTTTCTTCCTCTTCAGAACGGGAACCTAACCTGGAGCGAGGAAGCCGACAGCAGCAGAGGGAGAGAAGTGTCGCGCGACTTCGCCAAGGTCGGTGCAACAACCTAGCCTTGATTCTTGGTTTGCATCTAGGGTGCAAATGGCTGCTTGAGCTGTTTCCGGGTGAAGAAACCTTGCTGTGAACGAAAACTCTACGGCTTGGGCTGGGCTGACTCTGCAACCAAAACGGGGTTGGGGGGAAAAAAAAAAAATCTGATTTCCAACAGCGTAATGTGAGCCTGTCAAAAAGGAAAGTGAAGTTGGTTAGGAGGAGGTTTGGATTCCTTTCCAAATCAGCTTCGTGTAGTGCTCTTGATCTGGCTGGACTGCTGATCCTCCCTTACCTAGATTTCTTGGGTTGTAATGTTTAGTGCCCTCCATCATAATCCGGGCTTCCAATCCACAGGGATTGAGTTAGTAAAATGAAGCTTTGGTGGTGGTGAGGCCATTGATCTGGATAGCCCTTCGTTTTTGAAAGGTTTGTCTCAGATGCTTTAGGAAAGTGTCTCTCAATTTTGGCCATTTTAAGATGCATGGACTTCAACTCCCAGAATTCCCCGCTGGGGAAATTCTGGGAGTTGAGGTCCACGCATCTTAAAGTGCCCAAGGTTGTGAAACACTTGGTTTAGGAGATTTGTTTTCTTTCCAGCCTCCTATTCCTCCTCCAATCCTCACATCCATCTTAGAAAATTGATACCTGCCACAACATTAGCCTCCAAGGACTTGGGTTTCCAGATCCATATAATCGGTGACTGGAATGCAAGCTGCCTGCGTCACCAACCTGGTTTTATTTTTTATTTTTTCTCCCTGAGGCTGCATTGAAGGGGAACTTCAAACCATTTTTGTGCTGTTGTTGTTTTGCTTTTTTGTTCGTTTTTCGATGGGGGTGGACTTCCAGTCTGAGTTGGATTGTGGTTTTTCCACCCGCTGAATGTGCCTGTCAAATCTTGTTCCCTTGTCTGCACTCTCAAGCTAAGTTAAAATTCTGCTTGCTTCCTTTCCACAGTTGTATGAATTGGATAGTGACCCCGAACGGAAGAAATTCCTGGACGATCTCTTCATTTTTATGCATAAGAGGGGTAAGTGGTATTTAGGGGGAAATAAGGGAAATAAAACACAGGACTGCTTGTTCTGTATGCTGGGATTAGAAACCATGCCCATAAAATCCAACAGGCTCGGTGATCTGATCTATATGAGTTTTTTTTTCCCCAGTAACAACATGGAAGTTGTTTTCCATTGCTCTCTGTTCTGGGATGGTTTTCAGTTTTCCAATCCGGCTGACGGCCTCAGAATTTCGAAATGGTCCTATTCAGAGACGAAGGCATCCTGTTCCTTCTTAGGCTCCAGGTGTCAAGATTGTCCTTGATAGAAACATTGCCACAATCAGGTCAATTTTAAATCCCACGGAAGGCTGAACACAAAGCGTGAAAGGTTGTGAAGTCAGCTGAGATGTCTTTGAATGGCTTACACACCTGTCCTTTCAAACTCATCTGTCTTTGAACTAAAAATGGATTTTAAAAAAATCAATCCAGTCTCCTTGATTGTTAAAAAAAAAAAAGAACCAAAACCAATCTTCAGGAAAGGGAAAGCTTTGATGTAGCTGAAATGCTCACATGCAGGCCACTTTTATCATAAAAAAGAACTAATTATTGTGTCTATGCTTTTACTTTGGTTGGGTGCTTCCTTGTGATAACTCACAAAGCCCAAGACAAAGGCAAAATTATTTCTACTTCACATAGGTAGGAATACTTACTCTTTTGATTTTTTAAAGCTCCATTGGAACTCAATAATGTCTGCGTATTTTTATTTTATTTTTTTTAAAATTTTTATTAAACATAACATTTAAAAACATTGAATGTGGTGGAGTCCTTTTGACATAACTTGGTCATCATTCTAGTGTAATATAATATAGATCTTATATACATTTGTACATTATATATATATGTGTGTATATATATATGTGTGTGTGTTTTCGTAGATTTTCACGGGTAAAGGTATGTAGGTCTTGGTGTATTCGGGTCTTGTCCCGTGTAAGATTGAGAATACCTTGGCAACGTTTGAAAATCTCATCCGTCATCTTCAGGCTGGTGTCTTCAGCTTCGTTCTTCTGGGAGCCAACACAGCCAACTCTGGAGTTTAAAAGGGAAAAACAGCCACGATCACACACTTCTCCCAGAAGAATGAAGCTGAAGACACCAGCCTGAAGATGATGGATGAGATTTCGTCGAAACGTTGCCAAGGTATTCTCAATCTTACACGGGACAAGACCCGAATACACCAAGATATATACATATATGTATGTATGTATGTATGTATGTATGTATGTATGTATGTATATCTTGGTGTATTCGGGTCTTATATATATATAATCCCTTTGCTGTTGCCCAAGGTTGTACGTGACCTCAGTTTTCCCAGATGGCTTGTTCTTCCTACGTTGGATGGGCCTCTCCATAGAAGGGGCTTTGTGAGCCCTGACTGAATGGCTTCCGGCTGTTGTATATCTTATCTGCTTCTTTTCAGATGTGGAAAAACTCCCGAGCAAATACTAATATGGCCAGCAGCATTTGCTGGGGTGGGGATGGAGGTGGGGGTTATCTCCAGCCAGCAGTGGCCCTAATCAGAGTATCTGGCAAGTACCGCAACTGTCATAAATACGAGTCAGTTGCCAAGCGTCTGAATTTTGATCACTTGGCCATGGTGGAGATGCTTCAGCGGTCATAAGTGTGAAAAATGGTCCTAAGTCACTTTTTTTTTTCAGTGTCCTGACTCTTAAACAGTCACTCAATAGTGTTGTAAGTCGAGGATGACCTGCAGAGTTTCTCCCAAACAGTTCTTAATGTGCTTAAATGTTCATCCCCATTACAGGGAAGGAACATATGCTTCCTCTTACCCATAATTCTCAGTGCCTTCTCCCATAAATGACAAGACAGCTTCTGTTTGTTGGCTTCTCTGTTGAGGAGCCTTTGTCTCTTAACCTTAAGCACATCTGGATAGGGTTGAGAAGAAGAGACTCACAACTGCCATAACAACACAGTTGGTTTTTTGATTTGCCGGTGGAAGACTCTTGAAAGTTAATCGGACTGGTTTGCAAGACTAATTTGTTCCATGTAGGTCTTCTTCTTCTTCTTCTTCTTCCTCTTCCTCTTCCTCTTCTTCCTCTTCCTCTTCCTCTTCCTCTTCTTCCGCTTCCTCCTCCTCCTCCTCTTCTTCTTCTTCTTCTTCTTCTTCTTCTTCTTCTTCTCCTCTTCTTCTTCTTCATCCTCTTCTTCTTCTTCTTCTTCTTCCTCCTCTTCTTCTTCTCCTTCCTTCCTTCCTTCCTTCCTTCCTTCCTTCCTTCCTTCCTCCTTCCCTTCTTTCTCCCTTCTTTTACAAACTTCCCTATCCAGCCTTCCTCCTCCTCTTTCTCCTTCATCTCTTCCTTCTTTCTTTTCATTTTTACTTCAGATTTCACTGGGGAACGGGAGTTGGCTCAAGGGTCAGGGAGGTGACAACCCCAGCAGTAGCTGAGCTGTTGAACATCTGGTAGAGATGTTGAGAGAGAGCAAACTATATTAAACCCAGCTGGGCCAAGATTGTTCTCAAGCAATGGAATCCTTCTGAGGCTTAATATATCCAGGAGCCACTTCTACTTAGACTTGCCCAGCAGCTCCATGGGGCAGCAAGTAGGTTTAGCAGCAATATTTTTTGTGGGGAGGGGGGGGCAGGTGAGGTGTCAGTTAAGGCTGCCTTCAACTTGGCAACCAGCTTCCAAAATAGCTGTGATCTCTCTGTCAGCCTGCCCCGAACTGGATGGCATTTCCATAGGTGTCGATAAAACTCTAGGCCGCTTGTCAAATAAGGCATGATTGATGGCTTTCCTTTCCTGCTTTGAAAACCAGGCGTGATGGTTTGCAGGCTTGTTTGATCAGGTAACTGAGCCCTGCTTTTGGGAGTGCAGACACCCGCTGTGGAAGTGGACCAAGATGGTCAGGGGACTAGAGTAAATTAAACTGGCTGTCCTGGGAAGTAGGAGAGTCAGAAGCTGCTTTTCAGATGTTGCCTTACTTCTTTTCAAATAGCAAAGCTGGTGTCCTTTCATGGGAACAGAGACCCCAGAGGCAGGCAACTTTTCTTCATGACTGGTGCCTTGAAATTCCTTCCTTCCTTCCTTCCTTCCTTCCTTCCTTCCTTCCTTCCTTCCTTCCTTCCTTCCTTCCTTCCTAAGTTGTGGGTGTTCCATCACTGAAGGTTTTTAAGAAGAGACTGGACAACCATTTGTCTAAAAAACCAATAGCACTTAAGATTTATATACCACTTCCCAGTGCTTTATAGCCCTCTCTAAGCAGTTTACAGAGTCAGCATATTGCCCCCAGCAATCTGGGTCCTCATTTGACCCACCTCAGAGGGATGGAAGGCTGAGTCAACCTTGAGCCGGTGAGGATCGAACTCCTGGCCGTGGGCAGAGTCAGCCTGCAGTGCTGCATACTAACCGCTGCGCCCCCAGGGCTCCTATGTTATAGGGTCTTGTGCTTGAGCCCGGGGTTGGACTAGAAGACCTCCAAGGTCCCTTCCAACTCCGTTATTCTGTTCCGTTCTGTCTCAGCAGTTGGTGGCTTTACACTAGAAAAGTTGGCCTCTGTCCTTAAGAGTCTATCTCTGTTTTTATGAACTCCATTCTCCATGTGCGAACATCGTTGAGGGCAACGACCTTAGGGAAGGAGATTTAGGGTGATGTAGAAACCTCACCTTTCCCTGGGGGGAAAAAAAAAGATCAATTAATAGCAGGTCTTTTGATGATCTTGAGTAGACGTCAAGACTCCGTGAACTTGATGGGAATCGTTGTCCAGCTCTTTCTAAAGAAGTCCCGTCAGTGAATGCTGAGCTGACGCGGAGGTGCGCCCCGAATTTTCACAATTTGAGGAGGAAAAAAAATAGTGTTTTTCTTTAACTAGTTTTCCTTAACCCCAAGGATGTCATTTCAGTTATTTTAGTCATTTTTGCTTTTACGGAGAGAAGGGAGAGAGAGAGCAACAGCCGTTGTCGTGCTTCTGGGCTGCAAAACCCACGATTCAAGCACATTTCTTTGTTTAAAAAGCCGCGGCTTCCTTGTGAAGTCTTGGCGCTACAGTTGTTTTTTGGTGCCTTAAACCCCGGCCTGATTTTGATTACCCACATAGCTTGGGATCGGGTGGCCTCAGGGCCAGAGGGGAGGCGGGTGGGATCCAGCAGGGGAATGGGACGTACAGATTACGCCCCAGGGCGAAGAAGCAGGGGCTGACCTCTCCTCTAACCAAGATTTGGACTTTTGCAGCGTTGCAAACCCTCCGTGGTCCCCCGTGCAAGTTTGGAAAAGGGGAACGAGAGGAAGACCCTGGAAAGTACAGTAGAAAAAGGGCCCTCCATCAAACCGGCAACAAGTCTTTAATGCCTTTGCTGTGGTCGTTGACCTTTCCCGCTGGAATTCTCCCCTCTGACCCACGGATCATTAATCCCCACCCTGCCAGATGACAGTCATCCATCACGAGCTCTTGACAGGCCTTGCAGCCAGCTGTGAAAAGATTGGCTCAGCCAGCCTTCCATCCCCAGATACTCATTTTTCAACTTTCCCCCTTTTCAGCACCACGAGCTTCCAGAAACAACTTATCATCAGTCCCTTCCGACCAGGAGGTTGCACGCAGGGGTGGAACAACTGGGCCTGGAAAGCAGGGGGGGAAAGGCCCATACAGGACCTTTCCACACTTACTCTGTGTGTGTGCGCGCTGCTCGAGTGTTTGTTTCTCCTCCCCTTCGCTTGTGAATGGCTCTTGAGGGTGCAGACCTCCCTGGAATGGGAAGAAGACAAACCCGTCTTCACCCACCCACCCCCTCACCTTTTTCTCCCCGAGTCTTATTTTAAAATAAAGAAAATCTATATATATAAAAGCGAAATGCCACTCACGCATCGTCACAAAATCTCCGGAACCGTAAAAGCCTACAAATTTGAAATTTAGCACGTGTGTTCCTCTTGGCTTCTAGGGGCTCACTAAGAAAGGGTTTTTCGAAATGGCCCTCAGAGCGTTTAGAGCATTTCCTATATTATTGTTATTCACGGGCTCTGATGCTAAGGAGTTCTACTCCCTTCTCCCCACCTGGAAAGTAATCTGTTCCAAATGCAAAACATAAGTGGAGGGGTTTCAGTTTTAGTTTCACGGCAGCAACCAGAACAGTTAGTACAGAACAGTTGAGTTAAGCCACACCCAGGCTCCTTGCTGTCTCCTCCTTGCTCACACAGCAAATATTGCTTCAGTTTCCAAACAGCCCTCAACTCTCCCACACACTGACAGGACGCTAGCCAGATGAATAGCAATGGATTTAGTACAGAACAGTGGAGTTAAGCCACACCCAGGCTCCTTGCTGTCTCCTCCTTGCTCACACAGCAAATACTGCTTCAGTTTCCAAACAGCCCTCAACTCTCCCACACACTGACAGGACGCTAGCCAGATGAATAGCGATGGATGCTGGTAGGCAGAGGCATTTCCTTGCATGAAATCAAAAGCCTCTATCTATCTATCTATCTATCTATCTATCTATCTATCTATCTATCTATCTATCTTGGTTATAGCCCACCAACTCCTGTAATCCTCAACATCTGGATGTCATCATCATTCTGGTGATCATTCAAGGACAGAATCCTGGCTTGATTTACCCTTAATTCACCCATAAATAAGCCACGATTAACCTGTAGCCAACTTGACCTTCTAGGCCTTCTCAAAAGCCAATATTAATGCCCACCATATATGGAAAAGGTTCTCATTTCACAAATGGGCACCATATCTCTGGCCTTCTGAACATCCTCTGGGACAGAGGCACAGACATCCCTCACCAGGCTAAAAAAACCAATCTTCCAATTGTGACTTAGCATTTCAGCATCAAGCCAAACCATCACAGTGTGTGGATTTTTAATCAGCAAACCTTCTACTACTACAGTCTCCGGGTGAGAAGAGGAATTCTGAAGCTTTCATAAATAACCCAGAGACATGTTAATCTGTCAAGCTTTTAGACATCACAAGTGGTGAAAAGCATTAAAAAAAAATCCTAGAGGAGACTAAAAAGTTATCTTTTCTTATCTCAAGCAGAGAGCAGAACATCAATACTGTCTGCTTTGGACCTTGAGCCCAACTTACAGGAAATCTGTCTTAACAGGCAACATCTCTCAACTTTTGGGGATTTCTCACCCTTTCCTGTCAAGCTGGCTCTTATCTGTGGCATTTCCTATTTTTCTCTGCAAGTATGTCTTTCATTGGCTAGATTGGTTTATAAAACGCTGAAGCAATGCCAAAGCTTCAACACAATCATCTATTTACTGCTCAAGGAATGGCTTCCAGAGTCAAGCGTATCTCAGGGAATGCAATACGTGTTTCTCATGTCTTAAGATCAAATCTACTCATTTATTTGGTGACAAGGATGAAAGCAAGAATTGTGTGCAGAGGTGGGATTCAGCTGGTTCTGACCAGTTCTGGAGAACCAGTAGAGGAAATTTTGAGAGGTTTGGAGAACCGGCAAATCTACCTCTGACTGGCCCCACAACCCCACCAATTCTCTGCCTCCTCCTGAGTCCCAGCTGATCGGCTGGGTCTCCTTTGGTTGCCCTGCACAGGAGAACAGAGCTGGAAAGCAGGTTAATGGGGTGGGGAGGGAATGGGGATTTTGCAGTAACCTTCCCCTGCCATGCCCACCAAGCCATGCCCACAGAACCGGTAGTAAAAATCTTTTTGAAGAGTTTGATCGATGGGAAGGCAGTTGTGTACAGTAGTGCCTAATGAAAAGAGGAATGAGTTGTCAGGGATTTCAGACCAAAGTGAGGGGCAGATCAGAGGTCAGCTGTTAGTGGTCTGTCATTTCATGCTGGCTCCACCAGGGGTGGGATTCAACTGGTTTTACTAACGGTTCGGTCAGAGTGCGTTTTGCTGTGCACCCATGTAAAACAGTTGCAAAAAACATCAGCTGTGCCGCCCGGACAGCTGACAAGTGCTGCGCAGCGTTTGAAACTCCTCTTCTTTCCTGCTTTTTCAACCTCAGCTATGCCGCCCAAAGCAGCTGAGGTTGAAAAAGCAGAAAATAAAGGACAGCCAAGAGCCTGGGCAGGTGAGTGAGCCAAACAGACAACCAACAGGTCATTGCACCGAACTGGTTCAGTGTCTGCTGCTCTTCAGACCTACTGGTTCTGTAGAACCAGGCCAAACTGGTAGCATCCCACCCCTGGGCTCCACCTAGGGAACTCTGGGAATGAAGTCCACCCATCTTAACGTTCCCAAGATGAAGAAGTGATGTTTTTTTGGGACCAAGAGTCTCCAAGCTTGGCAACTTTAAGACTTGTGGACTTCAATTCCCAGCATTCCTGGCTGGGGAATTCTGGGAGTTGAAGTCCGCAAGTCTTAAAAGTTGCCAAGCTTGGAGACTCCTCGTCTAGAACATACCACCATTTGATACTGGGCAAAAGAAACGAAGACAGGGAATACGATTAGTTGGTGCTTCCTTAGGTTTGCCTTGAATTAAAAAGCCATGAAGGTTAAAGGGACCAAGTCTAAAATCCTGATGGAAAATACCGTCTTTCGTGGAAGGAAATGAGGAGAACTCAATGGTTCGTAGAAGTGGTTCAAGCTAGGACAGTGGTGGCTAACCTTTTTGGGCTCCTGTGCCCAAAATTGCATGTGCGCTTGTGCACGCGCTCTCGCATGCCAGCACCCAGAAGGCAATGCGCACGGGGGCCCCACACCCCCTGCGCATGTGTGCACGATTTCTCCCCACCTTTACCTGCACTGCATCTCCCAGTGCCCATTTGAGGCCTTTTTCAGCCTGCCAGGGGCTTGAGGGAAGCCTCTGCAGGTTTTGCAGGCTGAAAAATGGGCCCATTTCGTCACTTCTGGAATTTCTGAAAATACAGGAAGTGACAAAACGGGCCTAATTTTCAGCCTGCAGAGGCTTCCTTCAAGCCTCTGGCAGGCGGAAAAAGGCCCCAAAAACAGCTGGGAGGTGTGTGCATGTGCAGTGAGGTAAGTTTGCCTGGGGTTCACGTGCCCGCACAAATGGCTCTGCGTGCCACCTGTGGCATGCGTGCCATAGGTTCACCATCATGGACGTAGGAGGCCTCCTGCTAACCTGTTGTCTTTTTTATTCTTTCTTTCTCTTCCCTCTGTGCTGCCTTTCAGGGACACCTATCAATCGCATCCCCATCATGGCCAAGCAGATCCTCGACCTCTACATGCTCTACAAGCTGGTGACCGAGAAAGGAGGCTTGGTGGAGATCATCAACAAGAAAATCTGGAGGGAGATCACCAAAGGCCTTAACCTCCCCACCTCCATCACCAGTGCAGCATTCACACTTCGCACCCAGTAAGTCCTGGCAGGGCCGGGGATGATGGGCATTACTGGAAGACGAGACAGATGCCTTCGGTCCCTTGGTGTCTGGGAGTTGAAGTCCACGACTCTTAAAGTTGCCAAGGTGGGACGCCCCTTCCCTAAAGTTTTTGTGTACTACTTGCTTCAATGTAATGTCTGGCCTGCTTGCCTTCAGCCCAGGATATTAAACCAGCTCTAGAGCAGGACTGTCATGTCCCTGTTGGAATCTGATTCAGAGTGGGAGGTGGAGCAACTGACAGGGAGCAGGAGTGTGGCTCCATTGGCTGTGGAAGAAACTGGGGAAGGGCACAGTCCAGCTGGGCAGAGCAGGGGAGAGGTAGTACAAGGGAGAGGGAATTCAGAGGAAGACCCAGGCTCAACCCCTTTTCATCCTAGGGCACGCAGGGAGGAACAGAGAAGGGAGCAACGTGAGTTGCGTGGCTTACGGGGAAGGAAACAGCCCTGATTCCCTTTATTAGCTGCAGCTGGGAACACAGTGTTTAAAAAGGGAAGCTGCACACAGCAAGTTGTTGGGAGCAAACATGACTTTATCTGGTATTGTCATGGCTTATCGGAACTTGGAAGCCTGTTTTTGCTGGCAGAGCGCTCGGGCCGATCCTTCACTGTTTCCAGGGCGGTCCCGCGGTCCAGATCTAAGTATCCCATGGGCCAGATCCGGCTCACGGACCTTGAGTTTGACACCCCTGCTCTAGAGAATAGGTGGATTCACCCATCTTGGCTGTGTCTCTCAAACGTGGCAACTTTAAGGCGGGTGGACTTCAACTCCCAGAATTCCCCAGGCAGCATGGGGAGAAACACTGCATCTTGGTAAGCCTGAGGTTGCCATGCAGGACCAGAAGGCCTTCACAGCAGTCCTGAGTGACACCAGAGTCCCTTCGGAAATAGGTAGAACCGCAATGCATGGGTGTTTAAAGCAAATATATATATATATGATGCTTTTGTGTTGTTGAAGGTCTCTATTGTAGCAACCCTCTCCTGCAAATGAGGCTTCAGCCCTCAACCCATCATGCCAAAAATGGGCCTACGTCTTTGGCCAACTGAAGTTGCTCATTTCCATGCTAAGAAATCCTGCTTTTTTGTCTGTGGCACATAAGAGGGGGAAGAAACCCAGCCGTTGGGTTTGTGGATCATGGCTTACCCCTTAGGCCAGTACTCATTCTACAGTGGCTTATTATCAGGTGTGAAGAATCAGGAGCAGAAGTTAAGTTTCGGCCAAGCTAATGTATTGCTCATGCCTATACACAAAGGTCTACAGTCAATTAAATTGGCACCAGATAAGAGCTAACTGAATTGAAGAGGGATTGAATTTAGACCATTTGTGACAACGCAAGGATTCCAGGTTGATTCCTCTCTTGACTCCTCCCCCAGGCTCTGCCTCTCCTCGTCCTGCACCTAGCAAGATGCGTTGCCACTTCATCTCCTTCTCTTGCACCCAGACGCAGCCTCCTGACCCAGCTGAACCTCTTCTCTTTCTCTCCCCAGGTATATGAAGTACCTCTATGCCTATGAATGTGAAAAGAAGTCCTTAAGCTCGCCTGCTGAGCTGCAGGCCGCCATCGACGGCAACAGGCGGGAAGGCCGGCGGCCCAGTTACAGCTCCCCCTTGTTCAGCTTCTCCCCCGCGACCCCGGGACCGCCTACGCTCCTGTGTCCCCCCAAGATCCGCTTCCCCCTTGTTAGCCTCACCCCCAGCAGCACAACTAGCAACCCGCACCTGTCTTCAGCTGGCTCTCTCAGGAAAGGTCAGCCAGATAAGAGTTATTATAATAATAACTATTGTTGTCATTATTGTCATTGTTTTGTTGCCGTTATTATCTCTTTTATTCATTAAACATCAAATTCGGTCAGCTGAACATTTTAAAATGTATCACAAGTTATTATCATTTTAAATTTTAAATTAGTTTTAAATTAGTTTTACTTATTGGGCTTGTTTGAATTCTTTTTTAATATGTTTATTGTTGTATTTTAGTTGTGAGCCGCCCCGAGTCCTTTCGGAGAGGGGGTGGCATACAAATCCAACTATAAATAAATAGATGATCATCTCTTTTATTCATTAAACATGAAATTCAGTCAACTGAACATTTAAAAATGTATCACAAATATCACTGACTGGTGCTGATGGTTGATCCTGGTTGCTGCCAGCATCCTAGGTATCGACCAAGTATCTTCTTATAATGTATGATTCATTGCTGTTGTTGTTATTATTATTATTATTATTATTTTCTTAAGACTATTAAGCACCTAACCTGTCTTGGTTGATCCTTTAAAAAGAAAGCCAAGCAAGGCTGCATCATTGCATCCGATTGGGGTTAATCCAGGATTTTAGGGCAGGTGGGAGGATGCTAAACTGACAAAATAATAAAGCTTTAAGAAACTGCAGTGGGGAATACAGTACAGCCTGGGAAGAAATCCCTAATTGTTCTGTGTAGGTATTGGGAATCTTATCCTTGTTGGGCATCCCTGCATATCTCCCTTTTGGGGTTTACTCTAAATCAAAGGCATCCAACCATGGCGACTTTCAGACTTGCAGACTTCAACTCCCCGAATTCCATTCTGGCTGGGGAATTCTGGGAGTTGAAGTCCACACACGGGCAGAATGCCATTTTAGAGACTTCCTGTCCTAAGTTCTCAGCTGTCTCCATGACTGATTCTGTTGTCCATGTCAGGTCCATCTTTATAATCTAGGATAAAGCATGGCCTGTTGGTTTCATGGTTACTTGTCCCTTGAGGGAACCGATCTGCTTCTCCCCTGAAGGAATACCTTCTGGAAGGCCCTGAGAACTCCTCTCTCCGCTGCAGGTGATGGCCTGACTTTGACCACCTCCGCGCCAAATCGTCTCGCCATGCCCGTGAGCTTGGCCAACCAGCAGGCCACGGTAGCTGTGGCGGCAGCCACGAGAACAGCCACCTTGGAACAGTTGAAGGAGCGGCTGGAGTCCGGAGAGCCGGCGGAGAAGATGGCACGGATGACAGAGGACGAACAGCGCTTCGTCCAGCAGGCCTTTCAGAGGAACCTCTTCAGCATGGCCCGACAGCTGCCCATGAAGATTAAGATCAACGGCCGAGGTGAGCCCACTGCGGTCTCTGACCCCCTCCCTGGCTTCAATCCAGTGTCAGCCCCCAATGGAGTCTCTGGTCCATTGCATCATAGCGATCCAAAGTAGCACTTAGATCTATATACTGCTTCCCAGTGCTTTCCAGCCCTCTCTAAGCAGTTTACAGAGTCAGCCTGTTGCCCCCAACAATCCGGGTCCTCGTTTTGCCCACCTCGGAAGGATGGAAGGCTGAGTCTACCTTGAGCTGGTTAGGATCGAACTGCTGGCTATGGGCAGAGTTAGCCTGCAATACTGCATTCTAACCACTGGGAGGAGAGGGAAGGGAAGGGAAGGGAAGGGAAGGGAAGGGAAGGGAAGGGAAGGGAAGGAAAGGAAGGAAGGAAGGAAGGAAGGAAGGAAGGAAGGAAGGAAGGAAGGAAGATAGCAATAGCACTTAGACTTATATACCACTTCACAACGCTTTCCAGCCCTCTCTAAGCGGTTTGCAGAGTCAGCCTTTGGCCCCCAACACTCTGGGTCCTCATTTTACCCACCTCGGAAGGCTGAGTAAACCTTGAGCCGATCAGGATTGAACTCCAGACTGTGGGCAGAGTTAGCCTGCAATGCTGCATTCTAACCACTGGGAGGGAAGGAAGGAAGTGTTTTACAGCCCTCTCTCGGTGGTTTACAGAGTCAGCCTATGGCCTCCCAACGATCTGGGTCCTCATTTTACCCACCTGAGAAGGATGGAAGGCTGAGTCAACCTTGAGCCGGTCAGAATCAAACTCCTGGCGTGAGCAGTGAGTTGGAGGAGGCAGGGCAGAGAGCAAGGACAAACTTTTTTAAGGGTACATAAGCTGTTCTATAAGTTACAAGCCTCAATCAGTCCTCCTTTAGTTTTTCTGCTTTTCTTTTTCTCTCTCTCTCTCTCTCTCTCTCCTCTTCAGAAGATAAATCAGATCCAGCAGCAGCAGCAGCATTAAACTGGACCCCTTCTGGCTTCGGCAGCATCAATATGTCAGTGGAAATCAACGGCACAATCTATGCTGGTGAGAGCATGTGGAAGTAAGCCCAGGGCTTGAAATTGGAGGTGTGGGCGCAGAGAAGCATCCCCAAACCACCTCTTTGGGGTTGACAGTTGCCATCTCTCTCACCCTTAATTCCCAGCACGAAGGGGGGCTTCCAGATCAGGGATCCCCTCTGGGCATAGAGGCACAGAAGTGTTTCCATCTGGGAGATGCAGTTTCTCCTTTCTACCACTCAGGTCTTGCTGGGAGCATTGACAAGCTGGTCCATCTATTGCAATGTGTTTCTCCACCTTGGCGACTTTTAAGGCGTGTGGACTTCCACTCCCAGAATTCCCCAGCCAGCCAGTTAATAATAATAATAATAATTAATAATAATTTATTAGACTTGTATGCCGCCCTCTCTCCCTAAGGACTCAGGGCGGCTCACAGTATAAAACGCAATACAATAATTTACTTAAAGAACCAATTAAACATTACAAGCCTAATAACAATAAAATGATTAAAATTCATTAAAATTACTCTAAAACAACCCCCGCACCCCTTGGTTCAGTCCGGACCGGCCTGCTGAAAGAGCCAGGTCTTCAGGTCACGGCGGAAGGAGCGGAGATCAGGAGCCAAACGAAGACCCAGAGGGAGCTGATTCCTCAGGGTGGGTGCTCCCACAGAGAAGGCCCTACCCCTGGGCACCGCCAGCTGACAGTGTCTGGCCGACAGTACCCCAAGGAGGCCCTGCCTATGGGAGCGTACAGGGCGATCGGAGCGCGATGCCGGCAGGAGACACTCCCGCAAGTACAGTTGAAGTCCATACACCTTAAAGCTGCCACAGGTGAGAAACATTGACTTACTAGCTCCATTAGTGACTGGTCTCATCAGTGAGGTATTTCTGGTAGGCATAGAGTTGTCCACGTTCGCCTGGTGTCCCATCTGGCAAAGGATCTTTCCACCAGTCTGATCCTGAATCCTTTTGACCAGGAACTGGGTTGAGGTTTTGGACAATGCATAGCACACTTCCTCTCTCCCACTGAGTTTACAAACACCACCAGTGACTCCAGAAGAACCTGGGCGAGGACCCCCTGAACAATGGGCAAGTCCTCCTTCGGTTAGTGGCTGGGAGTCCAGGAGAAAATAGGTCCAAACTGGGAAGAAGGAGCCTCAAAATCTTGCCCTTCCCTTGCGCAGAGATGCAAAACTCCCATCCTGGGACGGAAAGGAATTTGGTCCGCTTTTCCTATTTTGTGCCTATGCAGATTCTCAAATCCTCCAGGTCATGGCTGTTCCAAAGATGTTTTCTTTTTTCCAAAAGGCAACTGGGCTTCCTTGTTTGTGTATTTTTCTCCTTGAAAACATTTCGCTTCTCGCCCCAAAAACTTTTTCAGTTGCCAAGATAGTGAAGAGAAAACCCTGCAATAGATAGACCATCAAGAGAGCTCTTCCCAGTGCGCCAAACAAGATCTGGATGGTGGAAACAAGCCCTTGGATGAGAAGTCTGTAGAGATTCTCAGTCTTTCAGGTCATGGTTGTCCCAAAGGTGCTTTTTTTTTTCCAAGAGGCCACTGGACTTGCTTTGTTTTTTATTTTATTTATTCATTTTATTGGACTTATATGCCGCCCCATCTCCGGAGACTCCGGGCGGCTCACAATTAAAACATACAATACAATAATTATTTAAAAAAGAATTAAACAATTTTAAGCCCAATAAAACCAAATTAAAATACTTTTCCTTGAAGACATTTCACTTCTCATGCCGGAAGCTTCTTCAGCTCTGACTTGGATGGTGGGTCAGTGGAAGGATTGATACTCCTTGCAGACAGCTGGTCGTTTGCACCCTTTTGCAGAGCTGTTGAGGCCACTTGGAGGTTTGTCTGTGTCCCACCTCAGGGTCTCAAAATGGTTCCTACGGCCTCCCATTTTTCCTCTGGGGATCCATTCCTCCTCCCACACCATTCCAAGGGTGTCCACCCCAAATTGTACAGCCAAAAGCCTGTGGAATAAACGTCTCATCTCGGATGAGAAGTTAAACAAGGAGGGGGAAAAAAAAAAAAACCCAAGAAAGTTCCAGCTGCCTTTTGGAAAAAGCACCTCGGGGGGGAACTCCCGCTTTGTGATTCTCCCAGAGGAGAAGACGCAGGTCACTGGCTGAGCTGCTCCAAGCAGTCAACTAACTCTTCCTCCTCTCTTCCCAACCCGACAGGCGTCCTCTTTGCCCAAAAGCCCGTCGTCCACCTCCTTGCCGGCTCCAACACCCAGAGCACCAGCGGCGGGGCAAGCAGCAGCTCCCCCAGCCCCACCTCCTCCTCCAGGGGCACCCCCAGCGCCGAGCCCTCCACCAGCTGGTCTCTCTGAGGGTCCCGGCGGGCTCGCTCTCCAGCCTCAGGCGGCTCCTCTGTCCCCAGGAGACGTGTTCTCTCTCCTTCCTCCTCTTCCTCCTGCCCCAGGCCAGCCGGCGAAGAGGAGCCGCCCGCCGCCGTCTCTGTGCTGGCATGGACCTCGCTGGCTTTTTAAGCCTTTTCCTTTTTATTTTTTTCAGGTCTTGCTGTGTCCTCAGTGAAGATGGGGGAGGGGTGGGGGGTGGGGAAGGGGACACGAGGCGTGTTTCAATCAGGGATTCTCCGGAGAGGCGAAGCGTGGGTTTTTTTTGTAGATGACTGACCATTGCCAGGGTTAGGGCTGCGAAAGGCCCTGGCCCCCCAAAAGTACCTGTTTGTTTGTTTTTCCCCGCAACCTTGGAAGCCTAAAAGGGGTGGAGGGCCCGCTTGCGTTCTCTTCCTTTCTCTCTTCCCCCTTTCCAAATGCGACTGCCGTGTATTGACAATCCTTCCCCTATACCCCAAGGCAGGAGAAAAACGTCTCAATTCCCCCTCTTCTTACCCTGGCTTGGCACCCTTATCGCGGCCCACCTTCCATCTCTCAGACTCCCTGCCATTCCCTGACTTTGTTTGAAGAATGAGGGCGGCCCAAGAAGTTCCTTGGACAGGATCCTCCATTTGCAGCCATGAAATCCCAGATAAACCGTAGCCAGCTCCTTCAGGAACTGAAATTCAGCAGAGAAAGCCATTCCCTCGGCCTATTTCTGGAACCGCCTCCAGCCTTACCTGCAGTAGAAGGCCTCGCACACCTGCCAAAGATGCTGGGGGTTTGTTTCGGGTTTTTTTGGCTTCGTTCTTCCTGTTTTCAGACCTGAGCGGAAGACTAAACGGGAAGGAAAATCCTGCCGATGGGAAAATAGCAGCAAAGGCAGAAACAGAGTTTGGGTCAACAGGGGGCTTTGCAAAGGCGGTGGGTGCATAGATAGCATCGGTCTTGATGACTTCCTCTGCAAAATCCGGTGCAGGACCCCGTCCGTTTTCTCAAATAAAAAGAGACCGGGCTATTTTCTTAGCCTTTCTGGCGATAAAATCCCAGCTCTGCAGCCTGTGAGGTTCTCCTGAAACCAGGATGTGCTGAAAGCTAGGTTCTCTTTTTGCTTCCCTCCACCACGCGCCAATGCAATCATTTCCCCTCAGATACAACTTCCCTCAAATCCAACTAAGATCATCTTGGTTTCTCAGTGGGTTGTTTCCCTCAAATCCAGCTAAGATCATCTTGGTTTCTCGGTGGGTTGTTTCCCTCAAATCTAGCTAAGATCATCTTGGTTTCTTGGTTTGTTTTTTCCCTCAAATCCAACTAAGATCATCTTGGTTTCTCGGTGGGTTGTTTCCCTCAAATCCAACTAAGATCATCTTGGTTTCTTGGTTTGTTTTTTCCCTCAAATCCAAATAAGATCATCTTAGTTTCTCAGTGGGTTGTTTCCCTCAAATTAACTAAGATCATCTTGGTTTCTCACTGGGTTGTTTCCCTCAAATCCTGCTAAGATCATCTTGGTTTCTTGGTTCATTGTTTCCCTCAAATCCAACTAAGATCATCTTGGTTTCTCGCTGGGTTGTTTCCCTCAAATCCAACTAAGATCATCTTGGTTTCTCAGTGGGTTGTTTCCCTCAAATCCAGCTAAGATCATCTTGGTTTCTAGGTTCGTTGTTTCCCTCAAATCCTGCTAAGATCATCTTGGTTTCTTGCTGGGTTGTTTTTAAATGCAACCACCTTCCGCTCAGATGAGCAACATCTCACCTTAAGGGTAACCGTCCCACCCTGGTCAAACTCAGTCATCCTACAGAACTGCGAGAGCTTCTCCCGAGCAGATGAAATACCTCAACAAAAAAAAAATGTACTTATTGCTGTGTTGTTGGGTGGGTTGGGGTTTGTTTTGTTTTTTTCCCCTGTTTGTTTTTGTTTTTTTTCCCGCCTCTTCTGGAAGGATTTGCGTATGTTAAAAGCTCCTTTTTTATATGCCTCGTCAACTGCTTTTAGTTTGAATTTTATATATTGTAGCACCAAAGAGACACCAAACGAAAGAGGGAGAGAGAGTAAAAGAGGAACAAAACATTCCCCCTGGCTTGAAGGAATGGAGGTTTTGATATTGGCCCCAACCGCTTTGGGCGTGGGAGAGAATCGGCACTGGTGGCAGGTTAATTCCTCTTTTTTTTCCCTCCTCCTGAGCCCCGAAAAGGCCTTCCCCCCCCCCTTCTTCTACACAGTGTTTCCTCAACCTTGGCAACTTTAAGAAGAGTGGATTTCAGCTCCCAGAATCCCACTCCTCTTAAAGCTACTGAGTTGAGAAACATTACAGCATTGTTCTTTCTAAATGTGCAGGACTTCCAGAATCCCTAACCTGAGAGGCGAGTTATAATTCTGATGTATCTGAAGAGCACTCAAAATGGGTCAAGTCGGAGGAATCTTGTGATCTCCCAAAGCTTGCTGAGACCCACCCCCAACACGGCCAGTAACGAGGGGCTGGATCCCTCCCCATTGCTATTTTAAACAGGTCTTTTAAGGATCTCCTCCTCCTCCTCCTCCTCCTCCCTTGACCAACAGGCCTCCTTCCATCCGAGTGGACAGACGTTTTAGCCACGCAACTCCTTGAAGGAGGAGATGCTCCTGAACAGGTTCTCTGGTTGCTACGTAGCGGTGGGAAGACAAAGGAAGAGAAAGTGATAACTTGGGACAGCCCAGATCTACCCAATGTGGGCCAGATACCTTGCAAAATACCCATATCTTAATCTCCCATCCCTCCCTCTCACAGTTCTGCTTTATTAGTGGTTGAGTTGTGAGCATTTTCCCCTATGTTTCCATCAACCCAAGAAAGAAAAGTTCTTGAAGAGAATCCATAGATAAAGAGTGAATTGGTCTTTGTATGTCAAGTGGTAGACATGCCAAAGGACCCTTTAGCAACCCCTGAGAGGAAAGAGGCCCAGATTGCAAGAAGAACAGCCCGTATTATCTCCTGCCCTGTCAACTGGACCACCAGCTGGCCAAGATAGGCTCCGCTGGTGGCTCTTATCTGCAGCCAGAGTAAAGGGCACCTCCTTCACCGTGCTTGGCCCTTCCTTGAGAAAGCAGCCATCTTTCTCACCGAGAACATTCGACTCCGAAACATGCCCCAATCTGCCTGGGCCACGTCTAAAAGGGAAGGCAGGAAGCCCAAAGATTGTGCTCCGTGGGGCCATTTCTTCTACCCACCTTCCTCCAGCTGAAGACTGCACAGATAGCAAAGCCTCATGGTCAATGGAGTCTTCCAATTCAGGCAGGCAGGCAGAGAGGAGGCTAAAAAAGAATTGGCGGTCCAGGATCTGCCAACCTTCCCTGGCGACTTGTGGCTTTTTAGCAAATATTTGCCCCAGTAGGATTTTTGATACTCTGCATTGTTTAAAGTTTCTCTGGGAATCTAAGATTGTCCCATCTGTTATATTGCTTAGAAAGCCACCCTGGCCGTCTCTGCCAGAGGAGACATCTTGAAAGCCCATCCCATAATTGTGAGGGCTTCTGTGGGCTGACAAGAGCAGAGAGAGAGGGGCAAGGGAATACTTTTGCCAAACACTTGTGGCTTTTTAAACTCTTTATTTATTTTTAAGCACACTTCCCCTCTCCAGCAGTTTCACCCCCACCCTGGAGCCCTCTTGAGTATCAAAACTTGGCCTTGGAGGTATAAAAAAACCATTTTGGGGGGGGGGAAGGTAAAAAACGATGGAAGTTTGCAAGCCCATGTGATTTATTTTTCCCCTTCGTCTCGGGAAAATTAACCTCCCACCACCGCTGTCATCTCTTCAGTACATCTCAGGCCCGTGTTTTTTTTAAAAATCATTGTGCCTGCCCCAGCCATGCCCAAGTTTGCATCCCTTGCAGAGAAAGCTGTTTGAACCACAGAAGTAGCTTTCCCAGGGCAGGTGGGGAGGGGCATCCTTCATTCCTTTTAGCAACGGGCACCGCTAACCGGGATCCAGGCAGGGGAGTAAAAGAGTTTGTTCTTCAGGGTTTGTTTGTTTTTTTGGGTGGGAGGGGGTGAGCTAGATTTTGGGAGGGTTTGTAACAATATATATATAAATATATAAATATAAATATATACCTCATTCAGATAAGCTGCGGCATCACACATTGGCTCTGTTAATTGGGGGCTGGGGCTCTGTTGTTTTTGCTCTGCCTTTTTTATTTGGGACTGTGAAGACGGAAGCCCCTCAATTTCAGAGCTGCCCACCGTGGTGGTGGTGGTAGCGTTCCTCTCTTCGGTGGGATTTTGGGGAGGGGACCGTAAGGCAGCAGCAGAGCACGCCTCAATTGGGTGGGTGGGGGGCAGGGGGCGGGATCGTTGGTGGCGAGGGAGGGAGGGAGCCTTCACCCTTCCCTTCCCTAACTCGGGATATTAAAAGATTGTATGGCACTCAGGACTTTTCAGTACGACGGGAAGGGTAGGTTGTTTGAAGGACAGATCCGTGTTTTCAGAGGGTGGCTTCCTTCCCACCCAACCCCCGGCCATCAAAAAGGCCTTGTGGCAACTTGGGTGGGCGAATTGGGCACTGAGGGAGGGGCCCGGCCCTAAAATACCTAAATCATCCCCTGAAGCTGGGCTGCTCCACGCCTGGTTCCCGGCCGAGGGTCTTCATTGGGTCCAGCCAACTCCTCAACCCGGAGGTCTCCAGACTTGGCCAACTTTTGAGACTTGTGGACTTCAACTCCCAGAATTCCTCAGACAGCCTCTTCCCCATGGCTGGCTGGGGAATCCTGGGAGTTGAAGTCCACGAGTTGGCCAAGTTTGGCAGGTCCCTGCCTCAACCTTTCGAGCAATCGCAGGATCTCTGATCTTGGAATGCCAGCTAATGAAGCAGGGCTGCCCACAGGGGCTTCCATCCGATGTTTCAAGGGTCTTTTCCCCCCCATCTTCCCCCCCACTTTTGCCCTTAGTGCAGCAAACGCCCCCCCCTCCACCCCACCCCAGTGCTTTTAGGTAGCCCCAGAAGTCGGATGGATGTGAAGGAGTGGGGAGGTGTCCCATCCCACACGCCACCCCAGAAGGATCTGCACACAAAAACCCTACACAGCCCTTTCCAGATGCTGCTGTTCTTTTTCCTTCCCTTCCCAAGAGGTCAGAAAAAGGAAGGAAGGAAAAGGAAGGTAGTAAAATCTAAAGATCAGGTCACTACAGCAGCCTTGGAACTAGTTCGTTCTTAACTATTTAAAGAAAGAAAGAAAGAAAAAAAAAGTGATAGCCTAAATGGTGAATAACTAAAATACCTCAGATGTTTTCCTTCCAGCAAGTGTCTGTATATGTTGTCGTTGGGTTTATTTTTTATTTTTTTTTTCGTTTTGTTTTGTTTTTGTTTTCTATCTTACCAAGTTATCTGAATGTTTATATTCCAATAAACTTCTACCTCTTCAGATCGTGGCTTGTCTTCATCCTTGCTTCTTCATCCTACGTATTGGGCGCTCAAATCCCCTGAAAAAGGCGGCCGGTGTTTTGGATGCGTCAGCATCTTGCTATTGTTACGATTTATATGTATTCATCTTTACTATCAAATACTTCATAAAATGGCTTTTTTATTTATTTTCTTTAAATGATATCACAGTGTCAGAAATGTTGCTGCTTTCACTGAAGCCCACACAGGTTTCTGCACCCTAGTAGAAACCAGCGGAAGCAATTCCGTGAACCATAAAAAAGCATTGAATACAGAGGTGGGATTCAGCCGGTTCTGACCGGTTCTGGAGAACCGGTAGTGGAAATTTTGAGTAGTTCGGAGAACCGGCCAATCCCACCTCTGACTGGCCCACCAACCCCATCTATTCCCCGCCTCCCACTGAGTCCCAGCTGATCGGCTGGGTCTTCTTTGGTTGCCCTGCCCAGGAGAACGGAGCTGGAAAGCAGGTTAGTGGGGTGGGGAGGGAATGTGGATTTTACAGTATCCTTCCCCTGCCATGCCCACCAAGCCACGCCATGCCACACCTACAGAACCAGTAGTTAAAAAAAATCGGATCCCCCACTGAATAGTTGATCCAGATTAGCAAAGCCAGATTCAAACAGATCTAAACTACAGGCGGATGAGCATTCTGCTCACCTTTGGGTGTCAGATTTGGGCAATGCAATGCTAATGGTCTCTTTGGCACTCTTTTAGTCTTTTATTTTTAGTTCTTTCCAAGCATTTTAATTTGTTGTTCAGCTTGCTTGCGTTAATTGGTGGTGCAGGCTGTTAAACACCTAGCACTTAGCTCCAGCTGCCTGCAATTAGTGCAGGCTCGAATCCCACCAGGCTCAAGGTTGACTCAGCCTTCCACCCTCTCGGGGTAGGTAAACTGAGGACCCAAGATTGTTGGGGGCAATAAGCTGACTTTGTAAAAATGCCGCTTCATAATAAGCAGGCACATACAATGGAAGGAAGGCTATTGCTGAGCGCATTGGGTTGCGCTCCAAACATTGTAAGCCACCCTGAGTCTCCGGAGAAGGGCGGCATATAAATGTGAATTTTTAAAAAAAATCTTGTTTGTGAGCTTTGCACGATAGGCCAGATGTAATTGGGGGCTAATTCGTGGTTGTGTGTGTGCTGTGCAAAGCCAGCAAGTGGGATTAATTAATGGGCAACAAAGATAACTGAGTAATCTACAGTTAGATGGCTCTGCATGGCACCTGGTGCCATCCTGTCCTTTTGAAGTGAGCAAGCGCCTCCTTGCACTTTGGCAAAACAACAGTTCCAAGGGCAATTTAGATTCTGGTCTAACCTGACACTCAGTCCATGGTTACTTTGATGGACAAGAGTCAAGTCAAACAAACTGGATCACTGGCTCTCTGCATCGCTGGCTTGATCCTGGCCCAGCTCAAAATCTCCTGGAGGCACTCAAAACTTAGTTTTGAGGGTGCCATTTAGAGGAGCAGCTGACTGACTAGAAAAGTGATGGCAAACCTTTTCGTTGTGTGCCAAAAGCACACGTGCGCACCGGCGCCCACAATGCAATGCACCCTGGCCCCCCTGCACATGCGCACGCAACCCACCCCCTTACCTGCACTGCGCATGCACACGCCTCCCAGCTGATTTTCGGCCCGATTGAGGTCTTTTGTGGCCTCCTGGGGGCTCGAGGGAGGCCTCTGCAGCCTCGGGAGGCTGAAAAACAGGCTTTCCGGAAACACCGGAAGTGATGAAACGGGCCCATTTTTCGGCCTCCCAAGGCTGCAGAGGCCTCCCTCGAGCCTTTGGTAGGCCAAAAATAGGCCTCAAACGGGCTGAAAATCGGTGGGGAGGTGCACGCATGCGCAGTGCAGGTAAGTTTGGCTGGGGCTTGCATGCCAGCACAAATGGCTCTGCGTGGCACCTGTGGCATGCGTGCCATCCCGGCACTAGAAGGGCTACAGAATTCTCTTCCTTTTTCAAATCTCTATGGTGAAACCTGCCAGGAAATCTCCCTCCTGCTGGACAGCAAGTAGCTTTGTTGGGATCGATGGGGATGTTGGGTTATTGAGTTACACCCGGGACATAAACAGCAGCTGGCCATGTATCTCAAGCATCTGAGCCGATGAGAAGAAGCCTTCGAGATATGGAGAGCCCCAAGACCAATCTTCTCCAAGCCCAAGAGAATTTCAACAGGAGAGAAAACTCAAAATTGCAGGAGCCAGACTCTAATCGGAGGCCCCAGCTGAGCTCTGAAAAATAAGCCCACTTCCTACCTTCCTTGTGTTTATGGTGGTCTCTTATTTTCACATCCTTGTCTGCCAAAGAAGTAAGAGATCTCTCCCCAAAAGTATTAGCTTCAAGCAATCTTGTGATTAGAAGAAGCCCTGAGATGATGGGAACATGCTTATCATCAACTTGGACATCCTCCACAACTAGGCAAAGATTAAGTCCAGCTTTCTTTATACCATAATAATATATTTTATTGTAATTACAGTCTAACAATGATTTGATAATAGTACGATATCAAGAGGACAGTAGTTTTATACATGGTGAATTGTAACATAAAATTAGGAGGGAATGACTGTTGATATTGTGCACAAGAGATATGTACCAACAGACACACTGTACAATGGAAAGAAGATTTTGTTTTGTGTTTTTGTGTTTGTTTATGTTTGTTGTTAAAAATATTTTTTTAAAAAAAATATATATTTTAGAAAAAGGAGAAGCAGCCTCCTTAGAAGCAGGAGAAGAAGGAAAAAAAATCTCAGTGCAAACACAGAGCTTCCCTTCCCAAGATCAGATCCCCCGGCTGATGTTTCTTCTGTCCCAGGAACCAACTCTGGTTGCTACAGTTCTCTTCTGTTCTCCGGAGATTCGGCCCTCTCCCGAAAAGGGGACCATGGTCTTGGGGCCCCAAAAGGCCTGGGGGACAAAAGCCCGGGGCTCCGGGGTCTGAGTAAAGCTTCATCCTCAACAAGCTTTAGGGGGATGGTTGGAGAAGCTAATAAAAGCTTATCCGATGCTGAAAACGTATCGGAGGAGATCCCGTGTGGTTGATGAGATGCGCCAGAAGGCAGAAGCAAGGAGGCCCTTTGTACCATCCTGATGTTCGAAGGGGCATCACTTTGCTGCTCCTCAGCGCAGGCTTGAAACGGTTCCTGTTTCTCTGCGTATTGGGAAGAGGATGGAGCTTCATCCTTCTGTGAGGAAACCTCCAGAATCTCATGGCAATGAGTACTTTGCACATCCTCTCCGGGGCTGGTGGAAAGTCTTGGAACCTGCAGCTCCTTGTGACTCTTTGCCGACGGTCGCTTTGAAAGCTGGCGGATCTGCTGAATCTGTTCCTGGAATCTCAGTTTGGCTGTTGGGGGGAAAAAAAGCCAAGCTTCGTTTTAACGACCATCCACTCCCTACAAATCGCCCTCAGCTTCCAAGAGTCCATTCAGTGACCGTTGAAATGTCTATGGAGATGCTCAGTCCTCCATGGTTGTCCCAAAGGTGCTTTTTATTTTTATTTTTTTCCCACGAGGCACCTGGAGTTTCCTGGTTTTTCTCTGAAGACGTTTCGCTTCTCACTCAAGAAGCTTCCTTCAGTTCTGAAGAAGAAGACCCGAAGAAGCAAAACATCTTCAAAGCAAAACCAGTTGCCCCTTGGGAAAAAAAGCACCTTTGGGACCATTCAAAGTTACAACAGCACTGAAAGAAAGTGATGTATCACTGTTTTTCACACTTAACAACCGTTGCAGCATCTCCAGATTCACATGAACAAAATTGGGATGTTTTGGGGCAGAGCCAGCTGTCGAGGAGAGAGGACGTGTGAACAGTTTTCTCTGTGAAGCACAACCCTCCAAATTTCGATCTGCGGGACCTTTCAGGGGCCAAAGGAGGCTCATAGGGTTTCCAAAGGTGAAGGGGTGCCGAAAAACCTACACGGAAGCAAATCGGCAACCAATGCAGCTCCTGCAGGAGAGGTGATGCATGTGCACACCGGAGTCTGCACAAAACCATGCAGGCTCTTGCATTTTACACCAACTGGAGCTTTGATTGATTGATGACTTGAATCATCTTGCAGTAAAGCTCACTGAAATAAGAGCTAAAAGCTCCTCACCTTGCATTAAGTTCTCATTTTTCTCTTTCAAAGTTTGAATTTCACAGGCCATGGCGGAAATCTGGAAGTGAGAAAACAAAATTAACAGACTGCTGCAAAGAGAGAGCTGGGAACCCTTGAGAGCCTGCAGCCAGGAAGTTGCTAGCCTTCACTTTTGGATCTTACTTAAATTATTTTGATCCTGCCTTTTTTTTGTTTTCCAAATAAACTTTTCCCCAGAGCTCAAATCTGTCATTGAATGCTTGCGACAGCCTTCTCCAGGGCGGAGGAAAACCCGAGAATTATCATTTTAACTTCACCAGTGGTGGCATTCAAATTTTTTTACTACCGGTTCTGTGGGTGTGGCTTGGTGGGCGTGGCAGGGGAAGGATAAAATCTCCAGTCAGAGGTGGGATTTGCTGGTTCTCTGAACTACTCAAAATTTCCGCTCCTGGTTCTCCAGAACTGGTCAGAATCTGCTGGATATCACCACTGAACTTCACCAAGGGAGAAAAAAAATCAAACTAACATCATACAAAAATACAACCTTCAGTATGTTTGCATTACTCAATCATTTAAATGAGTGAAATTAGACTGCAAGTGTGATACATAGTTTTATTTTTCAATAACGGAGAATTGGAGGTGGGTTTGCAGTCTAAGAGACGCAGTGGCTCAGTGGCTAAGACACTGAGCTTGTCGATCAGAAAGGTCGGCAGTTCGGCAGTTTGAATCCCTAGCGCTGCGTAATGGAGTGAGCTCCCGTTACTTGTCCCAGCTTCTGCCAACCTAGCAGTTTGAAACCGTGTAAAAATGCAAGTAGAAAAATAGGGACCACTTTGGTGGGAAGGTAACAGTGTTCTGTGCACCTTCGGCATTTAGTCATGCCGGCCACATGACCACGGAGACGTCTTCGGACGGCGCTGGCTCTTTGGCTTTGTAACGGGGATGAGCACTGCCCCCTAGAGC
The DNA here is from genome assembly GCA_009733165.1 of Naja naja. Taxonomy (NCBI): domain Eukaryota; kingdom Metazoa; phylum Chordata; class Lepidosauria; order Squamata; family Elapidae; genus Naja; species Naja naja. The sequence continues at coordinate 3,987,795 of CM019163.1, forward strand.
CGGAAACGACTAGCACAGATGTGCGAGGGGAACTGTTACCTTTGCCTTGCAGTCTAACCCCATTTCAAGAATCCCAAGTCAAGAAAGGAGATGAACAAAAATAAAGATAGCCAATGAGAAGAAATGTCTGCCTAGCTTCAATCCTCATCCATCTTTCTTGAGTCACCTTGCCTTGTAGCCATCCCATACATGGGTAGCGTTATCTTCAGGAGCATCTTCCATCTCCTGAAGTGTGATTGACAAAACAGCCTTCTTTCCGTTATTCTTGAGGACACAGCCTGAAAATGAGTTGCGCTTACCACATCGGTTTTTGCTTTCAGCTGCTGCCGAAGGCTCTTCTTCTTCTTCCTCCCTTTTGGATGCATCTCCAGCTTCCACATGTCTTTCTTCTGATGAAACTCCGAGGGATCCCTGTGAAGTGGGAAAAGCAAACTGGAAGTCATTCTGGGGCATTGCTGATGGTTCTTCATCTTCGAGGCTAAGACCCGCATCCTCAAAATCGCATCTTGTGAGAGAAACCAAGCGGTTGGATCAATCTAAAGCAGGTGATCTCCAACCTTGGCCATTTTTAAGACTTGTGGACTTCAACTCCCTGATTTCTGGGAGTTGAAGTCCACAAGTCTTACAGTGGCCAAGGTTGGAGGCCCTTGATCTATAGCACAGCTTGGTCCAGCATCCTACCATGGCCAACGGGATGCCCCTGCAAGACGCTCATTGGTATGCTCCAGAATCTGATATCCTCCCACCTAGAATTGAAGGACCTAGAACCCATTCTAGGACCATTTGGTCACCCCTGTTCCCCACCTCCCCAAAACAAGGTTGGTATCCACGCAGCTGGGACTCAACTGGTGGCCCATCAAGAATGTGGAAAGATGGCATCTCACCAGCACTTGTGGAACATTCTGAGGTGCCGTTGAGCTCTTCTCCTTCAGTCCCCCATCCTGATGCTTCCTCGCTCCTGCTTGCTGCTGTTGCCTCTGTCTGAACAGTTCCTTCAGCTTTTGGAGAACAGAAACATGTAATATTCTGTGTGGTGACCCAAAGGGGTGTGGCACAAAGGCAACACAGTCCAATAAACAAGAAGTCCCTTTGTTATCTCCAACTTTGCCCCCAAAGTCCAGGTTATCTTCAGCTGGAGAAAAACTCTCCCAGCAACAGCCTTTAAGTGGAGAAAATTTAGTCCAAAAACAAAATACATACAAACTGTAACTAAAAATCCAAACAAATCACACTGCCGTAATTAACTTGACAGGGCAGGAGAAGGAATTGCAGACTTGAAAGCACAGCAAAAGACACACAGTTGGGAAGACGCCAGGAACACAGATAAGCCTCAACGATACCAGATAAATTCACAATTTGCTCCCAACAGCTTGCTACGCGCAGCTTCCCTTTTTAAACACTGTGTTCCTAGCTGCAGCTAATGAAGGGAATCAGGGCCCCTTCCTCCCCCTTAAGCCATGCAACGCACGTTGCTCCCTTCTCCGTTCCTCCCTGTGTGCCCTAGGATGAAGAGGGGGTGGGCCTGGGTCTTCCTCTGAACTCCCTCTCCCTTACGCTACCTCTCTCCTGCTCTGCCCAGCCAGACTTTGCCCTTCCCCAGTTTCTTCCACAGCCAATGGAGTCACACTCCCACTCCCTGTCAGCTGTTCAGTCTCCCCCTCCAAATCAGATTCCGACAGGGGCATGACATTCTGGTTAATGACAATTATACCCAGACTTGAGGAATTCTAGAAGCTACTAATGCCATATTGACTAAATCTAGATCAAATGGGATCTGCAATCGAAGATTACGGCGTGGTTAACATGAGATTATAAAAGTTGTGTGATGCTTGAGGTTCAGTTCAGAAGAGATGCTTGGAATGTGCAGGAATGGAAGAGAGCTTCTGTCTGTCAACCCTACTTAGAACCTCTTCCAAAGATCACCCCACCACCACCCCATTACCACTGAACATCCTCAATCCAGATTGTCTAAGTCTTCTCCTGCACCTTCAATATCTTCTGTCTCTCCAATTCCCCAGCAGAAAAGCTAACTCCTTTGACAACCCAAGCTCTCTCAGAGAAATTTTCTCCACCTTGGGTGTTTCAGTGTGGGTCTACAACTCCCATCACCACCAGTCAGCATGACAGTTGCAATGTTACACATCTGGAGCACATGAGGGGTCCTTCTGGTGTAAGCGATGGGAGACAGGGAAGGAAAAAGACCGCAGTTTCAAAATGCCTGCAATAATACCAGTCCATTCTTACTGGGCATGGTGATCAATCCATCAAAGCTTGGGCAATCCCATTTCTTCAACGGTCCTCTCCTTGCCCTCAAAGAGATGGCAGAGGGAGAAAGGTGGGAAGGTGAACAAATGCCATGACCGACATCTCACCTGCTCAGTCACTGAATGATGTTGTAGCCTGAGACCTTCCAGCTGATTCCCAACAATCTTTGCCTCTAAGCCACCAGGACGCCCCTAGAAGGAGGAAAAAAACCAGAGCTCTGAGTCAGCAAGAATGTCCTGATTATAACTTCTCTTTTATGACATGGGCAATCAACCCACACATCTCAAGATTTTTGTGAACCGATTGCAAGTTATGAACTATTGTGACCTTCTAAAGGTATCTCTCCAAACAATTACTTCCTTATTCGTCACTTGTGGGATGGAATCTGGGCAACTGAATGAAGTTAGTAGAGTGTTTTAATGGCCGGATGCTCTCCCTGTTGCCAATGCGGAGTTTTGTTCAGCAGATCAATTCTCAATGTGCTCAGAGAAAGAAACATCTGCCTCTACCAAGAATTGAACTCACAGCCTCCTGATTGTGAGTCAAAAGCTCCGCCTCCAGGCCACCGCACCACTCCAAACACTTACTTCCTTATTCTCCTGGTTAAAGTCTGTAAGGTTATGTAGCATGACCAATGGCTCTCCGCTCTTCAAACTTATGTTTAAAAGGAATAACTACCCCAGACCTTCCCTCTTGTTCAAAAAATCAATCCAAATTCAAAAATTTCATTCGGTCAAGAAGGCCCAGGTAGACCTGGTTTTTCACCATGGCCCATTGGATGTCTCCAAGCTCACTTGTCTCATAGCAGCTGGGATGGAGCATGGAGGTGCCTTCTACATGTAGCTCAAACATATTCAAGGTGGGTGCCAGATCCAACTGACATGTCTTCTTGACCAGGTGTTCTGACCCAAGCCTTGTTCCAATCAAAGAAACACAAAGTATATATAAAAGCAAACCTTTTTAATGTGTTTCTGTGAATTCTGTTCATTCATGGCAAAGAGTCATTAAAACTAATTGTCCCAGATAAGAGCAATCCCTTTCAAGGTTAGGAAAGGCTGCCAAGAATACAAGATTAATTGCAGGGAAATATCCAAAACCAAAAGCCTCTGAAAACAAACCAGAATAGACAGGACTTCTACAAGAACTTGGAGTTGAAAGGACTTCTTTGCTTCCTGCAAAGAAGCCAAACCCAAAGGCTGGCTTTTATCCCTTATGGGAGAAGCCATCATCTTCCAGCCTTACTCCCGAGTCACCCGTGCTTCTGCAGCTGCTCTTTCCTTCGAGCAGCCCTGCGCGCACACGCACATGCACTCCACTCCCTGATGGTCCCGACCCCATCCCTGCATCACACACAGACCCCTCATCCGAGTCCTCAGCCATCCACACCTGCTGCCGGTGAACCACAACACCAGGGCTAACCTTCTCACAAGAGGTCCCTGGACCTTCTCTTGTTATCTTCGGCTCTGATGAAGTTCTTGCCTCCAACACAGTTCTGTCTACATCTTTGGTCATCCTGAGATCTCTCAAAGCTTGGTCCCTGGGGACAAGAATTTTTGTGAACTAAATTGCAGCACCTCCTGGAAACGAAACCCAGTGCTTAGTCTTTTTGGCACAAAGTGACTTTAAAAAATGAGTCAAAATGAAGAAGCAACAGCTAGCAGAGGAAGATGGAGGCCTCCAGACATTGTAGGAAATAAAGAACATTTCCCATAGATCTGAAAAGTTTTTCTTCCTGTTTTATGCAATGGAAACACAGTCTTCCTAGAAAGTGCATTACCAGTTATGGGAACCTGGCATTTTCTAACATTTTGCTTTCTATCTCCAGAAATAGCAATAGCACTTAGACTTATATAGCGCTTCACAGTGCTTTCCAGCCCTCTCTAAGCGGTTTACAGATCTTGCCCCCAACAATCTGGGTCCTCATTTTATCAACCTCAGAAGAATGGAAGGATGAGCCAACCTTGAGTCTGGTGAGATTTGAACTGCCAAATTGCAGGCAGCCGGCAGTCATCAGAAGTAGCCTGCAGTACCGCATTCTAACCACTGCGCCACCGCGGCTCAGCGTAGTAGTGTTATTACTGTTGGCTGGAATTTGCCATGACATTAACAGCCTTGTCTGTCAAAAGCGCCTTTTATTTCCCGGAGAACATGGACAGATCATTTCCTGTGGAGATCTAGTGGTCCTTTATACCTTGAGATCCCTGTCTTGCTCTCTTGTTTTCCTTACTTTTCTGTAAGTTGCTCCTCCAAAGCATGGACCAGTTGCTGCAGCCTCTGCTTCTCCAAACTCCATTCTGCGTCCTACCAAGAAACAAGAACCCAAGTCAGCAGACCAGAGGCATGGCAGCCCTGAGATGCTGCTGCAGGTGTCCTGCAGGGCATCCCGAGACTTAAACATGGCACCAGCTGTGGCAAGATCCAAAAAAGGCAGACCGATAAAGGAGAATATTTGTAGCTCAGGGTTGAAAATGAGGAGTAATGGTGCTCTCTGAATTTGGTTGTTTTCCTGCAGATGTTTCATTACCCAAAGTAGGGAACGTCATCACTGCGCTGATGACGTTATCTAGTTTGGGAAATGAAACATTTGTAAGGAAACAAGCAAGCACCAAGGTTCCCACAGTCCTCCTATTCTCCTTCTCTTTCTCTTTCTCCTCCTCCAAAAACCCACCTCCCTTCTAGGACTGATGACGTTACCTAGTTTGGGTAATTAAAAGTCTGCAAGAAAACCACCAAGCTCAGAGAGCACCAGGGAGCCTACTGATCTTTGCCTAGAGCTGAAAGATCAAAAGGGCCAGGACAATGGAAAATCCAGAAGACAAGGAAAGGGACGAAAACTACCAAGAAACTGTTGGCCACACCTTGGCTTGCAGAGCCTGGTTCTGGGCACTCATTTTCTCCAGCTCTTCTTCCTTGGTCTTCAAAGCGGCATCTCCTTCCTCCCATCGGTTTCTCCAGTCTTGGAGAATGGACTGTTGCTCGTCCAGTTGCTTGCCCAACTCTTCGGCTTGCCTTTCAAGGTCCTGGCAGTGAACCTGTAGAAGACCCTTCTCCTCCTGTAATTGGATCTGAGATTCTCTACGGAACCAAGGGTAGGAGAAGGTAGAAGGTCCATGAAAAAGCGTTTGTGAATTCTTCAAAGCCACCTGGAAAGGAATCGGGGAACTGATTTTTGCACCGGTGGCATTGCCTTTTTGAGGAACATAAAGGGCAGGTCCTTTTCAGCCCAACCCCTCTAACCATTAGGCTACCTTGTTCTCTTGGCTCAAGTAGGTTGTCAACTGCCTTGGAACGCCAGTGAAATGGATATGCTCAAGGAATAAAGTTGCACATCCATGGTTTGGGCTGCACCACTTCCTGGCCAAAGAGGCTGGATGTCAGGATTCCGGCAGTGACCCCCATTTAAATCATGAGTCTCGAGCCAAACTTCCAAAACTTTCAAAGGATTTATTGGGAGTTAACATATCCGGCACTGCCTGGGTGTAGCCAACTCTGAGACCCATCATTCGTTGTCACTCTGGTTTTCCCTCCACCCCCTGGGTGTATCGTAATTCATATTCTCCAATGGGACACCTCCATAGCCAAGAGCCATCAATCATGCTCCCCGGTGAAAATTTTGCATGGCAGAAACTTCGGTCACCTAGTTACTATCTTTGAAAACATTTATGGAATGCAGTTTTGGTTTGCAAGCTGCCGCATTGCTCCCCCCCTCCTTTTCTGTTGGCAACTCTTAAAAAGACCAGAGAAATATTTTATGAGTTGACATTGGGTTTGTGACAGACAGACTGTCCATCCTTGCACACATTGTGCACAGGCAAAAAAACACAGTGATTTTGTACTGCAGCAACTTGACGACCTCTTGAAGCATTTGATGACGGTCCCCAAGTTGGGAAGAAGGTCTGAATGCTTCTTACCTGAGATTTTCACAGCTTTCCTGCAGAGCTTTCTTGGTCTCCTCCTGGCCCTGCAGCTCCTCCGTTCTTTCGAGAAGGTGTTTCTCCTTCTCTTCCAGCAACTCGTCCTCCAGAGCCCGGATGTGGTTAGCCTGGGACTTTTCCGCCTCTTCCAGAAGATGCAGTTTTTCTAAAAGAGCTGCCAGCCTTTGGTGGCTTTCAGCTGCTGCAGAAGAAAGCTCTTCGTTCGACTGGGAGAAGAATTGCGAGAGGGAATGGTGTCAGTTTTCAGATCAGTTCACCTGGCCCACATGCACTGGGTTCAACTGGGCAAAATTACAGGTAGTCCTCTCGACCTATGATCATAAACCCCACTCCCTTCTAGCACTGATGATGTTACCTAGTTGGGGAATGGAACGCCTGCAAGGAAACAACCAAGCTCGAAGAGCACCAAGGACCCCACAATTCAACCATAAGCTATAAATATTTTCTTCTATGTTACTACTAGACATATCCTGAGAGATTCCAGGATGGTGTTCCTCCTCCTCCTCCTCCCTGCAAACCCCACTCCCTTCTAGCACTGATATTGTTACCTAGTCAGCTAATGAAACATCTGCAAGAAAACAGCCAAGCGCAGGGAACATCAAGGCTGAAACTGCTATTCGACCCTCTGCTACAAGTACAATCCTGTCCACAGTTCAACCCTGCGCTCCAAATATTCTCTTCTGTGTCACTACTGGGTATATCCCGAGAGATTCTAGGATGTGGCTAACCCTTGAACCTCCCTCCACCCCCATCTCCCATCCAGCTCGGGATTGCAATCTCTTCATCCAGGCCTCTTTCTGGGGAAACCGTTGCGATATCTCTTATCCCCTGATTCTCCAGGTGTACCTCACCATACTTAACAGGCAATCCAAGGGCTGCAAGCTTAAACGGACAAGATTCACAACATGTTGAAAAGACAGTGGTGGGCCACTTCCATATTACGGCCAAGAAGAACTGCACGGTCATATGTCCACGAAGGTATGGGAAGCCGAGTTCCACTCTTTTGCCTTTTTACTGTTTTTTTTTGTATTCCTCTCTCTAAAAAGAAGAGGAACACGGTCCATTCCCAGAACTGACATTTACCTGTCTGACAGATCCCGTCTCCTCCTTGATGAGGACTTTCTCTTCTCCCTGTCGATTGACCTGATTCTTACAACTTGCAAGCTCTGATTTGAGAGCCAAGATCTGGTCCCCGGACTTCTTCTAGATTTTTCTGGGCATGCTTCAACTCCAAACTGAGATCCTGGACTTGCTGAAGCAAGGCTGCATTCTTCTGCAATCAAGTTGCCATGAGAGAGATCTTTCTTATCCCATTTTTTATCCATAAATATATGGATTAAAATATAAATTGACTGTTTCCTAGTATGATTTGATTGCTTATTGTACCCTATGACTATTATTGTGTTGTACCTGATGATTCTGGACTCTTGACTCTTTCTTTTATGTACACTGAAAGCTTATGCACTGAAGACAAATTCCTTGTGTGTCCAATCACACGTGGCCAATAAAGAATTCATTCTTTCTTTCTTTCTTTCTTTCTTTCTTTCTTTCTTTCTTCTTTTCTTTCTTTCTATCTCTATCTATCATCTATCTATCTCTATCTATCTCTATCTCTATCTCTATCTATCTATCTCTATCTATCTATCATCTATCTATCTATCTATCTATCTTCTACCCATCTCTATTTATTTGTCTATCTAATCTATCATTTATCTGTCTATCTATCATCTCTCTAATCTATCTATTTATCATATCTCTCTGTTGAGTTCTGTCTCTGTCTGTCTATCTATCTATCTATCTATCTATCTATCTATCTATCGAGAAAAAGCATGAACCAAGAGATCTTTTATATATATATCTATATCTATCTATCTATCTATCTATCTATCTATCTATCTATCTATCTATATCTATATCTATATATCTATATCTATATTTCTATATATCTATCTATCATCTATCATCTATCATCTATCTATCTCTATCTATCTATCTATCTATCAATCTATCTATCAATCTATCTTCTACCCATCTCTATTTATTTGTCTAATCTATCATTTATCTGTCTGTCTATCTATCATCTCTCTAATCTATCTATTTATCATATCTCTCTGTTGAGTTCTCTATCTATCTATCTATCTATCTATCAGAGAAAAAGCATGAACCAAGAGATCTTTTATATATATATCTATATCTATCTATCTATCTATCTATCTATCTATCTATCTATCTATATCTATCTATCTATCTATCTATCTATCTATCTATCTATCTATCTATATATGTCTATATCTATATCTATCTATCATCTATCTATCTATCTATCTATCTATCTATCTATCTATCTACATACACCCACCTGTTTGATGTTCTTGTAAGCAGCTTGGAGTTGGCGTCTTTCTTGCTTGGTTTCCAGTGACTTTGTGGCTGTTGGGTGGCTGACTGAGCTCTGCTCTCCCTGAAGACCCAAAGGAAGAGAAATGGGCTTGGGCTCTTAAAAATAATTCTCAGACCATCATGTATAACAGTGGTGAAGTCAAGAGCTGAGTTTGAACTGGCTAAGAAAGGATGTTGGAAAAAGAAGTGAAGGGAGGGATCTCAAGGTCTGGAGAGAGGGATGGAAACATTGGACAAGGAGGCCCAGCAGTGTTTTTTTTCAGGAGACCATTGGACTTTCTTGTTTTTCCTTTGGAAGACATTTCACTTCTCATCCAAAAAGCTTCACCTCTGACTAGAGGGTGGGGAATGGAAGGATTTATACTCCTTGCAGACAGCTGGTCATTTGCATCCTTTTAGAGAGCCATTGAGACCACTTGGATGTTTCTCTGTGTCATCAGAGTCACCTGAGTGGTGCAAATGGGTGTGGAGCCTTCTGACTGGATGGTGGGGAATGGAAGGATTTATACTCCTTGCAGACAGCTGGTCATTTGCATCCTTTTAGAGAGCCATTGAGACCACTTGGATGTTTCTCTGTGTCATCAGAGTCACCTGAGTGGTGCAAATGGGTATGGAGCCTTCTGACTGGATGGTGGGGAATGGAAGGATTTATACTCCTTGCAGACAGCTGGTCATTTGCATCCTTTTAGAGAGCCATTGAGACCACTTGGATGTTTCTCTGTGTCATCAGAGTCACCTGAGTGGTGCAAATGGGTGTGGAGCCTTCTGACTGGATGGTGGGGAATGGAAGGATTTATACTCCTTGCATACAGCTGGTCATTTGCATCCTTTTAGAGAGTCATTGAGGCCACTTGGAGTTTACCTGTGTCCTCAAGAGTCACCAGACTGGTGCTCCTGGTTCCTGTAGTCTGCAATTTTTCTCTCTGGAAATCCATTCCTTCTCCTACACCATTCAAAGGGTGTTCATCCCAAATTATATAGCTAAAAGTCTGTGAAGATTCTCAATCATCCAGGTCATGGCTGTCCCAAAAGTGCTTTTTCAAGAGGCAACTGGACTTTCTTGGTTTTTTTTTTCTTTTGAAGACGTTTTGCTTCTGATCCAAGAAGCTTCTTCAGCTCTGACTGGATGGTGGGGAATGGAAGAATGTATGTTCCTTGCAGACAGCTGGCCATTTGCATCCTTTTAGAGTTACTAAACAAAGTCCAGTTGCCTCGTGAAAAAAGCACCTTTGGGACAACCATGACCTGGAGGGCTGAGAATCTCTACAGACTTTTAGCTATCCTAATTGAAGAAGGAGGATTACAGAATCCTGAACACAGGCATTGCCCAAAAAAGACTTAGTGGCCATGGAATGGAATGTTCCTCAGTTTGAAGGGAGTGGTGGGCGGAATGGAGTGTCCTGCAACTGAGAAGAATCCCTTTTGATGTCTTGCTTATGGTTTTCCAACAGCAGTACCCTTTCAATCTTAACAAGGGCAGCCCACGGAAAGCCCACTGCAGCGGTCCAGCTGCTCCCTCTGCTAATCTCACCTCCAAACTCACCTCCTTCATGCATTTCAGCTGCTGCACCATCTCATTTCGTTTCTCTTCCAAGGTCTTGATGCAGTTCTTCAGAGTAGCCAAGCTTTTTTGAAGGTTCCTCAGCTCCTGGCCGACGTCCAGCATGTCCTGGCTCTGAAGGGAATATTCCCACTTTATTTTTGGGCCCATTCCTCACCCAGACAGCCACCCAACAGCCACATCTTCTTTGTGCCGTTGCCACATTCTGCTTCGTTGCAGAATTGCAATAAAATAAAATAAATAAATAAAACTAAGCTAGGGTCCATTTCAGATCCAGATGTTAAGATTTTGGAAGGTTTTCCTTACCACGTGTTCGCTGTGACAGAAACTCTGGGAATACAAGCGGTGATCCCTTTTACCAAAATAAGACCTCGTCTTGGCCAGCTCCATTTCCATCTTGAAGATCCTGAAAGACACACCAAGCAAAAGATGGATTCCTGTATCTCTAGGAATTGTTAATAGGAATATCTTGGTTTTCTAGAAGCCACAAAATAGCCACAGGATTATGAAATATTTCCCTGTTTCAGGAGTGGACAGTGTTGGCTTCTTTTGAAGAACAGCAACGAAAGGCATTCGGAAAATTTCAACTCCTCCCCCCTCTTATTATTATTTCTTCTTCTTCTTCTTCTTCTTCTTCTTCTTCTTCTTCTTCTTCTTCTTCTTCTTCTTCTTCTTCTCCTCCTCCTCCTCCTCCTCCTCCTCCTCCTCCTTCCTCTTCTTCCTCTTCCTCTTATTATATTACTATTAAACATTCCATCTTCCATTAAACAGTGTGTTGTCTGGTTACTAATATCTCTGTGGAATAACCATCAAAATTTACTACAATATGTATTACTTTGATATTGACTTTGTAATCTTACAATCATAATATTGTATATAATAAAACTTTCCATTCCTCCTTCTTAACATATCTTCTAGTATAAATATAGTGATAAACATGGTGAGCTTAATCGTCATATCAATTACAAGTGTCATATTGTTTACATCTCTATCTTAACATATTTTCTGTAATTCATTAGTCTCCTCCTTTTATTTCTAACTTCCATATTTCTCCCCCTTTATTTCTGATACACAATACCCACGCCTGTACTCCAAGAAGGGGCTACTCACTTATCATCCAGTTCCCCTTTACGTGTCCTGCCTTCTGAACGAATCACTTCCAGCCACTTTCTTTCCTTTTCCAGGTAGGCAAAGGAGCTCTCCATCTGCTGCAGGAAAGACAGGAGTCAGGGGAAATTTCACAGGCAGGCCTATGCATTAACCAGAGCCTTGTGGGGAGGGAAAAAATAACCGGTATTTTCTCCCCGAAAAATTTCTCTTTGTCGAAAGAGAATTCGCTTTAATTTAGACATTCTTTCACGGAGAAGATAATTCGCCCCGTTGCATAATCTTTCTTGCCGCAACTCTTCAAGTGAATCGCTGCAGTTAGTGACGTTAACACCACAGTTGTTAAGTGACTCTGCCTTCCCCGTTGACTTTGCTTTTCAGAAGGTCCAAAAAGATTATCATGTGACCCCAGGAAATTGCAAAAGCTTCATAAATATGGGTCAGGGGCCAAGTGTCTGAATTTTGATCATGGGGATGCTACAACGGTCATGTCATGCCCCTGTTGGAATCTGATTCCGAGGGAAAGGTGGAACAGCTGACATGAAGTGGGAGTGTGGCTCCGGTGGCTTTGGAGGAAACGGGAAGGGCACAGTCCGGCTGGGCATTCAGAGGAGGACCCAGGCCCATCCCCTCTTCATCCTAGGGCATGCAGGGAGGAATGGATAAGGGAGCAACGTGAGTTGTGTGGTTTACGGGTAGGAAAGGGCCCTGATTCCCTTCATTAGCTGCAGCTGGGAAGACTGTTTAAAAGGGTAAACTCTGCACGGCAAAGTTGCTGGAAGCAAAGCGTGAAATTATTCTGGTTTGTCAAGTCTTATCTGAGTTCTGGCGTCCTCCCAAGTGTATGTGTTTCATTATCTTTTGACCTCTTCAAACCCTTATCCTGCCCTGTCTCGTTAATTGCTGCAGCAGTGGTTTGTGTTGATTTTTCTTTATAATTTATATGTACTTTGTGTTTGGATGGCATTTCTTCCCTTTGAAAACTGTTCTTGGGAGAGTTTTTTTCTCCAGCCGATGATAACTGGACATTGGGGGCCAAGTTGGAGGTATTAAAGGGACTTTACCTATTTTTGTGACTTTGTTGCTTTTGTGCCACACCCTTTTGGGTCATCACAGGTCGTAAGTGTGAAAGCACAGCCGTGAGTCCCTTTTTCAGCATCGCTGTAACTTAAACAGTCACTAAATGAATTTTTGTAAGTCGAGGGCTACCTATGTAGTCCGCAAATTAGGATCTGATCGTACATTACCTTCTGTTTTAGGGAACAGAGCTCAAATTCCATCATGTCAACTTCCAACATGAGGTTCCGTGCTCCAAGTTCTTTAGGTTGCCCTGCCAGCGAGTCGCCCCCTTCTCTAAGCTTCAAGTCCCTTGGTGTTTCTTCCAGAAACTTTCCCTGCAGGTCCGGCTGTGAGCCACTCCACCTTTTTCTAGCCAATGGCCGATCAGAATTAAAGTCCTTTGTATTGTAGTCAGGAAGGTGGGATATGGAATTCCCCCTCCTAAGATTTGAACCGGGAGGCTGCATGCCATACGCCAGATTGCTTGGAACATCTCTGCCAAAAATAAATGCATAAAGAAATGCATAAAAAGAGATGAAGAAGTTTCTTGGATTAGAAGCGAAACATCTTCAAAGAAAAAAGAAAGTCCAGTTGCCTCTTGAAAAAATACAAAAGCACCTTTGGGAAAATACACCCCAGGGATGTAATTCAATTGTATATTCCACGAATCAGAAAGAGGGCTGTGAAAATATCTACAGACTCCTCACATTCTGGACATAAATTGTTTTAACTTCAGAATAATACTATAGGGCATTGCACACCAGAACAACTAGACACAAGGACAGTTTTTCCCCCTGTCCTATCACTCTACTAAATAACTAATTTCCACAATACTATTTAGTAAGGCTGTATTACTATTATTCTTCTCATCTTTCCTATTACCTATCTCCTTCTCTACCTATGATATAACCGTGTTGCTTGTATCTTACCATTTGAATTGTTTAGTTAGTATCCTAGTATGACTTATGTTGATTGCTTATTTAGTATCCTGTGACTATCACTAGGTGTTGTACCTTATGACTGTGATGAATGTATTTTTATGATGACTATGATCATAACTTTTATGTACACAGAGATCTTATGCACCAAAGACCAATTCCTTGTGTGTCCAATCACACTTGGCCAATAAAGAATTCCATTCCATTCCATTTTATTCTATTTTTATTCTGATATTCTATTCTATTCTATTCTATTCTATTCTATTCTATTCTATTCTATATCCTATTCCATTCCATTCCATATTTTCTATTCTATTCTATTCTATTCTATTCTATTCTATTCTATTCTATTCTATTCTATAGTGGTAGACCACACAGCCGGTTTTGGATGCAGGTAAGGGCAGGGTCTGCATGGAGGCTAAGGCTGTAAATGCCTGCTCTTAAGATCCAGCTGCCTACAATTACTGTAGGCTCGAATCCCACCGGGCTCAAGGTGGACTCAGCCTTCCATCCTCTCGGGGTAGATAAATTGAGGACCCAAGATTGTTGGGGGGCAATAAACTGACTTTGTAAAAATGCCGCTTAGTAATAAGCAGGCATATACAATGGAATGAAGGCTATTGCTGAGCACACTGGGTTGTATCCCAAAAATTGTAAGCCACCCTGAGTCTTCGGAGAAGGGTGGCATATAAATGTAATTTTAAAAAAAAAAATTCACGTCATCCTTTTTGGACAAATCTCAACTTTTACAGAACCTAGTTCATAACATCATTGTAATCGGTTATAACGTATCATTACATTGTCTTATCTTTACTATGATGTATTTATACTGTAGTATATTTTATTTCCCTATTTTCTTATCTAGCCATTGATAAAATATGCTAGGCACTGCTGTCTGTTTGGTTGTTTGGATACAGTGATCAGCTAATTGCTGCCCTCTAGCTGACTGTATCTTCCTGCCTTTCTCTCTTTTTTTCTTCTTACATTCAATTGTGTCCAATTCTCTGCCCGGACAAGTCTTTCCACTTTTCTTGGCAAGATTTTTTTAGAAGTGGTTTGGCTGTGCCTCCTTCTGAAGACTGCGAAAGAGGGATTGGCCCAAGGCTCACCCAGCTGGCTCAGTGTCCAAGTGGGGACAAGAACTCACAGTTCCCCATTTCTAGCCTGATGTGTTGACCACTGCACCAAGCTGGCTCTGTATCTCTTAAGATGCCATCGAAATGGTACAAGAAGTGGTATGATTTTCCCAGGTGTCCAGGACACATGATCCATGAAACGTGCGACTGACATAGCCTCAGAAAGAAGTAAAAATGGCCAATAATTCAGCTGCACCAGAGACCGGTAACATTTTGGGGGCTGGACACAGGCTTGAAAATGTTCTGGACATGTTCCCCAGTTGTGGAAGACCGGCCTGGGCAGGACCAAGTCAGTTTGCAAGACATCCATTTTCCAGAAAGTATAATAACCCAAAGTATAATAATTCAAAAATCCCAACAACCAGTTCTCTGCCCAGTTGATGGGTGGGCGTGGCCTACGGAATTTCCGGGAGGGCCATTTTTTTGCCTTCCCCACAATCCAGAGGCTTTCCTTGGGCCTCAGGGAGGGCAAAAACAGCCTCCCAGGCCCTCCGGAAGCTGGAAACAGGTCCATTTCTGGACTTCTGGAACTTCCAGTTTGGCCGTTTTTCGCCCTCCCACAGCCTCCATGCAGACCCTGCCCTTACCTGCATCCAAAACCAGCTGCGTGGAGACTCCTGGGAGGGGCGGGGCCAGCCAGTTGGTTCAACTACCGGTTCGGCGAACCAGATGTGAATTTAACAACCGGTTCATCCAAACCGGCCCGAACCGGCTGAATCCTACCTCTGCCCTGGGGATGTTTTTTTTTTAAATTACATTTATATGCCGCCCTTCTCCGAAGACTCAGGGCGGCTTACAATCTTTGGAGCACAACCCAATGCGCTCAGCAATAGCCTTCCTTCCATTGTATAGGCCTGCTTATTACTAAGCGGCATTTTTACAAAGTCAGCTTATTGCCCCCAACAATCTTGGGTCCTCACTTTACCTACCCCGAGAGGATGGAAGGCTGAGTCAACCTTGAGCCTGGTGGGATTCGAGCCTGCACTAATGGCAGGCAGCTGGAGCTAAGTGCTAGGCGTTTAACAGCCTGCACCACCAAGGCTTTTCTCCCATCCTTCCATGACTTTGATGGGGCCAAAAACATTCCAGCGAATTGTACGATATACATAAGAGATTGACAGTTTAGTTTGCCAACAGAATGCAGTAGTTAGCATGTCGAACTAAGGAGACCCAGATTCAAATCCTCACCCAACCACAGAAGTCAAACTCTTCCTCCTGGCTACAGTGCAATTACATGGGAATAAGTTCTGCTATATCCAAAAGGATAACACACACACACGTTAGATTTTATGCCAAAGCTTCCCCCCTTCATATCCAGTTTATTCCAAACCTACATTCTGTCGTCGTTGGCCTGAGAACCAGGCTGGGACCTCACAGACATGGCTCTCAGAGGCCCAGGGTGTAGGAACTTCATGCAGGTTTGTCCTGGGTTGCTTCGTGAGCTGCTGAGCTCCTGCTGAGCTGTTACCCCACTGCTCTTTAGCTGAGGGGATGGAAAGAGAAAAGAAGAGTTTCAAAACTTATTTTTTTTATTTGTTTGTTTGTCAAGCACGTATGAGAAAACAAGTATAAGTATGAACATAGCTTATAAACATGTAAGTATAAACAGTATGTACATAATAAATGAGTACGAATAAATGGGAACCATAGGACAGGGAGAGTAGGCACGCTGGTACACTTATGCACGCCCCTTAGGAATGGGGTGAAGTCCATGGTAGACAGTTTAAGGTTAAAGTTTTGGGGGTTTGAGGATGTAACAACAGAGTCAGGTAGTGAGTTCCAGGCATTGGCCCCTCTGTGGCTGAAGTCGTATTTTCTGCAATCGAGTTTGGAGCGGTTTACTTTGAGTTTGTATCTATTGTTTGCCCTGTATTGTTGCGGTTGAAGTTGAAGTAAGTCATTGACAGTTACCACGTTGTAGCAGACCATTTTGTGCACTAAGCTTTGGTCAGACTGTAGGCAGCGTAGTTCTTGGCTGTGCAGGTCCAAAATTTCGATCCTGGTAGCATAAGGTATTCTATGGCGAGCAGTGGAATTTCAATTGGGGAAATGTGACCGTCCTAGACCAGGCCAAGAGGGCAGGACAAGAAACAATGGATGGAAACTAATCAAGGAGAGAAAGCAACCAGGAACTTCCTAACAGCGAGGACAATTAACCAGTGGAACAGCTTCCCACCAGAAATCCTGGGCGCTCTGTCACTGGAGGTCTTTAAGAAGAGACCAGACTGGGGGATGGACTCGAAGACCTCCAGGTCCCTTCCAGCTCTTTTCTAAAGTCCAAAATGCCAGGGAATTTCTAGAAGCACCCAAATTTTGATCACGTGACCATGGGGGACTCTGTAATGGTGATAACTGTGAAAACACAGCCACGGGTCAATTTTTTTCAATGGCATTGTAACTTTGAACCATCACTAAACAAATGATTGTAAGTCAAGGGCTTCCTATCAGTCAATGTCCTACCAGTCAATGACTATTTCAGTTTCAACCGCAACAATACACGGGCAAACAATAGATACAAACACAATGTAAACTGCTCCAAACTCGATTGCAGAAAGTACGACTTCAGCAACCGAGGGGTCAATGCCTGGAATGCATTACCTGACTCTGTTGTTACATCCTCACACCCCCAAAACTTTAACCTTAAACTGTCTACCATGGACTTCACCCCATTCCTAAGAGGTCTGTAAGGGGCGTGCATAAGTGCACAATCGTGTTTACCGTCCCTGTCCTTTTGTCTCTATTTATTCGTACCTATTTCCTGTATTATTACTCAAGTTTATACTTATACCTATTATCTTGTAAGCGATTGGCAAATCAAATCAAATCAAAATAAATCAAAACAAAGAAATATATGGGAGTCTCCTGACCTGCAAAGGTTAAGAGCCAGCGGAAACACCTGAGCGCTTACCTGTGATGGAAAAGGACTCTTTGAAGGAAGGATCTTTTCCGCGGCCAAAAGCGACTCAGAGAAGGCCATGGGGTTCCTGCTGGTATTTCCTGACTCTTGGCTGGGGAGTCTTGAGCTCTCCACAGAGCTGTGTTGGAATCCTCCATCGACGCTTCCATATCGGGAAGGCAAACTCCGAAATCCAGTCCACTTACGGAGTAACATTTAAAGAGTTGAGAATCCCAGGAAAACTACTCTTCCTTGAGCAACGTGGCCGAATCAATGTGGTGCTCCAATCTGGAGTTTGGGCTGACGGAGGTTTGTGAACCCAGTCTGAAGAACCTAAAAAAAAAAATCCATGACCCAAAATAAAGGGGGAGGAGAGCTTTCCCCAAAAACTAGCATTTTCCCCAATGCATAAAAATGTTTCTTCAGAACAGAACGAAAAGTCTCACAATCAGGACATTTAAAACGGCCCCAAATTTGTGCCTTCATTCGTGAGTCCCAAGTTTGTTCCTCCAATAACTATGCTCAAACATTTCAGATTCTCTATTCTCATGTGCCAAATCTTCATTTCTTATAATGTACTTTTGCCCGAAGACAATGGAGTAGTTGATTCTAATTTCCTAAATGGAGTCCTAAATTCACTAGATGGCTTCAGTTAAGTTGTTACTCTGCAAAGCGGTGTTTAAAAGAGATGGTTTAATTTATTAAGCCACCTAGAATAAGGGCATTATTTCGTCCGGCCGATTGTTTTAGAAGACGGTTATAAAAACAAGATCTTTAGCAATATAGTTGCAAGTTTGAGTTCTACGTGTTTTAGGTGATATTGATTAATTTACTGAACCGTTTTATATAATGCCTAATTTTAGATTATCTTTATATTTTCATAGTTTTGATGTTTTGGCCCTAAGTAAACTTTCTCTTTATTTATTTCAAGGGAAAACATTTAACAGACTGAAATGCAATGATGTTCAATAAATCAAGAAATGCAAAACGAAGGTTTGCTGATCCAAGGCTAAAGAGATACACACACAGAAAAGTACAAGAGAAAGAATGTGGGAGCGGGGAACCCCTTAAAAAAATGGAGCAACTTTTGGTGGATGTAATAAAGAGGAAATAGACTCTGGGGCAGTTTTACCTGGAAAAAAAAATTGTACCAAAGAGGAGAAAGAAATTGAATGCCCCAATGAAACAAAGAAAGATAGCAGAGTCGCTGTTGGGAAGAGACTCTCCAGAAAGAAACAGATTCTCACATCCAGCCCAAACTCACATGTATATAAAGGGAAGATTCCATAATCAGAGAGAAAAAATTAGAAATTATCCTAATTAGAACGCTAAGTTTTTCCAGATTGTCTGTGTTGAGCAAGGGAGCCCAGCGTTCTTTTTAAAAGGGAAAATCGTAGACAAAGTGGTTTTAAAAAGGGGATTATCATTCCTGCTTACCTCCCAATAATCAGGGCTGCCAAGTGGCAATGTCAGAATAAGTGGGGAGTAAATAACAATCTTCCCACTTGATCAACCTGGCTTCTGTAGGCGCTAGCTTTCCCCAGGCCAGGAGGAACGGGGCAGTTGCTGCTATGGGAACTGTGATGGCAACTAATCTTGGCTCTTACGTGCTTTCAATTGTTCAGGAAACTGGTAGGCTTGGAACGTGGTCACCTGCCAGGTAAGGAGATCAGGAAAAGAGCCAAAAGGAGAAAAGTAAACTTCGCCAGACGCTCCTTAAGCTGCGAAGATGGGCGGTTTGATAGCAGTGGCTTTGCTCATTCATTAGAAGCAAAAATAATCAAAAGTCACCGTAAGAGACAATGTGTCAGAATAGTATTTGAAAAGCTACAAAGAAGTCAACAATTTTTGAGTTCACTGACGGTCGTCAGCAGAGTAGATAATTAAAACTTCCAAAAACAAAAGATGGAGGTAAAAATAAAGAAGTTCAGACTTCATTATGCCATATGCCTTTGGTGGATAAACAAATGTGTGATTTAACATGGTTTGTTGAATAAACAATTGACCAGATTCATACATGGCAGGGAGCCATTTATAAATCAGACAGCTGGGTTCATATCTTAAGCCCGCAGGCCAGTAGTGTCAATGGGTTATTTGCACAATGATCAGCTGAAACACAAAAGCTAGTTGTTTGGAGTCGCAAGGGTATTTAAATCGTAAAACTAGCCATGCCAGGTTGAGTTGCAAAGCTTCATTCACATGATACATACATCCAATTGGTTGAAGATTTAGTAGCTGTGTTTGTACCGTGTGCTAAGTTTAGTTAGACTTTGCTCAAAACAAAGGTCATTTCATTCAAGTTACAGCTCAGCGTCTTCTGTAAACGCAGGAAAAAAAAAGAGTTAATTTAGCATCCAGGTCCAGTCTGGGGTGTCTGAATTAAGCCATCAAGACTCAAGATAACCATCTTCTTTTTTGCCCAGACTGTGAATAGAGCTAGTGTGGCTTAGCTGTTGTGATCTGCTGAGAAGGAATATTGTACACCAGATGAGAACCTTTTATAGAATAGAATAGAATTCTTTATTGGCCAAGTGTGATTGGACACACAAGGAATTTGTCTTTGATGCAAATGCTCTCAGTGTGCATAAAAGAAAAGAGACAATCATCAAGAGTCAAGAATCATCAGGTCCAACACTTAATGATAAGTCATAGGGTACAATAAGCAATCAAATCATACTAGGAAACAGTCAATATAGATTGTAAGGATACAAGCGACAAAATTACAGTCATACAGGCACAAGTGGGAGGGGATGGGTGATAAGGAGCGATGAGAAGATTAATAGTGATAATACTGCAGACTATGTAAATAGTTGGACAGTGTTGAGGGAATTATTTGTTTAGCAGGGGGATGGTGTTCAGGGAAAAAACTGTCCTTGTATCTAGTTGTTCTGATGTGCAGGGCTCTATAGTGTTGTTTTGAGGATAGGAGTTGAAACAGTTTATGTGTGTGAAAAACGATCCTAGGTGACTTTTTTCAGTGCCATTGTAACATTGAACAGTCACTAAACAAACTGTTGCTGAGTCGAGGAATGCCTGTATAGGAGGATAGCTATCTAGCTTGTTTTGGCTTGATATAAAATTATTATATAATGTTGGAACGGCTTCCCAGTTGACTCCCATCTAAAATGGCTTTGGAGAGCTCTTGAAAAGGCATTTATGCCCTGGCTCCAACTCAGAGGATAATTAGGACTGCAGAAAAAAACAATTACTACCAACCTGCCTTCCATCGAGGACCTGTATACTGCACGAGTCAAAAAGAGGGCTGTGAAAATATCTACATCCCAGACATAAACTGTTTCAACTCCTTCCTCCAAAACAACACTATAGAGCACTGCACACAACAACTAGACACAAGGAGTTTTTTCCTGAACGCCATCACTCTGCTAAACAAATAATTCCCTCAACACTGTTCAACTATTTACAAAGTCTGCACTACTATCACTATTATCCTTCTCATCACTCCCATCCCCTCCCACTTGTGACTGTATGACTGTAACTTTGTCACTTGTATCCTAACAATTTATATTGAGTTTCCTAGTATGATTCAATTGCTTATTGTACCCTATGACTATTATTAAGTGTTGTACCTGATGATTCTTGACTCTTGAGGAATGCATATTTTCTTTTATGTACACTGAGAGAATTTGCACCAAGACAAATTCCTTGTGCGTCCAATCACAGTTGGCCAATAAAAGAATTCTGTTCTATTCTATTCTATTCTAAGTTTGGATATAGTTTTTTGCCTTTGTTAAATATGTAATCATGGTAATGTTTGTATTGAAATGTAAAAACCGGGAACCATGTTCACCTAAAGAGATGTTTTTAAAAATATAAAATAAAAAAGATATTGGAAAAAAAAGTTGATTTAATTTTTTATGCTCCATTTTAATTAGTTTGGAGAGCTTTTTAATTAGTGTGTAGTAGACTTTTCCTTTGCACACTTGGTATATTGTCCCTACGTGTCCTTCTTCTGTTAAGGCTGCCCTTAGAGATTCGTCTGTGTATAAATTGCAATAACAGCAATGATAATAACACGTCTCCTGCGAGTCTACGTTTTCTTGCCGCAGTCCTCCACTTCCACAAAGTCGGATGCCCAGAGCGGCCAAGGGGAGGGGGAAAACATCGGCGTCGAGCCGCTCTAGGCCGCGCGACGACAGCCACCGAGATTCTCCCCCCAGCCCCTTTCAGCGCTCAGAACGGCCGAGTGCGCCTGCGCGCAAGTGTCGTTTTCCTCCTCATCGTCGTCCGTGGCGGCGGCGGAGCCGAGTCGGAGGCCTCAGAGGGGCCGGAAACCGCGGTGAGGACCGGGATGGGTGGGTGGGTCTCATTCGCTACTCGGAAGCTTTCTGAGGCGGAGGGGGAGGGGAGAGAAGCGGGAGAAAGCCGTCGTCTGCAACCACGGGCCTAGTCGGCGTAACCCAAGCCCGCCGCTTTTGAGGAGGGGGCAGGGGAGAGGCTGAAAGGAGTGGGCGGGGCTTCGCTTCCCTCGCAGGAGAGCCGGCCACGCCCCTCCCAAGGCCTCACCGTTCCATTCCCCCCCTCCCTCCCGCCGGGACTGCCACGAATTCGGTCGCGCGCCGCTCTCGCTCCCAAGTCTCGCGGGAACATCGCCGCCGCTGGAATGGAGATGCGGACGGGACCCCGTTTCATGGAGGCGGGTTTTCGGGGTTCCCCTCGCGCCCGGGACCTCCGCTGGGTAGGGGAACGGAGGGCGGGGGGACGAGGATAAGGGGCTTTTACGGAGAGGCCCGGTTTTCCATCGGCGACGCCGCCCGGGGGCTGCTAACCGCGGCTGTCGGTCGTGTGTGGCCTGGCCTTCCTTCCCCCCCCCCCGCGGAGCCTGGCCTGGGTGGGGGGAGGCCGCCTTGGGAGTGGGCAACGCCAGAGGGGGTTGTGGGGGAGAAGGCTTCGGGCCTGTGGAGGGGGAAGATAAAGGGGGGGGCGCCTTTGGGTTCCTGCAGGGCCTGTGGCAGCTTCGCTCCTGAGCCTGCCTTTAAATTAAAAAAAAAAAGCATCGTCATGAAATGAATCCTGCAAAGATGGCGAGGTGTTTTTTTTTAATCTCCTTAAGCCATGATGGTTAGTTGGGTTTTACCCATCTTTGTGCAAACGGGCCTCTTCCCCCCCCTTTAAAACACGACCTACAGATAGTCCTCGACTTACGACCACAAGAGAGGCCCCCCCCCACGTTTGTGTTACGTGAGACCTTGACCTTTTTCCCCATTTTATGACTGTTCTGCCCGCCGTTGTTAAGTGAATCGCCGCCGGGGTTAAGGTAGCCAGCAATTGGATTTGGTGAAGCCCGACTGCCTTAAATGATGCTTACTTATATAAGGTAAGTAGAGGGCACTTCCCCCCTCTTATCACTGCAGATGGAGCCCAACATTTCGGTTGCTAAGCGAGACATTTGTGAAGTGGGCTTCCCCCCTCCCCCATTTTACAAACCTTTCTGGCCACAGTTGTTAAGTGGATCACTGAAGTTAAGGGAGTGACACTGTTGTTAAGCGAATCGGGCTCCCCCATTGACTTGGCTTGTTAAGGAGGTCGCAAAAGAGGAACCCCGGGACATTCTCCACTGTCATAAATATGAATCTGTTGCCAAGCTTCTGAATTAAAAAAAATCTTAAGACCTTTATTTAAGAGATGCTTGCAGTTTGATGTGAAAAAATCAGGTGTGTTCATATAAATTAAAAATGAGGTTCTTAAAAATCCGAACTTGCCCAGATATATATGAAACAATTTAAAAACCTTTAAAGGTGTATTGAGAGGAAAAAAACAGGCCTTTTAAAAAATATGTTTGTCGCTTCCAAAAGGAGGAGACGGCTTTATAGGTAAAAATAATAGAAATCCTGTGCTGCATAGATAATGCAGAGAGTTCGAGGAGTTATCTGAATTTTGATCATGTGACCACGGGGAGGCTGCAATGGTCATTAAGTGTGGAAAATGGTCATAAGTCGCTTTTTTCAGGGTCCTTTGTAATTTTGAAGAGTCACTAAATGATCTGTTGTGAGTCGAGGACTATCTGTATTGTTTTGTGCGGTGTGAAATACTGACGCATCCTTGGGGTGAACCAGACCTTCGGTTCTCTGTTTTAGTTGAATGGCTTACGTACACCCTCTCTTCCGCCTTCTGGCCACTGTCCAGGTGTGTCAAACTACAGGTGTAATGGACACACCTGGTGTGTGCATCACTTTAGGAAGGTGGTTGACTACTAGGGTAGTCAACACAATATGGTAGTAACTGATTTGAGCAAAGGTGGATTTTGTTGTTTTAGTGCCAAATATATAAATAGCTTCCATGCTATTTTCCCAAATTTTAAACTTAAGTTTCTTGACGTGTACGTTTTACCAATGATCATACATTGGTTACTACCAATGAGATGTAAGAGATGTATGGAAATTTCTAGGGAGAAGAAAAAATATTAGATAAAGGGCACTATTTTTTTTTTTAATCCCAGAGTCATTTATCCCCAGTTCGACAGTTGGGGCTAAATAAATTAGAAAGTAGAATCTGTCATTGGGAGTGGTGGAATTTTTTTTAACATAATTGTTTTGTTGACACCTAGTATGGAAGAATATCTGGCTGGAGAGACAGCTTTGCTATATGAGTAACCATTTCCTTCTTTTCTTCACTTAATAGATGGTTAGCCTTAAAATTTAAAATAAAATTCCTATCTTTAAACAATCCCACACAACTGCTTTTTAGAGATACTAGTAATTTGTACATACTTTAAAACTGTTTATATACTATTATTTTTAGTACATTATTTCTGCAGCTGGTCATTTTTGTTGTTATTTTATTACTTTATTTTTAGTGAAATACTGCCTTAAAAAATTTCTCGTTCTGTTCTATTTATTTTAACAAGTCAAAACAGAAATTGAGCTGCTCTGACTTGCAGTCCTAGTAGATGTTTGCATTATTTTTTCAAAAAAGCTTACCATATAGAAAAGTAACAATATCCTTATGATGTACATAGTGACTCATTAAAAAATTGGTGTCAGTAATGCTTAGCTTATAACATTTCTGACAGAACATTATGTAAATGGGTAATGTTCCTTTAACATGATTGCTCTTAGACAGTCTGTCTGTTGCTTATGTCATAAAGGTCTTTTTAATGCCACTGGTATGAATATTCTTGAATTTGATGCTGCACTAACCTGTCTTCTTGAGGAAACACTAGTTTAAAAAAATCAGTAGAATAGGAGTTTTGAAGTTTGTGAATGGTGGCAAAAAGGTGTGAATTATTGGGATGAATTTGTTCTCCTGGAGAGGTGGCTTCTTCCGTTCACACACCTCTCTCCCCTGTGTATTCAGATGCATCACTGTAAACGTTACCACTCACCTGAGCCCGAGCCCTATATGAGCCATAGATGGAAGAGGCGGCGGTCTCGTAGCAGAGAGCACCATGAGGGAAGATCACGGTATCCCAGTCTCCGGGATTTTCCTCGGAGGTCACGTTCTAGAAGGTGAGCTGCTTGAAACCAGCATTTGACCGGCCGATACTTGATAATGGTCTGAGAGGAGAAATTATAAATGTGTTTGCTTAGAGATACCTTGTCTTCTCTGTAAGTATCAAGAATCATAGACAATAAATCTGTCAAGGTGCATAATTAGTGCTGTACATACCAAAATAAAATCTTCCAGGTTTATATACCATTGAGGAATTTTGCTGTCACATTTGGTGAGGATGGGGGGGAGACTTGGTGAATTGTTTTCACCATTGAAGGCAACACAGTGCTCCATCAGATGCCCTTTGGGATTGAGCAAAACGGCTATTGTGCGCTTAATTGCTTCCTTAGGTCAAGCCACAGCTTATGGAGTCTAGAATGCTGCAAAGCAGGGCACTGTGGTTATTCTATTATTGCACCTGATGGTTTTAGAATACAAATTCTGATAAGGGTTCCTTCCTGCCTTCTCTGTTTTTCAAAACATAGAATGAAACATTCGTTGTCTCAGTTTGCACAGATAAAACATAACTAATCTTAGGAAGAACTTGGAGGTTTTGCAGATAAAATGGAAGAGGATTGGGAGAGTCTAGAGATAATATTTAGAACCAGTATATTGCTAAGTATCCACCCCTGGTGGATGGTGTATAGCAGAGAGCTTGTGGCATTTTAAAATGAATTTTGAGATCCGCCCCCTCTTGTTTAGCCTTCAGGAAAAGCTTTGAAATCCGGCTGTGCTGGTTGGCCTTGAAGGAGAAGCTGTTGGCTGGAGGTGGTTGGTGCACTAACAAGAGAAGGAGCTCCACCTCTCCCCTCCAAACCCTTGTTTTTTAGTTGTTTCATTTTTTTTGTAATTGTAATGTTTTTACATTTATAATTGTTGAATATTTGTGGGTTTTATCTTGATGTGAGCCGACCAGAGTTGCCTAAACCGTGAGATGGGCAGCAAAGAAATTAGATATATAAATAAAACATTCCGCCCTCTTAACAGAAATAGATCAGGCGACAATTTTAGAGGTCAGGCCGCTACCATTCCCACTGTGAATCTTTCCAAACCCTCTAAAGTTTGGCCCATGGGATTGGGATTTAAAAAATGGAATGGAAATGAGATGCTTCTGGGGAGCAATCGACTTGCCTTCATGCTCTTAGAACTGGCTGCCCCGCTTCCCCCCCACCTCCCAAAAAAATCTGGCTCAGATTTGGGCAGCACATCCTCAAGATATGGGAGGTTGACTCCGACGTCTGCTTCAACATAGAAATATATTGTGCTTCAGAATCACACGCCCACATTCCTTTGCATGTTGCTGTGGAACTGGGGAAATCTGGCAATGTTGCGCTCAACTTCCAATGCCACCAGGGTTGGACTGGCACAGGTTGTCATTGGCATCTCCACAGCACAGGGTGGGCGAGAATAGACGAAATCAAATAAGGACACTCAAAGGTCAGCAGGGACCTACAATTATAGGCCGGTTGGCTTTAAGCAGTGCGCATCAAATTACCAATTTCACTTTTACACATTGCTTGGAGTCCTGAACTAACAGAAATTGGCAGAGAAGCCTTGGCACACACCCTCTTGCACGAATGGGCTGCTTCATGGGTAATAGGCAAACTGTTTTGTATGGAAGAGGTACAAACTGTACTTGGTGACGAACTAAAATAAAAACCTGCACATGAGTCACGGGTGGAAGGCTTAATTTTGCCTGGGAACCCCTTCCTCCAGGATAATTTTCTTTGTGATTGTGAGGACTAAGGAGATAATAAAGCAAACAGGCTCTACATTGTTTGGTGCACATGCCTTTTGTGAACCATAAAGTTACTTTCATGAGTGAAAAAAATGTAACAGTGGGCCCACGAAGCCGCCGATTGCCATACAAAGAGACTTTTGAATAAAGAGCCCACTTGATTCTGGAGGCTGGAATTCTAGCCTCAGTCCAAGTAAGGCGCGAGTTTTATATGCCAGAAATATCTGCTCTTCTGCAAATCCTAGTTAATTCTTCTGTGTGCTACATCCCAATGCCGACTCGGTCTCTCCTCTGATCTGCTATTGGCAATTATTAACAATTCTGACCTCAGGAGATTATAGGTTGCTTAAAGGCCTGATTTTACCTCATGGGGAAATCTGTGCAGGTGAAATGGGGCAAAATAAGGAATAAGGTAAGAAAGTTGGTTATTGTGTGCCATAATCCCAACAAAGCCTACTTCCCTGGTGCTCTTGCATTCCATTCTTGCCTTGTTTGCTTAGGATAATCTTCAGTGAAACCGGCAGCCTCAGAATAAACAAACACGGTAACATTTGCAGCTTTGTTACAGAAATGTGCTACAGGCAACGATGCCACGAGCTCTGATTGACAGGTGCATCTGCTGACCGGTCAGGGAAGATTTGTTGGTTAAAGAGTTATTTTAAGCAGCTGTTGTAAGTTACGTTGGCAGTAAGTGACATCCTATGTCAGGGTGGTTGTGTTTCCCCCCTCGTTTGTAATGAGGCTTTTGTTTGCAATTCAGCCAGGACAGATTGCCTTACCAGAGAGGGTACCGAGACAGGACGGACAGTGAATTCCACAAGTTTGAAGAGCAGAGCCCGTCTTTTGTAGAGGACTATTACTCTACCCGTCGTTCACGTCACCACAGGAGATCTCGGGAACGTCATCGGACCAGGAAGCACCAACATCGTTGCCGGAAACGCAGGACCAGGTCTTGTAGCAGCACCTCCTCGGTGAGTAGCATCCAAAACGAGTTCAGGAAATGTTCTAGGGACCAATGACCTTCTAGCTCTCTTTCAGCTTTGATTTAACATTGGGTGAGTACTTCTAATCGCTATCTCTTTTTTTTTTTCCTCCTCCTCCCCCTCTCGATACGGTTTCGTAAGGTTTCTTGCCTCGTGCGATCCTGGTTATGTTAGGCTTGGTGACCCAGCTGTGAGAAGGCTGTAGTGGCTGAGAATCCAGCGTGGTGTTTTTCTAAGACGCATTGGGAGGTGATGCTTGAGAGGGGCGTTTGTGCACGTGACTCAGGACGGCTGTGCTGCATCCTTCCTTCTCCACACCGAAGCGTCCACCCCATAATATGCCTGGTGGCGCTTGGTTAGTTGTGGTTAGTGACACAGGCTGTTCCTTCGCCTTGGTAACAGGTCCAGGTTTCTTTTAGCCTTTGACACACCCCACACACCCACCCACCCCCCGCCACCCCAGCCAGGTTGTGTTGCCCTTGGCTGAAGACCCGTCACTTCTTGTCCTGACAACCCCCTTGAAGGGGATTCTGGTGAAATCTAGATCCTGCGGAGTATGCAGGTAGTCCTCGACTTACAACTTGAGCCCAGCGTTTGTGTTGCTAAGCGAGACGTTCGTTAAGCGAGTTTTGTCCCATTTCACGCCCTTTCTTTTCCATAGCGAAATCCCTTGCACTTGATAAGTTAGCAACCCCGGACGTTAAGTGAATCTGGATCCCCCCGTTGGCTTTTGCTTGTCAGGAGGTCGCCAAAGGGGGCATCCTGTGACCATGGGGGACACAGCAACCGTCATAAAAGTATGAACAAGTTGCCGGGCGCCTGAATTTTGTTCACGTGGCCATGGGGATGCGGCAAAGGTAAACTGCGAAAAAGAGGCATAAGTCACCATTTTTCAGTGCCATTGTAACTTTGAACGGTCACTCAACGAAGTGTTGTAAGTCGAGGAGTACCTGTATAATCAGCCTGAATAACCTGACAGCCTCCCAAGGACTCCAGGTGATGGGAATTTGAGTACCTGCTGGGCAATGAGACAGGGCTACAGGATACATTCAGCCTGTCAGAGGTTTTCTAGCTTTGGTTACAACAATCTCCTTATTTAAATGCATTTTTAAATTAATAAGTAGTTCCCAAACCTCATCCTTGGATTGGCTCTACCCACCAAGCTGCAGAGAAAGGAAACAAGTAATTTAATAACAAAACAGAGCAGCGACTATTAATGTGCACGTATGAGTTTGCTTTACTGATTCATATACCTCCCAGGTCCCTAAAGCTGGAGGTGCTGTAATTGCTGTCTGCCCTTACACACCTAGCAAAGGGAAGGGAGTTTTGTGGATGGTTTGAACCAGTCTGTCCTCTTTCCTTATCCTGTTTTTCAGTTTGCACTTGCTAATATCTTACAGGCTGCTCACCGTAAGTCTCCCCTTCCCCGATCCCTGTTCTTGGAATTTGTCCCCTAAGTATGATTGCCATGTTAAGGATACAGACTTTGCTCGGTGTGACCTAAACCGTTCAGTTTTCTTAACCTTCTTTAACCTGCTTAAGGATCTTAAGATTTACCTCAGCTTGTCTGTTCCAGCCACTTTCTCTTAGACAAAATGCCCAGTTGTTCTTCAGGGGAAGGTAGAACAAGAGAGGGCAGACTTGGAATCTGCAGCTCATTCTAAACGAGCTAAATATATATATGTATATATATAACATTTTGCAATTAAAAGGTTATGATAAAATGGTGATTGGGATAATTATAATAGTGGAACTCTTCAGGATTGCTTGGCTGTTTTCTTCCCACTCCTTCAGTACAGTAGAACCTAGTAACCACGAAGGACTCCTTTTCCATTTTTTTTTGTTCCTTTTCTTCTTCTTCAAGAGGGTCAGAAACTTTCCTGAGCATTGGGGCGGTGTGGGGCCAACCTCTATGACTTCAGTTGGCTTTTGGTCCTTTATAGAACGGCCATCAGCCACATTTTTAGAAATGCTCGACTCCCACATGGCTCCTGTCTATAAAGACCTCTTCTAAGCTTGACTTCTACACACTACTGAAAGCAAACAAGGGATTAGACCAGGCTTATCAAAGGTAGAACAGCCAGATCTGCAGTGGTTTCCCATCGGATGAGGAGGGTGCTTCAAAACTGAACAGCCACGGGGCTAGGAGGGGGCAACGTAGGCTTCTGGTGACGTTTTTGGGGTGGGGGTGGTTGCCCATTATCACAGTTGCTGATGGAGAAGCTCCTGCCATTGAATCCTCCTTCCTGCGCGGCTCGCTTATCTTTCCCTTAGTGATTAAGAGGTGGCAGTTGAGGCCCCTGGGAGCGTGTTCAGTCACTGGGCACACGCCAGCTGCTTACCCCCTGCTCAAGACCTACGGGCACCAACTGCTGCGAGACTCCAGCCCTTGCCTTCCATAGCTAATCAGTTTCTTTACATACCTGTAGCTGTTTTTTTTAAACCTTTGTTTTGAAAGTCGGTTTGTGTCTTGACGTGTCCCTTGCAATATCCCTATCGTTATATATGCTGTGTGCCTTATGAAATGCTGGGATCTGGAAAATCCAACCACCGACGCATCGTCGTCTCTCCGCCTTTGAATGACAACTCAATCTGCCAATCGGAAACTGCCCGCTGTGTGCGATTGGTCGGATGGCGTTTCGGGGGGCGGTGTGTACAGAGAAGCCAACAGAGCAATAAGCGCAGCAGGAGCGTGGAAGATGACAAGGAAGGTCACCTGGTGTGCAGGATCGGCGATTGGCTCCGAGAGCGATGTACAGCCACCTTTCGTAAAACTTTACCTCTCTACTTTCTATCCCCATGTTAGACGAGATCGCTCTCAGTGCACGGGAGGGGTCTGTAATGTTTATGGCTTGTAAATGGACTGAACAGTAATTGCTTGACAACAGAAGATAGACAACTTGTGCATTAAAGAGTGTTAGCAGTGAGAGCTTTTCTTGAGATTTTTGAACGCTGTGAAATTGCAGGACCTCGCAACCCTGTTCCACCGTGCCCGGCGCTCACATCCGCCTTTGTTTTTTCTCCTAGACGAGATTGTGGGCAGCCTTGGCGAAGGGACTTTTGGCAAAGTGGTGGAGTGCGTGGACCACGCCAGGTACGAGTTACTTAACACCTGACCGGATTATTTAAGGCTGCTTCTTTCGAAGGCGGAAATCTTGTCCTCTTTACCTGGAGAGCAGAGGTCGAAAGCTCTGTGCTTTCCAAAGCCACTTAGTCCGCGCCGTAATTTCTCAGTAGGGAGCACAAATTGGGTAAGCTAATGGGACACCCCCCCGATGGGCACATTTTCATCCCGTGCCTAAAGCCGGCGAGAACTGTCCCGTGATAATTGTGAATGGATGCAACTCTTCATATCATCACCAGCTCCTTCCCCCTTGGATATTTTAATATTTAATACTTTAATATTTATATTTATATTGTTTATTTTTTTAGTATTGTAAGCCGCCCTGAGTCCTTCGGGAGATAGGGCGGCATATAAATCTCATAGGTAGGTAGGTAGGTGGATGATAGATAGATAGATAGATAGATAGATAGATAGATAGATAGATAGACAGACAGACAGACAGACAGACAGACAGACAAGACAGACAGATGTAGATTAGAAGATAGAGATAGATAGATGATAGAGAGAGAGACAGACAGACAGACACAGACAGACAGATAGATAAAGATTAGATAGATAGATAGATAGATAGATAGATAGATAGATAGATAGATAGATGAGATGAGATGGATGGATAGATAGATAAATAGAGAGAGACTAGATAGATAGGTAGGTAGGTAGGTAGGTAGATATGGTAGACAGACAGACAGACAGAGACAGATGTAGATTAGATGATAGAGATGATGATAGATAGATAGATAGATAGATAGATAGATAGATAGATAGATAGATAGGAGAGATGGATGGATAGATAGATAAATAGAGACTAGATAGGTAGGTAGGTAGGTAGATATGATAGATAGATAGATAGATAGATAGATAGATAGATAGATAAATAGATATTAAAGGAAAAGAGGGGCAAAACAGAGAAAATTGGGAACCCTGCGAGAAAAACTTAGCATTCCTAAATAAATTCGATGATACCAATGCCTTTTGCTGTTGGCATCCTTTCAGCAAAATCCCCATATATCTTTCTTGCTGAACTTGGTTTAAGACTCCCCTCCCTCCTTTCCCTACGAAAAGTGGTCCCAAAAGATTTGCCGTGTCACAACGTTCCCTGATGGTCAACCCAAAGTATCGTAGCAGAACAAAAACACTCTGGCACTCCTTGCTGGCCTTAAGCAAAGAAGGAAATCCTCAGTGAATGAGAGCGCCTGGAGACACCCCTCAGGGGAGGCATTTCCCCTTCCCCAGAAAGGAAGGTGAAAAAGAGCATGCAAGCAATTGAGGAATGTCAGCTCCCCCAAAAGCAAGGAAGCAGGTTCTGCCCCCAATATGCAAGCAGGGCTGTGCCCAAGCAACATTGCTCGGAACCCCGTTTCTTGGGAGTATACGGTGGTTCTAGGGAATGCTTTGAAAAACGCCAGCAACTTTTAAAGACTCGTTGACTTCCAACGCCCAGGATTCCTCAGCCAGGTTTAGGAGATGCCTTGGTTTGCCTTGGCAACCAGTCATCTTTAAATCAGGTAAAAGTGGTTGCCAAGACTCTGGTAATCCCTTCTCGAAGCAGGGAGGTTGTTTCTCTAGTTGTTCTTATCAATCCAAATCTTGTTCCTGGAGCTGTGACATTAGAACGACAGGAGAGGGAAATTTAACTCAACACCAACCCGGAGCTGCTGCTTCCTGTTGGTGTTTCCCTGGCCCACTGAGCCAGTCCATGAGCAAACGGGGTGAACGCAGCTTTCAACGTTCAACTGAAAGAACGCTGACTCTAGAAATATGGGGTGGGGGGAGAGAATGGTATCTAGAGAACGTCTTTCGCCGTGTTTCCCAACCACGGTTCCCTGGGAAGTACCAAATTGTCACCCTTGCAATTTTCCCTACGTGGGATTGAAGTCCATGCAGATTGTTACAGCATGGACTGCTTTTAAATTGGCCCCATGACACCTTCTTTAGAGTTGCAGTTGACTGGCAGTCAGCTTCTGTGGGCAATCTAGAACCCATATCAGTTGTTCGCTTTTTCAAGTCCTGCATAGATTTATCTTCAAGACCCCCTGCTCCAAAGTGAACCTTCCTTTCTGTTGAGAGAAGGTTCGCTGAGGGTCTCAACCTCGAGGGAAAGTCTTAACTGCAGGGACCCCCTTAACCAGAGGTGGCCTGTCAGTGCAGGAACTTGCCTTCTTAACCTCTGGATTGATGCCACCCTGAATTTTTGCAGGGTTGGTAAAACATAGCCCTCTGACAGGGCATTTGGGGGACATTAAGGTGATGTGCCACTGCTTTATTTGAATACTAGTAAATGAGCACTGAATGAATAATCCAATTACCTACTCCCCTTTGTAAGTGCTTTGTCATCAAGAAACTGCATTGTTAAGTAGCATGAAGCATCTCGCCTTCAAAAGGATATTTAGGCGGTGAGATAGACAGGTGAAGCACAGGTGCTTTGAAGAGCTCTATGATTTAACTATTCCGGTACTTGACCTTTTACTTTTTGCTCTGTTGTCTTTTGGCACAGTGAAGCTTAAAAGGAGAGAGAAATTGGTTTTTCCTGTTTTGGGTTGTTGTTGAATGAACCAAGTATTGGATTTAATCCCAGCCACTTCCTCATGGGGAACGTCTGCTGTTGCTTACCTAACAATCTGCCTTTCTCTTCTCTTTCCCCACCTGCTCCATAGAGGCAAATCTCTGGTAGCTTTGAAAATTATTCGAAACGTGGGCAAATACCGTGAAGCAGCCCGACTAGAAATTAATGTCCTAAAGAAAATCAAAGAAAAAGAAAAGGACAGTAAACAGTAAGTATTGCCTCTGCCGTTCACGATGCATGTTCTTTTTCAAATGAAGACGCTGGAACGGGGGGAATCATGAAATAAGCAGCTCTCTTACCCTCTAGTGGAAGGGGAGAATCAGCACAGCCCCTCTCCCAAGAATTTCTAAAAATTAAGTAGTGCTTATTTTGTTAATTCCCGTGAACGTTTTAGCTTTTGAGGACGTAGGTACTTTTATATGCTTATGCATAAGTATCCTTTGTACCCTTTTATTCTTTATTCTCAGGCAATTTTTTGGGGGTGGGATGGTTTTATTTGTTGTATTTGTAATTGTATTGGGGCTTATTTAGTTTAATCTGTTTTTAATTATTTATTGTTGTTGTTTTTATTTGTGAGCCGCCACAAGTCTTCGGAGATGGGGCGGCATAGAAGTCCCATTAATAAAATAAATAAAATAAATAAATAAATCCACCCACTCACTCACAGAAGCTACATTCAGTTGCTTTTCCTTCTCCCTAGATTTCACAGTACTTTTAACATTTGCCCCAATCGAAGGGTGGGGGTGAATTCTTAAAGGCAGCCCCATAGAATCTGACGAGGCAGTTAATGCTTCTTTGGCAGCCAGATTTCCACCCTCCCTCTGTTCTTTTCCTCCTCAGGCCTAGCTTGTGCGTCTTGATGTCAGACTGGTTCAACTTCCATGGCCACATGTGCATTGCCTTCGAGCTGCTGGGCAAGAACACCTTTGAGTTTCTGAAAGAGAATAACTTCCAGCCCTACCCTCTTCCACAGATAAGGCACATGGCCTACCAGCTGTGCCATGCCTTGAAATGTAAGTGCTACTTGGTGATCAAGGAGAGAAAAACAGAAATAAACATCTCGGGCTTTCTCATTGCTGGGAATGGGTGGGGTTTTAGTTATTCACAACCCTTGCTTAGTATCCTGATCAATCCAGAAGTATCCAGCAGGATTGTAGGTCTATAAGGGCCAATGGCCAATCATGGGAGATTGTCTATCTGGACATGGTGGCATAAAATTGAATAGGCGCACTGTGAAACCAGCAAGGGAAATGAATTCAGTCTCCTGAACGTTTGTAATTCGGGGGTGATGATTAGCCTGAACGTCGCCCTTTTCAGTTAATTATCTTTTGAAAAGCCCAAACGCTTCACCGCATCTTTTAAAAATAAATTGGCCTCAGGGTAGCTATTTCTAACCAGATATTCCGGCAGTTAAATACCTATTAAGACTTCAGCTCTGGATTACAAGTCGGTACAAAGCTGATTGGAATGTCTCCTCCCATTTTTCCCCCGCAGTTCTGCACGACAACCAGCTGACTCACACAGATCTCAAACCTGAAAACATCTTGTTTGTAAACTCGGAATTTGATACCTTGTATAATGAGAAAAAGGTGGGTTTCATTTGAATAGGAAGGCCAGTGGGTTGCTTTTACACGGACGGACGTGAAGGAATTGTCAACTCGTAAAGCATTCCTATGCCTGTTTGAGTAGTTGCCATGAAAAAGGAGGGGGGAGGATCTGCAGCAGTTTGAAAGCGAAAGTACATTCCAACTCTTACCTTTAAAAGATTGTAACTAAAATACTAGAGCTTCTGCCCTCGAATATAATTAATTGGAGAACGTGAATGATGACACCCAGCCTGTGAATGGGCTCAATTGGAGAATCTGGTTTATGAAACACTCGGGGGAGGAGGGAACAGGGTCTGTAAATTATGTAGGTCAGAGTTGGCTTCTTATGGGGCAGTGCCAGTATGTCACCTCTAATGAATCCTTTTAAGTTTTTTGAGGTTTGGTTCGAGAATCATGATTTAATTAGAGTGATTGCTGGAATCTTGACAGTTTGTGACTGGACTGGAAGCAGCTTAATGATTAAAGCACTGTTCAGGATGGCAATTTCCCCAGATTTCAGAAGCTTGAAGGCTATGTAAAATTGCCACTTCTCTCCCCGCATCTCTGATTCTTATTGTATATGTTTTAGGCCAGGGGTCCCCAAGCTTGGCAACTTTTAAGACTTGTGGAGTTTAGGCCTTTTTGCTGATGTTGAGCCATTTAACATCTCGTGTTAGCTTTGGGGATTCGTGACATCTGCAGGTGCAGCTGCAGGTGGCCATTTCCCACCTAATCGGAATAGAAAGGCTATTTATAGAACATTCCCCTTTGAGAATATCACATTTTTGAGAAGGCAGTGAATGGACCGGCGGCCTCTCTTCTGCCTTGCAGAACTGTGAAGAGAAATCTATCAGGAACACCTGTATCCGGGTGGCAGATTTCGGAAGTGCCACTTTTGACCATGAGCATCACACCACCATTGTGGCAACTCGTCACTACCGGCCGCCAGAAGTGATCTTGGGTGAGTGGACACTCATTTTCCTGTTGATTTCCACATTAAGCCAATTTGCTAAATAGAGAAGAGAATAACAATAGAACAGAACAGAACAATAGAATAGAATAGGAATAGAACAGGAATTAGAATAGAAATAAAAGTATAGA
Organism: Naja naja; assembly: GCA_009733165.1. Lineage (NCBI taxonomy): Eukaryota > Metazoa > Chordata > Lepidosauria > Squamata > Elapidae > Naja > Naja naja. The sequence goes on from CM019163.1 coordinate 4,023,633, forward strand.
ATATTGCTGAGCGCATTGGGTTGTGCTCCAAAAATTGTAAGCCGCCCTGAGTCTTCGGAGAAGGGCGGCATATAAATGTAATTAAAAAAAAATAGGAATAGAATAGAAATACAATAGAAATACAATAGAAATAGAATTCTTTATTGACCATTCCATAATCGTAAAATATAATAAATCATAATACTCAGTGATAGTCATAGGATGCTAAATAAGCAATCAACACAAATCATACTAAGATACTAAATAAACAGTCAATATAAATCATAAGATATAAGCAACAAAGCTATAGTCATAAGAAGATAAGGAAATGGGAAAGATGAGAAGGGTAATAGTAATACAGTCCAACTAGGTAGTTTGACAGTATTGTGGGAATTAGTTGTTTAGCAGAGTGATGGGACGAGAAAAAACTGTCCTTGTGTCTAGATGTTTTGGTGTTTTAATGCCCTATCGCGTCTTCTTGAGGGGAGAAGTTGAAACAGTTTATGTCCAGCATGCAAGGGCTCTGTAGATATTTTCTGCACCCTCTTTCTGGCTCGTGCAGGATACAGGTCCTCAACAGAAGGCAGGCTGGTACAGGAAGCAAAGCACTTGAAATAAAAAAAGAATCTGAGAGTTTGGACCTAAAGACTGAATGGGGGAAGAGAGATGCAACAATCCTTGCAAGACTTCAGTTGTGATCACAGTTATATCTTCACTTGCTACGAAGAACACATGTGATTCTGTCCCTTCTTTTGCAGAGCTGGGCTGGGCACAGCCTTGTGATGTCTGGAGCATCGGTTGCATCCTGTTTGAATATTATCGGGGATTCACGCTTTTCCAGGTACATGGGTTTCATTGTCTCTGGACAGATTCAAGTATTTGTGGTTTTTTTCTATGTTAAAGAGTGAGCACTTGGACACACTTTCAGTGGTGTTTTGTAAATTATAGGTAGTCCTTGTTTAACCATGGCAGTTGGGACTGCAAACACCATTGCTAAGCGATGCGGTCATAGAGTGTAGTGTCATATGAATGCATCATTAAGCAAATCATTGTGAGTCATTAAGTGAGGACTTTGTGCGATTGCAGCTTCCGAATTCTTGCTGGCTTCCTCATTGGCTTTGCTTGTTAGAAGCCAGCTGGGAAGGTTGTAAGTTGTAATTGTGAGATTGGAGGACACTGCAGTGCCCATGATTGCAATAATTTGACCGCAAGGATACCGTGATGGCCACAATTACAAGGAGCTGTCATAAGTACCCTTCACTCAGCACTGTCATAACTTTGAACAAACACTGGATGGGTCATTAAGCAAAAACTCCTTGCAATTATCCTTGCAGTATTCAGTCCGTAGTCCATTTGCTAATTGCACTGATTGTATCTTCTTACGTTTCGGTGACTGGTGTGTGGTTGGCTTTGGCAGCATTCAACCTCTAAGTCTACTTGACACAAAGAAGAGATACTTTCTTGAAGAGAAAAGAAAAATGCTGATCCTTTTTCATTGTTATTGAATAGAAGTAACTTACTTTGTTTGACTTCACAGACTCATGAGAACAGAGAACATCTAGTAATGATGGAAAAAATCCTTGGCCCCATGCCACAGCACATGATCCGCAAAACTCGGTAGGAGTGCTTGACTCTGAGTAAGTTTGGTCTTTTCAGGAGCAGGAAGTAGGCCATCATCATCTTGGGCAGATGGATGAGCCAAGGATTATTGGTTGGCGATGTAAGGTGTTGGTCAAGGTTGTTCTGGAAGAGTAACACACACATAAGGAAGCACCAGACCTGTAAATGACAGACTTGTTTGCACGGTGTGGTCTTTGTACATTGTAGAAGAGTTTCTGCAGTGGTTTTATTTAAGTGCTTTGGGGGCAAATGAGTTTTGTGCATGCTTTCAAGCTTGTTGGTCTCAACCCTTCTCTGTGTTTTTTCTCTTTCCTTGTTTGCAATCAGGAAACAGAAATATTTCCACAAAGGGAATTTAGTATGGGATGAGAACACTTCTGATGGAAGATACGTGCAAGAGAACTGCAAGCCACTACAGGTAAGCTTTTAATAACGTTCTTCATTAAAAACAGTAGACTATTACCTGAATCCATCTTTCATGATGCCTCTGGAACAACAGGAAAGCCAGCGAATATATTTAATCTAATTTTCTGTAACGGTTAGAGATATATTTTTTTTCTGAACCAATACTAGATAACAAGATCCATTGGCTGGAAATGTCTTGTCAACGTGCCCTAAAATGAGCTGAAAGTGATAACCAAACATCTTGGCTACATTTAAGCTGCCCTCCCCACCAATCAGAAGACAGGCTGGCATAAATTGTATATATATTTTTTAATTACATTTATATGCCGCCCTTCTCCGAAGACTCAGGGCGGCTTACAATTTTTGGAGCACAACCCAATGCGCTCAGCAATAGCCTTCATTCCATTGTATATGCCTGCTTATTACTAAGCGGCATTTTTACAAGGTCAGCTAATTGCCCCCAACAATCTTGGGTCCTCAATTTACCTACCCCGAGAGGATGGAAGGCTGAGTCAACCTTGAGCCTGGTGGGATTCAAGCCTGCAGTAATTACAGGCAGCTGGAACTTAAGAACAGGCATTTAACAGCCTGAGCCACCAAGGACTCATTTATTAATCAAGCACAATTTCCTTAGACAAGATTCTGATTTACTTTTTACTGCCCCATGAAAACTTCCCATCTTGCCTATTGTTGCAACTGTAACCTTTTTAAAGCAGGGGGTTATTCCTTACATATTGCTATCCTGTACTTCTATTGCTAATATAGTAAATATATATATATATATATTAAAATCTCCTTGTTATCACATGAAGAGAAACACCTGTGACATTTCCAGGGCCTGCGGGTTATGCACCTGCCCTTCCAAAAAACCAGGAGCAATTTACGGATTCCCTTGTCCATCTTCTCTCCTCAGACGTACATGCTCCACAATTCCACCGAGCATCTGCAGTTGTTTAACCTGATGATGCAAATGTTAGAGTTTGATCCAGCGCAGCGGGTCACGTTCGGCGAAGCTCTGGTCCACCCCTTCTTTGCCGGCTTATCTCCAGAGGAACGGCGGCTGACTTGCCGAGATTCGAGCCGCGATTTAAGCAGATGACAGACAGGTAGAGGGGAGCTCCCAGCAGGATGTGTAAATACTCTGAGATTAGTCTGACCTCTTCTAGGAACAACATGGAGGGTCCCGTCCCCCCTGGGAGCACCATGGACTGTGGTGTTGGTGCGCTCTCAGAAATGGACATCGGATGGGTTAGGGGGACAGGACTGCAGTCCAGAAGCACAGATTTCTCTCATAATTTATATGTTGTAAAGTTCAAATAAAGTGTTTCATATTGTTTGATAATTGACTTGTTATGACTTGGACTTCCTTAATGGATGAACTTTTACGTTTAACAATAAAAACGGTGGTTTTATATCTTGCCACAAATCTGGGAATTTTACAGTAATGTTTCTTCCCTTGCTGGCTGTGTTTTAAGTCCCTTTTTTTCTTTGTAAAGAAGGACAGGGGATCTTGTACTTTGGCATATTTGGTCACTCGGCGTTTTGTGGCTAATTCAGTTGTGAAATTGACCTCAAAGATGCTTGCCTTGTAGACTAAGGCTAAACTACAGATTAACCACCTGAATGATCTATGCTAATTCTCATTGTCAACCTGCAAAGTTTTAACTAAAAATAGGTGGGTTTTGAGAGTCTATATACCAAAAGTCAGGCCCCATTTTTTTCCCTCAGAGAAAATGTTCTGTATTTAGTAATGTTCAATTACACATCAATAAAATAAGGAAGCATTTAAAAGAAAATAGCAACCAGTTCAAACATTTAATGCATTTTATATAATATATTGCCTTTGGGACCTGACTTCTGAGGCCTGACTTACCTTACATATTTAGATATACTATTCACCTGAAGGTGAGTAGCTTTAAATGGAATATTTCATAAGAGGTATTGTTTGAGAGCCATACTAGACAGTATCACGACAAATCCTGAATTGGAATGAGCTACAGAAAGTGCCAATATGATTGTCTACCAAGCCATGATTACACTATTTGTTTTGACAGACCCGCTTCATCATTCCTTGGGATGATTTACAGAAAAGGTCTGAGTTTTCAGGGATTTAGCCCTCTCTTAAGCCATCCCAAGATCTTGCTACCAATTCAACCCAAGCTTGCAGTTTGATCTTAAAAGATGTACAACTTTTGATTAAATTGGAAGTTCTACGTATGGCACTGCTATAAACACCATAGTGAGAATCGGGGCATGTACATTCTCTGCCCCATTCTCCCAATTTTAATTATTTTTTAAATTTTATTTTAAGCCTACAGAGCGGCCTAGTGGTGAAGAGGCTCGCCTCCCACTCGGAAGGTTGAGAGTTCAATCATAGAGAGCGGCAGATGTTTCTCTTCCTAGAGTGCAAAGCAGAAAAAAAAAATCTGCTAACTCTGCATAGGCATCAGGAAGGGCATCCGGCCAGTAAATTCTCAGCATCTTCCAGTTGCCCCCATTCCACCCCAAATTAAGGGATTACAGAGTGTAAAAAGGAGGGGTTTTTTTTTAAAATTTTAAGCCTAAATGAGTATGAGGCTTCAGTCTGGGTTGACAGTTCCATGGGGGGGGGGAGAGAAACACCATTTGTTTCCTGTGTGGGGAGCAAATGGAAATGAACACGACTTGGCAAGCAAGCTGCTTTTACTGCAGTTTAATCACTGTGATTCATGAGAATTCTGCACAGCATCTTTGGAGACGAGAAAAGGCTGAGCGTGGCAGTGGAGGATTTCTTGAAGCTTCCCACTTCGTTAATACCTAGAGCCCCTGAAATCTAGATGGTGCCTAAGGACTGCAGGAACAAGACACACACACACACACACACACGGTAACAAGAACCGGTTCCCCACGGAGCCATCGTAAGACAATTCCCTACAAAAATGGGAGAAATGAAAGAGGAGCCAAGCATCACTACGACGGCCCCTACGGAAAGAGTGGCTCATGGGCTTTTCAGTGTGCAGGACCACAATTGCTGCCAGCCAGTGGCCTCTTACAAAGTGTTCCCAACTACCTGACAGAACATCACTTCCATTCTATCGCTCCATGCGAGCACCGCGCTGTGTGCCCATTCTGAAGGGAAGTAGACCATTGTGCCCAGGTCGAGCGCTTAAACCTTTCGCGTCCAATGGGAACGGCATGGGCCCAACAAAGCTCCTAGTTCTTTCAGTCCTGTGCACACAATCTCGCACTCCACACACCCACCCACCCAAAAGGAACAGCCATTAATCCGCGCGCGCCCTTTGCAGTAAGATGGCGGGGCGCGAGTGACGGTGGGAACCTAAAAGTCGGCACGATCCCCTCCGCTCCTCCCATCACTCCAGGCGTCCTTCACGACACCCACACAGACGCCGATCACTCAACGGGCCCACAGCAGGAGAAGCCAGTGCTCGTTCGAGCTGTGAGTAGGAAGTGAGGGCTGGCCCTGGAATGGAGGCAAGCGATCGCCACCCGATGGCGATCCCCCCCCCCCAACGCAAGCAGCCCAAGAACCCTTGAGCCCGAAAGAAGAGGAGGACTAGCAGGAGCCCATCTGAATTGCAATCATTTCATTGGTGATCGTGGAAGGCCGAGGGAAGCACCCCGAGCAACCTGTCCCCCACTCTAGTGCTGAAAACAACAAAACCCCAAACCCACCCCTCAAAATGTAAAAGAAAAATCACAATGGTCTGGTAATGCAACCAAGTGAAGCAGGGCCCCTGGCATTAAAAGAGAACGTCCCTGCTCATCGTCCCACCATCAACGTGAGCTGCCTTAAAACTCCTCCAGGCAATGGCACAGGAGCACAGATGGCTCTGCGGAAGGGGAATCCTTGCGCTTTCTCTCGACCCGCAGCCAGCGCCAGTATTCCTTTGGAGAAGAAACACGGCCCAGAAGTTTAAAAAAAATAACTCCCCGTCCCCTTAAGGCGTCCACAAACGTGTTCATACAGTCAAGGATCCACCGGGGTTGTCTTCTCCCTGGATGACAAGGCCAGGCTTCCCTCCCCTTTAGGTCGAGTGCAGAGGGATGACGAATTTGCAGCCGAAAGGCGAGTGGTAATTGATGCCCACCTCCTGGAACACTTTCTGTGGGATGCCGATGTCACACAGGTACAGCCGGCCGGCCCTCTCGCCCAGCGGCAACGGCAGGCCCAGGGCCAGAGACCACTTGGCATCGATTTCTTGTTCCATTTCGTTCACCGGAGGGTCCAAGCTCAGGACCGGGGCTCTGTTCTGGTTGGCCCAGTCTACGGCGGCTTTGTACCAAGGCTGATCCCTCAGGAAAATGTTCTCGTGGCAATCCAAGCAGTTGATGACTAAGTCAACAGGCGTCTCTGGAAGATCTAAGGGGAGGTGGGGGAAGGCATTTGAGAATGGAGTGTCTGAAATTCAACGTTACACTTAATATCAAAAACGTCATCAAAAGAGCCCAACAAAGAATGTTCTTTCTGCGCCAACTTAGGAAGCTCAAAGTGCCCAAGGAGCTGCTGATCCAGTTCTACAGAGGAATGATGGAGTCTGTCATCTGCACCTCTATAAATGTCTGGTTTGGATCTGCAACCCAACAGGACAGACACAGACTCCAGAGAGTAATTAGGACTGCAGAAAAAACAATTACTACCAACCTGCCTTCCATCGAGGGCCTGTATCCTGCACGAGCCAAAAAGACGGCTGTGAAAATACCTACAAAGCTGGCTGAGGAATTCTGGGAGTTGAAGTCCACAAGTCTTAAAAGCTGCCAAGTTTGGGGACCTCTGGTCTAATCTGTCACCTCGGCCTGCGGCCGAATTCACCTGTTCAGGTTGTATCCCTTAGATGGAAAAACAAACCAGCATTTCCCCACTAGATGGAGCTGGTCAGATTCAAACTGTAACAAGCGGTCAAAACAGCTAATGCTTCCGGCATCTAGAAGCCTCAATGGACCTCAACTTCCTTGGTGTCTTCCAGTTGCCCCTCGGACACCAGCAACAAAAATATTCCAAATCTGCCCCCACCGCCCTGAAGTACAATTTTCACCAGCCCACTTTCTTCCTAAGCCTCCCTCCCCCGTTAAAACAAAAACATTTGATTTTAAGAGCCCTTAAAAGAGTTTTTAAGATATATCAAATGTTGACCTCGCCCCCCTGAGATGTGTTTGTGGAAGGTTCACAGGAGTCCAAAAAGCACGAATTAATGGTAGCATGAGCCAACAATGAAATGGGTACCTGACTTTTATAGGGTTCCACTTCTGAATCTCTGGAATGGATAGTTTTTATGAAGTGTAGGGAACACCCTGATTCAGGTGTCTTAATGTCTTGGTTTTAGATGGTGACAAAATCAAGGAGATTGATCTGGAATAATTTTAAGTAGCAGGAAGCCTTTTAAAGTTTCATCCCATCTTTCTCTCTGTATTTCAGGCTTACTTTTACGGTGTTTTATGATTGTGGGGTCTTGCTAATAAGAATGGAGAGGTAATTTTTTTTAACAGATTAACAGAGTTGGAAGGGATCTTTGTAGGTCATCTAGTTCAACCCAAGCAGGAGACCCTACACCATTTCTGACAAATGGCAGTGCAGTCTCTTCTTGAAAACTCCCAGTGATGAAGCTCCCACAACTTCCAAAGGCAACTTCTGTTCCCCTGGTTAATTGTTCTGTCAGAAAATTTCTCCTTATTTCCAGGTTGAATCTCTCCTTGTTCAGTTTCCATCCATTATTCCTTGTCTGGCCTTTGGGTGCTTTAGAAAACAGCTTGACCCCCTCCTCCTCTCTGTGACAGCCCCTCAAATATTGGAAGACTCCTGTCATGTCTCCCCTGGTCCTTCTCTTCCCTAGACTAGTCAGGTCCAGTTCCTGCAACCGTTCATTGAATGTTTTAGCCTCCAGTCCCCTCATCATCCTGGTTGCTCTTCTCTGCACTTTTTTCTAGAGTCTCAACATCTTTTTTATAGTGTGGTGACCAAAACTGGATGCAGTACACTAGGTGTGGTCTTACTAAGGCTTTATAGAGTGGTATTAGTACCTCCCTTGATCTCGATTGTATCCCTCTCTTAATGCAACTTAGGATTGCATTAGCTTTTTTGGCTGCTGCTGCACACTGCTGTCCAGATAATTTTTAGGTTGAATCTCTCCTTGTTCAGTTTCCACCCATTATTCCTTGTCTTGGAGAATAGCTTGACCCTTCCTCCTCTCTGTGGCAGCCCCTCAAATATTGGAAGACTGCTATCCTGTCTCCCCTGGTCCTTCCCTTCACTAGACTAGCCAGGCCCAGTTCCTGCAACCTTTCATCGTATTCATCGTCTTAATTTAAAAGGCTCCATTCCACATTTGCTGTTACCTTTAATACTGGACACCTGCTGGCCTTCTGTCTTGCTGAAGAGTGTCAGCTCGTTGGTGATCGATTCCAGCATCTTGACGAAATTGGGGAGGAACAGAATGACGTCGACATCGTGGTTGGAGAGGTGCCGACCACAGCTGATCCCCTGGGCCCCTTTCACGTGGGGGCCACACAACAAGGCCACAGTGGGTCGCTGGTGAATGTTTTTAGGGTTCAGCCTGGAAGCGAAGAAGGATTGAGTTTCGTTAAAGTGCGAATTTACAGACTAAGGCATCAGCGTTCCAGAAAACCTCCACTCCAACCAATAACTCCGAGACAGACATCTTCTCAAAAGTTCTCTTTTAATTGGATAGTAAACTGGCACATCTGGGGAATCCCGAATCTGAGAGTTCCGGGCTTCCTTGCAATAAGTAAAAACTACAAATCCACCCCCTGCACCCATCATCGCATCACATGCCCCAATCACCATCCGTCCCAACTTGAGGCTTCCCCTCACTCAGGTGCAGAAATAACATGACCTTGAATTAGAAAAAGAATGTTGTTATGTCTAACTACATACACTCCAAGAAATTCCCCCCTCCCGTTTTCCAAGGCTCAAAGTGTGGCAGCGTGGGAGCATCTGGTCTCAGTATGGCTTCCAGAGGCGACATAAGGTGCAGAGGAGAAAAGCTTGTTGCTTCTCTAAGAAAAGGAACTTCGAATCCTTTTACCTGTTGGGTCCTCCGAGCAAACTCAGGGCCATCTGGCTGGCACACACCTGTCATTTCCAACCTCCGCTCGAGAGTCAAGCCGTGCTTCTCGCCACGGAGCAGCTCGTGAAGCGCTGGGGACGACCAAGCCAGAATCTGAAATGCAGAATCGGAGGAGAGTTATCAACGGCCCTGAGTAAAAGGAGTAGGGCAGATCCATCACCTAAGTCGCCATCCAAAGGAAGGCCAGGTTTAAGCAACGGGACTTGACCCTTTTAAACTTGGCCATCCCATCCCAGAGTTCTTTAGGACCGTCGACAAAGCGAGTTGCTTTTTCGGTTGTATAAAGCTCTGGGCTCTCCCAATTCTACACGCCGGCATGTAAGAGACATAAGCTGGTTTCAGAGCTGATGTACAGAATCCATACCTTCAAGAAGCAGGGAGGTTGTGGACCTCCAGATGTGGCTGAACTACAGTTACCAACAGCTCCATCATGCTAAAGGGGTTACTGAGACTTTCTTCAGCTACCAGAGCCCATTGTTACAGATTAACAGACTTGGAAGGGACCTTGTAGGTCATCTAGTCCAACCCCCCCCAAGTGGGAGACCCTACACCATTTCTGACAAATGGCAGTCCAGTCTCTTCTTGAAAGCCTTCAATGATGAAGCTCCCACAACTTCCCAAGGCAACTTCTGTTCCATGGGTTGATTGCTCTCACTGTCCTCATTTCCAGGTTGAATCTCTCCTTGTTCAATTTCCATCCATTATTCCTTGTCTGGCTTTTGGGTGCTTTAGAAAATAGCTTGACCCCCTCCTCCTCTCTGGGGCAGCCCCTCAAATACAAGAACCTCATTCCTTCCTTAATGTACAGCTACAGCAAAAAAAAAGATGATTATTCTGCGAGAGTATTTTAGTACTCTCAGTAGTCTCAATGCCAAATCTTCAGGGGACACCTGCCTGAATAACCCCAAGATCGTTTTTTTAAAAATAGTAATAGAACCTGGTTTTGGCTTTAGAGGGATGGGTGATCTCAATCAAACCGAAGGGAACCATGACTTGTGAACCCAGCTGGCAACAAGAAGTTGTTTAATGTCTCTTGTGACAAGCTTATTGCATAGAAAAAGAGAGGCCAGGCAGTGTGTAGTTTGACCTTGCGTGTTCACAGCCAATTAAAGTCCCCACCTTATCTTTATCGGCTTTATTACATTAAGTATCAATGCTACGGCTACTTTGTTCTTGAAACGCAGACTACAACAGTGATAACTTTATTGCAAAAGAAACAGTCCTATATGTTCAAAGTCAGAGAGGCACCAGCCCTGGTTACAGTAATATAGGTAGTCCTCAAGTCCAGGGGTCGCCAACCTTTTGGACCTCAGGGACCACCAAACTCATCATTTTAAATCCCGTGGACCAGAGACCCTGGGAAAATCCCCAAAAAAGTCTGCAGGAAAATCCCCCACCCTGTTTTCCTACTGATCGATCATTCTTTATTTGGGATCGCAAGATACCGGCCCCAGCTCCGTTCTCAGGGGGGGAGAGAGAGAGGAGAGACTTTTGGCTTCATGCAAGGAAAGCAGCAGAAGCAGCAGAAGTCTTTCTTTCTCTCCACCAGAAATGAGTCTTTGTGAGACTTATCACGCCACCATAGCCTCTTGGAGCAGGAGGCCTTGCAGGGTCCCAAAGACCCATTTCTGGCGGAGTTTGGGGGAGAGAAAGAAAGACTTTTGCTGCTTCCCCTGCATGCAGCCAAAAGCAGAAGAAGAAGCAGAAAGAAGCAGCCAGGTGGCCAGGCCAGGCGCCTGGGGCAAGATCCGCCCTTTCCCCACTCCCCTCACTACCTCGGGCCATGTGGGCGGCACAGCCTTGTGTTCCTGCCTGGATTAATTGTTTTTGGGGGTGACATTTCTCTGCAGACCAGCAAAATTTTCTCGTGGACCACCAGTGGTCCCCGGCCCACTGGTTGGCGTCCACCGCTCAAGTGGTCATTAAGGAGACATCACACAAGAAGAGGGGAGGTCAACCTGTTCTCCAAAGTACCAAAAGGCAAGACAAGAAACAATGTATGGAAACTAATCAAGCAGAGAAGCAACCTGGAATTAAGGAGGGATTTCCTGTCAGTGGGGACAATTAATCAGTAGAACCGCTTGCTTGCAGAAATTATGGGTGCTTCAGCACTGGAGGATTTTAAGAAGAGACTGGACAGCCATTTGTCCCAAATGGTATAGGGCCGGGATGGCGAACCTATGGCACGTGTGCCAGAAGTGGCACGCAGAGCCATCTCTCCAGGCACGCCAGCCATCACCCGTTGCTCTTCCGGGTTGTGGGGTGCACCAGCCAGGTGGTCTTCGTGCGCGCTTGCATGCCACCAGCCCGCTGGTCTTCTGGTTTCTAATGTGCATGCACATGTGCATTAGAAGCCAAAAGGCCAGGGGGGCCAGTGTGCATGTGCGCACTGGGAGCTCCTCTTCTGGTTTTCAGCGGGCATTTCGGCACTTGGTTCCTGTTTGGTGCGTGCGCGCTCCCATTTCAGCACTTGGTGCCGAAAAGGTTAACCACCACTGGTATAGAGTCTCCTGCTCAAGCAGAGGGCTGGACTAGAAGACCTCCAAAGCGCCTTTCAACTCGTTATGCTGTTAACACTGGGGAGGGAGGGTTTAAATGCAAGCCCACCGTTTGCCCTGAGCACAGTTTGGGAAGTAAGCAAGCGCTAAGCAACCGGTTGTAACCTGAAGACTACCTGCACTGCCTTTGAGGCCCGGAGGTGGTGAATGGAAGGTGTGCAAGGTTGGGCTACCCTCCAGGGAAAACAGGCCTCTTTCGACACCCTCCTATTGCTGGCCTTGCATGCCTCTGCAGCTCTTGGCTCCTAAGAGCCCTTCACATAGGAGGATCTTGTTGGGAACAGGAGAAAGATAAGGTGTGCGATTACACAGCCCTGCTGCACGCGAGGACGGGGCTGCACTAGGCGCTGCTGAACGATCTTTTGTGCTCGTTGCTCTCGGATGGGGGCGTGAGAGAACCCAGAGGATTCCCCCCTCCCTGCTTCTCCCTCACGCAAGGGCAACCAGTCGGACCAGCTTATCACAACCAGACGGGCTTAAATAAACTCAGTAAAGGCGGCGGCAATCTAAAAAATTTTTTTTTTTAAAAGGTAGCGTGTAAAGCTGGAGGAAAACAAACTGTGTAATTAGAGAGCTGCAACCAGAGGCTGGCCCAGAGCCAGATTTAAATTACACTGGGGCTGGGAGATCGAAGAGGAGTACAAACGAACTTAGGACGGGATATGTGGTATCGCCGGGGTTGCCAACTACAAGGCAGATGCTGCCAACACAGCTTTGCGAGGGGCAACGAAGGAGGCCCTGTAATTCCCATTGATGCCAAATCCTGCCCCTGTTTACTCCATGCTTTGTCACGACTGCTGGCTTCGCTTGGTTGCCTGCAACCCCAATGGGTTTTTTGCCTCTCCAAGCAGCTGCTGATCCGGCTCTACGGAGGAATGATGGAGTCTCTCATCTGCACCTCTATAACGGTCTGGTTTGGTTCTGCAACCCAACAAGACAGACACAGACTCCAGAGGGTAATTAGGACTGCAGAAAAAACAATTACTACCAACCTGCCTTTCATCGAGGACCTACCCGTGCAGAACTCTTTGCTCGCCTGGGGGACGGTGATCCTCCGGTAGACGATGGGCTCAGACTCCAGGATGTTCTCGTCGTGGCGGTAGCGGGCGGCCGCCTTCTCGCTGGGCGTGCCCCGGGAGCGGGTCCCGCCCTTCCTCTCGTAGGTTTCTATCTCCTCAAACACCGCGGCCTTGTCGAAGAGGGCCAGGTTGCCCTCAAAGTCAAAATCGGTGTCCGGGATCTCTTCGATGTCGTCCCCGAAGCATTCGTCGTCCTTGCTCTTCATCTGCCCGTTCTTCAGGCCGCTTTTTTTGGGTGTCGCCTGGTTGGGATGACGGCTACTGGACGACCCTGGGAGGGAAGAGGACGCAGGTCAGAAGAGCTGGCGATTTGCTTATGAGGACAGAGGCCCGCCCCAAACCCCCAGAAACCAGGCCGTGCAAGCCAGCCTGGCAGTCCCTGAAACCACACCCCTTCCGGTCCACGGAAAAAACCTCTCTCCGCGGAACCGGTGTTCTGACCCAGCTCCTCAAACACAAGAAACCCTCTGAAGTTAACTCCATGATTGCTTTATTAGGAGCGCCAGCAGCCCCAGCAAAGTTTCTCTCTCACTGCAGGCTAATAAGTCCAGGTGGCCAGGAGATGAATAGTTGTCTGCCACATCTATATATCTCCACCCGCTTGTATTCCCAGAGCTAGGGTGGGGCTTCGCTAGCAGCAGTGGCTCTTCTGTCCCAAGGACCTGCCCATAGATTTCCACTGCTCTCCTCTCCTCTGCACATCCACGCATCAGGCACTGGACCCACCTGTTCCTCCTCTTCCTCATCAGCCACCTCCAGACCTGGCTCTTCCATCCCAAGGACCTGCCCATAGATTTCCACTGCTCTCCTCTCCTCTGCCTTTTGTGCATCTGCATGTCAGGCACTAGACCCAGCTGTGCCTCCTCTTCCTCATCAGCCACCTCCAGACCTGGGGGCTGTTGATTCTCCATCTGATGGATGGCCCAGGCTCTGCCTCTGTCTCTGCCAGCTCCATTCCCTGTCTCTGCCAGCTCCATTCCCTCTTCCCCTTTGGGGCTCTCGGGTTGCCTTGATGCTGACCCTGACTCCCACACCTCCTCCTCTGCTTTGACTGCTGGAGGGGCCGGCGGATGACAGGCCACAACAACCGGTCCGTGGTGCCCCAAAGGTTGGGAGCCTCTGTCGTAGAGAAAGCAGGCAGAGCAACAGAACACAACCACAGCCACGCCAGGGTGGGACCATCGAGACCACCCAAAAGAAGTCATAAGAGAGACTCACACGAGTTGTGCCTGCGGCGGAAGTTTTTGGATGGGTTCAAGGATTCCAAGTGTCGGTCCATGTAGCTCTTCGAACAGGGGTGCAGCTGGGGAGAAAGAGCAACCTCTTGGGCCTTCACATCGGTTCTCCTGGGGATGTTCTGCGGAGCACTGCTAGGCTTCTTCAGCAATTTGCCAGTGCCGTTCTGACTGGCACCACCCGGGCACTCGAGAGCAGAAATGCCAAGGTCGGGGTGCTGGAAGTCTCCACATCGTCCATTATCGCCAAGGCCTGGAATCTCCAGGATCTTCAGCTCAGTGATATCTCCAGCCCTAAACAGGGGGGGGAGAGAACCAGAGATGAGGTTAACTGGCCAGAGTGCTTGCCTCTCATTGCATCCTGCTAGCCCGCGTGGGGTAGAAAAGGAAGAGCTACACATCTTGAGGGCTTCAGGTTGGGGAAAGAGTGCTGTATAGGAACACACATCACCCTGGTTCATAGTTTAACCATCAGAAACTTCACTGCCAGAAGAACCTTTCCCAAAATATAAATGTGGTAAGTGGAGGGAAAAAAAGTGGTAGGTTTGTGAAACCTTTTGTCTGAGATTAGCAGTTGCAAACAATGTTCAGATGCTCCTGCAACAAGCCATTCTGTAGCTCCTTTTTGTAAGCATGGACAGACTTCCAGGCTGCTGGGTTTCCAAACAACCCACCTCCCTTATAAACATACATTGCAAAAATTTTAAAAAAAGACAGCAACTCAATTTGACAAAGTTATTTTTTAAAAAGTTATTTAAAAAAAACTTTTGTATTGCCTGTTTTTCATGTACGCCCCCCTGAGTCCTTTGGGAGAGAGGGCAGCCTATAAGTCCAAATAAACTTAAACTTAAACATCAGCTAGAAGCCCTGAAAAAAAATACACGATGTGCACCATAAATCTGTAATGCTTCCTGCAATGTGTGTTTTCAGAAAGAAAGAAAAAACTACAACAGTTTTCAAGCCTCAATGAAGAGTCACAGAGGAGCATTTACCTGAAGGTAACCTCTGGCACCAAACACTTGACTCCGTTATGGAAAGGTCGCGTGAGTGAAATTGTCTGGCTGGCTTGATTCACAGCAGACACTCTTCCCTGGTAGACTCCCAAGCTGTCTCCACAACTGATTGAGACGATGCTTCCCAGCCAATCCGTAGCCATGATTCCCGTGATTGCTGCAAAACAATCGAAGGGGTGATGAGCTAACATATCTCGCACCGGAGCAGCATATTTGGAGCTCAGGGTTGAACCGTGGAGACCTTGACGCTCTCTTGAGCTTGGTGTTTTTCTTGTGGACGTTTCATTACCCAACTAGGGAACATTGTCAGTGTTAGGAGGGAGTAGGGTTTGTGGAGAGGAGGAGGAAGAGGAGGAAGACTGTGTTGTCCTTGACACTCTGAGCTTGATGCTTTTTTTTTCTAATTCATATTTATATGCCGCCCTTCTCTGGAGACTCAGGGCGGCTTACAATTTTTGGGATACAACCCAATGCGCCCAGCAATAGCCTTCCTTCCATTGTATATGCCTGCTTATTACTAATCGGCATTTTATACAAAGTCAGCTTATTGCCCCCAACAATCTTGGGTCCTCACTTTACCTACCCCGAGAGGATGGAAGGCTGAGTCAACCTTGAGCCTGGTGGGATTCGAGCCTGCAATAATTGCAGGCAGCTGGAACTAAGTGCTAGGCGTTTAACAGCCTGCACCACCGAGGCTCTTGCAGATGATGTTTCATTATTCAACTAGGGAACATCGTCAGTGTTAGGAGGGAGTGGGGTTTGTGGAGTGGAGGAGGACTGGGGGGTCCTTGATGGTCTCTGAGCTTGGTTGCACTGACGACGTCGGACGATGAAATACCCGCAAGCGAACAACCAGGCTCAGAGAGCACCAAGGGCTCCTGAAATAATCCTTGAGATACTTTGTAAGGATTAAATCTTTTTTTTAAATCCACTACCAAATGGCCTGGCCCATAGATCGGGTTAAGCGAGAGCGATTGTCCAAAGTTATTCAATGGGTTTTGGTGGTCCTTTCTGTCTGCCCACCAGTCCCTTTTGTACGTCCATCAACCTATCTGTCCATCAACCTATCTGTCCGTCCGCCTACCAGTCTACCTATCCGACAGACGGGCAGGTGGGCAGGCAAAGGTGTGCTGGCTGGGGATTCTGGGATCTGTTGTCCGCGTCCACACGTGTGAACTGGCTGAGGTTGCAGGTTCAAAGCCTGCGCTGGAAGCCCACCGAACCCTTTCAGACAGTCCCCTTCTCCATCCATGGGGCTGTCAGGGGGAGGATCAAATGGGGAGGCGGAGGGGAGAGGCTCCCCCACTGAATTAATGAAAGTCGAATTAATGAAATGAATTGAACTTAGGGGGACTCCCCTAAATAAGTTCCCTTTTAAGGGGGAGGGGGATCCACACACACACACACACCCAGGACCATCATGGCAAAGGTGAGACTCGAACCTGGGTCTTTGCTTTTGGGGGACCCCAACCTCTTCATTCTGGCCCATGTACTGAACTGGGGGAAGGGGGAGTGACGTCACTCCCCTCCCAAAGGGGGCGTGGCCGCTCCCCTCGCGTCTCTGCGCCCTGCCTGCACAGCCCCCAGGCGGGGGAGCGGAGGAACAGCCGCGGCCCTGGCCCTCGGAGCGGCGGAGAGGGGCGCCGGCGGGCCCCGCACAGGCCTCCCCGCGACCGCTTCCACACCTGGGACAAGGTAGCCGAGGAACCGTGGGCTCCAGCCTTCGCCTCGCTCGACTCTTCTCTTCAGACGCCTTCGCTCCGGAAATGTCGCCCAGCAGGGGAAACAGGCGTCACTTCCGCTTCCGCCTCGCTTTCAAGGCTCTCTAGGGATGAGGCGCAGAGGCGGTGGCCTTCGTGGGAAGGTACTCGAGAGCGCATGCGTGAGAGGCGGGTAGAAAAGGCTCGTGCCGAGTGCTGGGCATGCATTAGGAAGCTTGGTCGGCGTTTCTCAACCTTAAAAGTTGTCAGGACTCCAATTCCCAGAATTTCTCACCTTGCATGCTTTTAAGATGCGTTGGACTTCAACTCCCAGAATCCCCCTGGTTGAGGACTTATGGGAGTTTTATTCATTTATGTTACTCTATTTTTATAACTGTCAAGGGAGTGGAAGTTTAGGGGTCTTAAAAGCTGCTAAGGTTGAGAAATAGTGAGCTACACCAGGAGGTCTCCAACCTTGGCAACTTTAAGCCTTGGTGACTTCAACTCCCAGAATTCCCCAGCCAGCTTTGTGGGCTTGAAGTTGAAGTCTCCAGGCTTAAAGTTGCCAAGTTTGGAGATCCCTGAGCTAGACCATAACCCAGATCTTGAAATGTGGTAATGTCAAAGCTTTGTGGGGAAACTCTTTTCAGAATGTAGCAAAATCCGCAAGAATGTGTAACTCTAAATCCCCAATATGTTATTCAGAAAAGCATCAGGTTGTCATTTTTTATTACTGTTTTCCTAAAGGCTTGTATCCCTTTAAAATATTGTCCGATTTTCCTTTAAAAGAGCAATTGACAAACTCAAAAGCCATCTCATAGAAAGCTGTTTTTTATTTTTTATTTTTACAATACATACAATGCTTCATAGAGACCTTCTGGGTCCTTTAAATTTCAATCTGTGCTAGAATTTGACACACATTTCAGCAGAATCAGTGGCTCTTAGGCAGATAATTGAGACATAAAGTGCATTTAATAATTCAAAGCACCTTTATCAAGCATACTTCCCCTGTTGTTGTACTTAAAATGCCTATGGTTAGTTCATTTTTGTTGTATTTTAATTTCAGTTTTCCTGTAAGAATGCCAAGGAGTATACATACTATTTTCTGCAATTTCTTCTACAAGAAAGCCCGCGAGGTAGATTACAATAAGAGACAATGGCCAGTTTCAAAGTCATGACACAATTGGCCAATAAAGACAAGTGTATGATAGGTTTTAGGTAGCACCACCTCACCTACTTTCCAGATCGATTCCTTCCCATTGCATCCCTTGCAATGATTTAGATCCCATCCCTGTCATCCCTGTAGAGATCTAGACCAGAACATCCCTATGCCAACATCTAGACCCAGATCTTGTTACTTTGCCAAGATCTAGATCCAGATTCCACCCATGTCACCTTGCAAAATTCTTCTTCCACCCCACCCCGTTCTCTTGCAAATAGATCCAGGTTGTATTTCTGTCCTCTTGCAAAGATTTAGATCAGGGTCTCCAACCTTGTGGAGTTGAAGTCCACAAGTCTTAAAGTTGCCAAGGTTGGAGACCCCTGATTTAGACTCTGCTTCTATCCCGGTTATTTGAAGTTCCAGATGCTATCCTTTGCAAAAAAAAAAAACCAACAACCCACTTTATTTTGTATGGCTGAGCATCTTAGAAGGGGAACTGGAATTTGCACATATGGATGGCTACCTATTTTGATGTGCCTAGATGTGTTGATAACATTCCTCTTGCACATGGACAACAAGTCTACCTTTGACATACAAAGAATTTGTATGTAAAATCCTGTCCCAATTTATACATGGATTTTATACGATTTATAATATACATGGAAATCCTGTGCATTCCAACAGAGGCACAGAATTTTAGAAATGCCTTTTCGGCAAGACCTCCCAACTGTAACAATTCATCCTTGTGCTTCTCAGCTCTACCTGATATATAGTTTTTACACCTGTGGCAAGAACCTCATGAAATAACGCCACGTTGGGAAAACCCTTCCATTCGGTGTGAATTGTCCAGTCACAAATACACAGGATTATTCAAGGTTCAAATCCAGCACCTGTTTAGATCAACTTATGTTCCAGGATAATTCAAAGGATGTTTTTGCACTAATAAAAGACCTAATGAGATTATCCCCCAAGATATAGATTCCCCATATATATCTTGCAGCAAGCTAGTAACATCATTGGGGGTGGCTGAGCCACTCCAGACGAATCAACAAATCCTATCAGAATATGTAACCCCTCTTCCTTCTTTCTGGACAAGGGTCAGTCTCCATTCTTTCCGGATTTCCCATGCTAGAAACGGGGTTTAACCCGGAAGTGTTCGCATTTCTTGTATTTCATGGTCAGGCCATACTGGGGAGTTGCATCCATCATCTCTGTGCCAGACAGAGTGAATTCCAGTTTTTGCACCAAAGTGGTCAGAAACAGGAACACCTCCCATTTTGCAATGTTCTGTCCAATGCATTGCCTTCTGCCCAAGCCGAAAATCATAACTTTTTCACACTCTGCTCGGTTTATTCCTGTCCCGTCGGTTGCAAGAAATCGTTCCGGGTTGAAAACAGAAGGCTCGTCCCAAAGTTTCCTAGGAAAAAAAAATTAAAAAGCATCTTGGTCAGGGGTCTCCAACCTCCAACTGGCTGAGGAATTCTGGGAGTTGAAGTCCACAGGTCTTAAAGTTGCCAAGGTTGGAGACCCCTGATCTAGGTTATCTCTTTACGAAATCGGGGGTGGGATACGACCGGTTCGGAGATTTTACATTTTGCTGCGTGCGCGTATATATCGTCGTCAGCTAACTGCCTGGACAGCTGAGCAGCGCTGCGCACGGGTGCACAGCGTTTGAAAAAGCACTTTTTTCCTGCTTTTTCAACCGCAGCTGTGCCGCGCAAAGCAGCTGAGGTTGAAAACGCAGGAAATAAAGGTCAAGTAAGAGCCCGGGCAGGCAGCTGGGCCAAAACAGCAGCAGACATAGAATCGGTTCTGTGTCTGCTGCTCTTTGGAGCTACTGGTTCTGCAGAGGTGGACAGAACTGGTAGAATCCCATCCCGTACGAAACCCTCAAAGCAGATTAGGAGAAAGCACATGTTCAAATGTCCTTTGCCTAGCCAAACTAAAGCAACTACATCTGGGGTGGAACATGACTTCCAAAATTTGCCAATCTGCTCCTTCCGTAATAACCTATATAGAACCTAGTAAGGTTTTACGAGGATGTCATCCAGTCTCAACTTTTAGCCAGATCTTCCAATTGCCAAATGGATTTGGCGATCAGGTAGATCCTTTGTGAGCGTACCAACACATACCTCTTTAGGAATAGATGTTCTGTTAAATGATCTGAATCAAATTGACGCAGCACATGCCTGCAATTCCTCTAAATGTAAATTTCCAGGTGTGTGGACTTCAAATCCCAGAATTCCACAGCCAGCAATGGCCATTGATGAGCATTCTGGGAACTGAAGTCCACAAACCTGAGAGTTGCCAGGGCTGGAAAACCTGAATCTAGAATAAAGATGGAAAGGACCAGACAGCATATCCACCCACCCAAAGACTTGTAAGAAGTCTCTAAATCCCTCATTACTTTTGCTACTACCACTTAATCCCAAGTACAGGGATATTCAAGTTTGACTTACAACCACAATTGCAACTAGCTACAGGAGCTTTGAAAAGTCAGATTCAGTTCCACAAAGGTGGGTTTTTTAATGTGCAGAAGTATCCTAGTAGCTCTTACTACAGCTGTTTAAAGCAGCCATGTCCAAATGACATCTAAGGCATTGCATGGCCCTAAAAGCAACCCAGATTTTAATCCATTGCATGTAGAATTCTATTATATTGGTTGCCTTGTAAAGGAGTTAGAGAGCTGTTCTTGCCAATACTTACGGGTCGTGGTTGACCTGCCATTGATTCACAAACACGCAGGTATCTTTTGGAATGTAGAAGCCATTCAGTGCAGTGTCTCTAGTGGTGCTAAAGAGAAAGAAAATATTTGCGGTAACAGGTTGACTACTATTAATAGAACCACATGAATAGAGTCAGTTCTTTTGATAAGATTGAATAAACTTCTTTTAAAAACATGGAGGTTAAGCACATAGCAAGCCTAGCCGTTGACAAACAGCTATCTCCTGCTAGTCACTAATAATATTTTCTGCTACTCTAGAGTCACCTTGGAGATGTGTTCATACATCACCCTAAGGCACAGTTTGTTGAAATCCACAACAAATCTACCACAATGAGCTGAGTTCACCCACAACAAGATCAGGACTTTATGTGAAGTTGCAGTTCACAAGAATTATTCCCTGCACAAAAGAATTTAGTCAATTAAAGTCCTATATTAATTTGGCGCTTAGAGAAGAGTCAAGGGAATTCAAGAGGGCTGGGATTTGGATAGTTGATGGAAACCTAACAACTCTAAGCTGGTGACAAACTTAACTCCGCCTGCTCTTCTCCCACATATTTGTTCCAAACTCTCTGGAAAGTGAGACTTTGGTACCTCAAGGTACCTGAGATGACCCTGGATCACTTGCTAACTCCTTTGTGTCATAGTGACCTCTGATTTTCTAACATAAGTTACTCTCCAGACAAATCAATCTTACCAATGTGGGATTGTGAAGGGGATGAAGGACGAATGCCTGAACATCTCGTACATAAAAGCTTCAGAATAAGGCAGCATGGCCCGGTCAGATTGCTTGGGAGTCCTTTCTCTTCCAATGATTTGGTCTGTGGGTCAGAAGAAAAACAGAAATAAGAGCCAGTTTGGTCTACTGGTGAAGGCACTTAAAATAGCCAATCTCACTGTACACATGTTGCACTCTGACAATCAAGGTAATAATAATAGGAGATGGTGAGTTCAAGTCCCACGAAAACCAGCTGGATGACTTTGGGCCAATCACCCTCTCCCACCCCAATATCCCCAAATAGGTGGTGTGTTGGATATAGTCACCACCTTGGGTTATTTGTAAAAATAACAAGAGTGGGATACAAGTAAGTGAATAGATAAGAAAGAAGATGGATGGAAAGCCACTCTTGGAAAGGGACTTTTTAAAAGTCAGCAGATTTGTAATTTACCTAGTTCTTCTTGAATTCTCTTCTGGATTTCTGGGTAAGTCACCAGATACAGAAGGCACCAGGACAGGGCAGTAGTGACAGTATCAAATCCTGCACAGACACAAAAAGAAAAAAGCATTTAAGCATCAAACGTAGAATTGCAGATTGGAGGGTGTTAAATGCTTTCGTTTAACCGTGCGCATGTGAGCCATGCCTAATGCTAACTCATCAAGGGCTTTGATGCTTCCCCAGGTTCAAACATTCTGCTATGCCACCGTACCTTAGCCCAGTTTGGAGAATCAAATCAAGCATGGTCAGAAAGTGGCTTGAGGGAATGGCATCGTTTTTGCAAGTTGCCAAAGGTTTTTAGCCTGAAATCACCTAATCAAACAGCATTCAAAGCAGTGTTTTTTCAATCTTGGCCACTTGAAAATATGTTTATTTATTTATTTATTAGTTAGACTTATATGCCACCCAACTCCCAAAGGACTCCGGGCAGCTCACAGTAAAGAATATAAAAAATTACATTGATAAAAAATTTAAAAGCAATTAAAAAAAACAGTAAACCGCAGAATTCTGGGAGATGAAATCCACACATCTTCAAGTGGTCCAGGTTGAGAAACACTGATCTCAAAGGTCCCCAAATCACCTTCTTTTAACAACCCCATATAATCCCTTGCGGGGCGGAGTCTGGGCAACTGAATGGAGCTAACAGAGTGTTTACTGGCTGGATGCCCTCCCTGTTGCCAATGCGGAGTTTTATTCAGCAGGTATATTCTCATTGTGCCCAGAGAGAGAAATATCTGCCTCTATTTAGGATTGAACACACAGCCTCCTGATTGTGAGGCGAGAGCTTCGCTGATAGGCCACCGCACCAACTTCTTCTCAAAGGTCTCCAAATGATAGGGTGAAATTAAATCTGGAGGACTCTATGCGACAAAAAATAAGCTACACCCAAGTAAAATTCTGTTTATCATATGCAAGACTACCAGAGATGACGAAGATGACTCATCTCCTTCCCTTTTGTCATCTTGACCAAAAAACCCAGGGAAGGTACAGTAATGGCTGAGAAACATAGAACTATGGGACCCAGCTTGTGCAACTGGGGGAGTTATGAATCAGAGATGGGACTTGATGGCTACAAAGGTTTATTTTCTTTAAATGCATTGACACCTGTCTGATAAATGGATGGTACTGAAATGGTCAGCATTTCAGGGGAAGGAGAACAAGGCTTTTAGGACAAAGGTCTCTTACCAGCGCCAAAGAGTTCGTTGACGATACCAACAATGTTCTTATTATTCAGGGCATCGTTGGCATTGAAGTTTGGTTTTTTATCCTGGCAGAAGCTGATAAGAGAGTCCGTGATATCTCTGATGTTATTCTGCAATACAGACCAGAAAGACAAATGTGACCCCAACTTCCAGCCCACACGACTCCCAATTTCACAAAGAACCAACCTTGTTATTTAGATGACCACATTGCCAAACATTTTTTTTTCCTGCAACTAGGACATTAGGAGTCATTCTCACTGAGTATTGGTTAACCGTGGTTTGTTGAATAAGCCAGGATTGGCTGGGTCCACCTACTCTGCTGACTCAGGTCATATTGAAACCACGGTGCTGGAATTCATATATCACATCAAGCCATGATGTGTCTACTTTGCTTTGCTTAGCATGTTCAGCCATCGTGGTTAACTCAGTAAATAAGAAGTGATCATCTTAAGAAGATATAGGGACTTCCAATCCCAGAATTCCTCAGCCAGAATCCTGGGATTTGAAGTCCACATATCCCAAAGTTGCTGAGATTGAAAAAAAAACTTCTCTTTGGGCATTAAAACCAGATATAACCCCCTTCCAATGCTCCCCTCTAAGAATTGTTCGGTGCCCCAAGAGACTATATAGGTAAAGGTAACGCTGCCCCTCACACCTGCGTGCTAGTCGTTTCTGGCTGTAGGGGGCAGAGCTCATCTCCGTTGCAAAGACAATGAGCCAGCGCTGTCCGAAGACATCTCCGTGGTCATGTGGCTGGCAGGACTAAACACCGAAGGCTCATGGAATGCTGTTCCCTGCCCACCAAAGTGGCTCCTATTTTTCTACTTGCATTTTTTACATGCTTTCGAACCGCTAGGTTGGCAGAAGCTGGGACAAAGAACTGGAGCTCACTCCATGACGCGACGCTGGGGGTTCGAACTGCCGAACTGCCGACCTTCCTGATCAACAAGCTCAGTGTCTTAGCCCCTGAGCCACTGTGTCCCTTGAGAGAATATATATATATATATATATATATATATATATATATATATATATATATGTATATATATATATTTGTTTTCGTAGACTTGCCAAAAGATAACAGACAAGAAATAATTTGCAATACAAGAATCTTCAAATACAAACTCAGGATACTGGAATGTCCACGAGGCTGGAGTTTCAAAACGTCTTTGCCTTCTGCAAAGTACGTTCGTTTCACACCTGGCTTTTATCTGCTTGAAGGAGGGGCCATTACCTTGCAGCCTTACTCCCGAGTCGCCCGTGCTGCTGTAGCTGCTTTTTCCTGAGAGCAGCCCTGCACACACACACACTGGGCACAGGCTCCTTGGGAACCTCCTTATCGCTGCTGCCAGCCCCCACCATCTCTGAAGGCAGCAGTCCACTCCCTAATGGTCCTGGCCCCTCATCTGAGTCCTCGCTCTCCTCAGCCATCCGCACCTGCTGCTGGCTAACCACTACATATATATATAATCCTAATCTCTAATGACACACCTTGTCAAAGCCCTCATAATGTTCTTCCACCAGCTTCTTCATCAGCACGTTGAATCTCCGGTTGAGATCTTTGAAGGCCTCCATGCTGCGGCTGGGAAGATATCGAGGATCGGGAAGAAATCAGCTGGATTTCCAGAGGCGCCACCATCCCAAAATCGTTGTTGATGTCCACTATCTTCAGAAGTTCCTGATCCTCATGATCGTAGCGCCTGCCGAAACACATGGCGCAGATGACATTGACCACGGAGATGACCACGTACTGGAAGGGCTCAAAGCTCTCCTTCTCCTTCATCTGATCTCGGAACTTGGTGACCAGGTACTCTGCTTCTTTGGAGATGTGGTCCTCCAGCAGGCACGTCGATGAGTTTGGGCTGGTGGAGCCTGCAAAGGTCTTGAGTGCGCTCTGGGCCAGCCTTCGGCGAACACGCCAGCTTTCCTCGGAATTCCATCCGAAGGTGAAGGTCTGGCCTTCATTGATGAACTGGAAGCTGTAGAGGTCTGGGCGCCCTACAAAGTCTCCCCCTTGCTTCACCAGGGCTTGCTTGATGGTTTCCAACCCGCTCAGCACCACGACCGGCCTTGCGCGAGGTGAATGAGCATGGTCTCCATACTTCTGGCTCAGCCCGGTCAAAGCCAGGTGAGGGTTCTTCCCGAGGTCTAAGATGTTTCCAATCAAGGGATACCCCCTCGGCCCTTGGAGCTTCCTTAACCCTGCTGGGATCCGTTGCCGGATTTTGAAGAGAAGGAGCAGTAGGCAGAAAACAGCGGTGCTGATCAGGATTTCTGGGACAGAGACCAGGCTTTGGCTTCTGGCCAACACAGACGTCATCTTCCCTGAATATTATGGACTGCTGAGGAGCCAAGAAGCAGAGAAGAAAGGAACGGGGTGAGTTTTATATTTCTAGATCTGTTTGATACTGTGTTTGTGGTCATCTTTTTAACTCTTTAATTTTATATATAGAAGAATAGAGTGGGAATAGGAATAGAAATAGAAATAGGAAAGAATAGAATAGAATAGAAGAACAAGAATAGAATAAGGAATAAAAAGTAGAAATAGAATAGAACAGAATAGAATAGAATGTAGAATATAATAGAATAGAATAGATATTGGAATAGAATAGAATAGATATTGGAATAGAATAGAATAGAATAGATATTGGAATAGAATAGAATAGAATAAGGAGTAAGGAGTAAGGAATAAGGAATAAGAGTATAGTAGAGTAGAACAGAAATAGAATAGAATAGATATTGGAATAGAATAGAATAGAATAGAATAGAATAAGGAGTAAGGAATAAGGAATAAGGAATAAGGAATAAGAGTAGAACAGAAATAGAATAAAATAGAATAGAGAGAGTGGAGTAGAGTAGAGTAGAATAGAAGTTTTTATTGGCCAAGGGGCAGAGGTTTTGTCTGGATTCAGGCAGATTTGCGATGTTGCCCAGTAAATAAATCACTGGGCTTTTCCTATCCTCTCTGTTAGGTTGCATTTGGCACAACCAGCCGAAGCGCTTTGCACATCTTTCAGGAGTGCTACATTAATAGAGATAATCTTCAACTTACAACCATTGGTTTAGTCACCGTTCGAAGTTACAGGGCACTGAAGAAAGCGACTTACGAGCAAGCCTCACACTTATCACCATTGCAGTCACGTAATCAAACTTTGACTGGCAACCAGCGCCTACCATGGTGGCAGCATCCCAGGGTCCTGGAATGGTCTTTGCAACCTTCCCAGTCAGCAAAATCAGTGGGGGGGAAGCCAGAGTCACTTAATGACTACTAAAGAACTGCAACGATCTGCTTAACAACCTGCCCCCCCCACCCTTTAACAACTGCTTTGCTTAGCAGCAAAAATTCTGGTCCTGGTTATCATCATAAATCAAGAACTCTCTGAGCATTCCTAGAGACCCACCTACCCTCACCTACAGAAGGACCCTTCCAGGTGTTTCAGCACAGTTGCCAATCCGAATTCACCCTCTAATAGAGAAGGACAGGGAAATCCCAGCTTCTGTCTTTGATATTCGATATAATAATTATTTCTATGAATTAATTCTATGAATAAAATAAGCGATCACAGCCAGCAGCATTTGAAAAAAGCTTCCCTGTAGAAATCACTGGGATTTTCCTCTGCTTTCTCCATTATCTTGCTTTTGGCACAAAGCCCTTTTACACATCTTCAGCAGTTTTGCCTTAACAGTGATGGTCCTCAACTTACAGCAGAAATTGGGAACATAGTATTATACATATTGACATATAACAGAATACATTATAACTACTAATTATAATGTAAGGCCACACTATTACTGCACTCAGTTTTGGTCGCCGATGTAAGAAGATGTTGAGACTCTAGAAAAGTGCACAGAAGAGCAACAAAGAAGATTAGGGACTAGGCTAAAGTACATTGACCCAGACTAATTCCTGTTCACCAAGCACTTGTGGATGTTAAAGAAAAAGCTATTTAAAAGAAACGTAAAAGAAAAAGGAAATTCGCTTCCCTCCTGGACTTACCCCAGAAAAACAAAAAAAACAAGCGGCCGGATGGAGTCTCAATGAAAGGCGGGATTTTCAGAAGGACACGCGTGGGTTCACCCCAGGCCCACGTTGAAAAAACGGGAGGGGTGGGAATCGAAGCGCGGACCTGTGGATTCGCTCGCCCGACGCCCCAAACGGCTTCACTCCGACGTCGCTCCGCTTTTGCCCAGCTTCTCAGGCGAAGATGCCCGGGGTTTAAAGCGGAGCAGAACAGGCTGGCTTTTTAAAGCACCCGCTCGGTTCCAAAGCCGTCTGTGCCCCGCCTCGGGCTCTGATTGGACGGGAGGTTTCGGGTCAGGTGACAGCGGTTCTCCTTCTTCTTCTTCTTCGAACCCGGGTTGGGTTTCGCCGGGACGAGGCGCGCGTCGTCCGTGGTGCGTTTGGGGCTGGTGCAATGCTGGGGCGCGATTCTCCCCGGTTGTCCAATGGGTTTACTCACAAGTAAAGGCGGCTTCTGGGCTTCGGGCGCTTTCTTTGCCTGAAAGCTCATGCTCTCTCTCCCTTGAGACGGAGAAGCGAATCATAATAGAGCAGAACAGAACAAAACAGAATAGAATATAGAAAAGAACATAGACAAGAGAATTGAATAGAATAAGAAATCATAGAAGAGAAGAGAATTCAGAAAGAGAATAGAATAGAATAGAAACAGAATAGAACAAGAACACGCATAGCATAGCATAGCATAGCATAGCATAGCATAGCATAGCATAGCATAGCGTAGAATATCAGAGTTGAAAGGGACTTTGGAGGTCTTCTAGTCCAACCCCCTGCTCAGGCAGGAAACCCTAGACCACTTCACACAAATGTCTATCCAGTCTTTTCTTAAAAACTTCCAGTGTTGGAGCATGTACAACTTCTGGAGGCCAGTTGTCCCCCTGATTAATTGTCCTCACTGTCAGGAAATTTCTCCTTAGTTCTAAGTTACTTCTCTCCTTGAATAGTTTCCATCCATTACTTCTTGTCCTGCCTTCTGGTGCTTTGGAGAATAACTTGACCCCCTCTTCTTTGTGGCAACCCCTCAAATATTGGAAGACTGCTATCATGTCTCCACTAGTCTTTCTTTTCATCAAACTAGACATACCCAATTCCAGCAACCATTGTTTATATATTACTATTATTACTATTACTACTACTACTACTACTACTACTATTATTATTATTCACAAAAAACAACAGTGTACACAGCAAATGAGATAACCATGCTGGGTTTCATATCACAAATCCCTAGTTGAACACTTCCCAAGCGTTTAGGACTGCGTGATGTATTGGCGGATTATGCGAGCAGATCCCAGTAAGGTAGCCTTCTGCAGCTGACCAATGGTGATTTTGTCAGCGCCAGTTGTTTTCAAGTGCTTGCCTAGGTCTTTAGGCACAGCAGCACCCAGTGTGCCGAGTACCACTGGGACCACCTGCACTGGTTTATGCCAGAGTCTCTGCAGTTCACTTCTCAAGTCCTGATACCTGGTGACTTTTTCAAGTTCTTTCTCGTCGATTCTGCTGTCACCTGGTATGACGGTGTCGACGATTCACACTTTTTCTTCTCCACAATCGTGATATCCAGGGCATTGTGTTCCAAAACTTTGTCAGTCTGTATTTGGAAGTCCCACAGTAGTTTTGCATGCTCTTTTTCGACCACTTTTTCAGGCTTACGATCCCACCAATTCTTTGCTACGGGCAGATGCTAATTGTGACACAAGTTCCAGTGGACCATCTGAGCGACTGTGTTGTGACATTGTTTGTAGTTAGTCTGAGCGACTGTCTTGCAACAGCTCAGTATGTGTTCGATGATTGCATCCTCTTATTTGCAGTCTGCAGAGTCTGCATCCAGCACCTTCTCAACCTGATGTTCTTCTTATTATTATTATTTGAAAATACAACTTTTAGCAGGTTGGAGTCCGACTCTCTATTCTCCCCAGCCAGCAAAGGCATCTCTCTGCCCCCACTCCTGCCCCCGGACATCTGCACAGTGGTGCTTACTTAAAGTAAACTCCAGGCAATTCAACAAGATGGACAGTTCTACGTCCCAAATCGAAGTTTCCTTGCAAGAACATGGCCCATTCTCCAGAATTGTGCCCCCCCCACACAACCCAGTGTCCAGTTTAGGTCAGGTAGAACCAAGGAAGGAGTATAACCTTGTCCGTCTGTCTGGTGCAGGGGTCAGTCACCCGCAGCTCTGGAGCCACGTGTGGCTCTTTCATACCTATGCTCCCTGTCGCCAGTCGGCGCAGCAGAATTTTGAGAAGCGCTTCCGGTTTGGTGGGGGGAAACACCGTGTGGTCAGGAGGAGACTCTATGGCCGTGATGGCGAACCTATGGCACGCATGCTTGGAAGTGGCACACAGAGCCATATCTCGAGGCACGCCAGCCATCGCCCATTGCTCTTCCAGGTTCTGGCGTGCGTATGTGTGCCAGCCAGCTGGTCTTTGTTGAGTGCGGGAGCGCCTGAAACCAGAAGAGCAGCTCCCCAGCGTGCGCATGCATGCCAGCCAGCTGGTCTTTGCGGGCGGATCCTCTTATGGGATGCAGAGAAGAACCAGTGTTTGGACAAAGAAATCATAACCGAAGAGTCCTTGGTGCTGTCTGAACTTGCAAGCTCAGAAGGCACCAAGGACCCCCACAGTCCTCCTCCTCCTCCTAGCACTGATGATATTACCTAGTTGGGCCATGAAATGTCTGTGAGAAAACAAGCAAGTTCAGAGAGCAAATATTACAAATATTCTCCTTTATTGAAATCAGAACTGGAACGATAAACTCTAATAGAACCGGAAGCCCCCCCCCAAAAAACAGTGACACTTCACCCCACCTCATTCGAAGCCCTGAATCTGAGCCACAAACCGCCCCGTTTCCAAATCTGACGGTTGTGCAAAGCCACAGCTGCCTGTTTATTTTGGTTTAGCCAGGACTTATCAGGTTGTGCATGCACACAGCCTTAGAAAGAGCCTCGCCTAACTGACACACGCACACTGGTATCTTATCTCTCTGGTTTCTCTTATCTGAGCTCTTAAAGATCCCTCTTTTTCATACTTTGATTTTTTATTTTTTATTTTTGGAGTCGATTTACCCCTGGGGTAAAGATGTCTGGAGCCGCCTCCTTTTTTTTTCTTGCCAGCCCTGGAGCAAAGGGAGGTTAGATGTTTGCTCAGCTTTGCGTGAGAAGCACCAGGGCCGGCCTTTGCCCTCTCTGCCTGCTGTCCTTTCCGGGGAAACAAACGTGGGAAGTAATTGGAACGCCTAGGTCAGGAAAAAGGAGGGCCTGGAACTTCCTGAACAAGAGGGCACCACTGTGGTGGCACGCAGGGCAGCACACACACACACACACACCACACACCAGCCCCGAATTAAGAGGCCTTGAACTTCATCGGAAAATCCCCAGGCTTTTCCTGCAAACCTTAAATGTGTGACTCAGCACATCAACCACTTTTACCCAGACCTTTTTTTTCTTTCTTTCTTTCTTTCTTTCTTTCTTTCTTTCTTTCTTTCTTTTTAATAATATTTTTTTTATTCATATTTATATCCCGCCCTTCTCCGGAGACTCAGGGCGCTTACAGTTTTTGGAGCGCAACCCAATGCACTCAGCAATAGCCTTCATTCCATTGTATATGCCTGCTTATTACTAAGCGGCATTTTTACAAAGTCAGCTTATTGCCCCCAACAATCTTGGGTCCTCACTTTACCTACCCCGAGAGGATGGAAGGCTGAGTCAACCTTGAGCCTGGTGGGATTCGAAGCCTGCAATAATTACAGGCAGCTGGAACTAAGTGCTAGGCATTTAACAGCCTGCACCACCAAGGCCTTTTTTTGTATTGTTTTCTATTAATACAGATTGTAATTACATTTTCGACAGCATGTAGATCCACATATGTTATTGTCTGATATTTCTATCCACTATTCATACATATCTCCAATAGTTGTTATATATACTTATTGTCAGTAATTATTATATACATATCTCTCATCGGTGATTATTAATATCTAACTTCATTTATTCTACATATCTACATGTCTGTGTGTCACTATCTTGAGTATTCTCCTATTTGATCATTCTGTTTCAATTTTTATCTCTATTTTCTAACCATTCTATTTTCTACACCTTGTTTTCACTTGGTCAGTTTTCCAAAAGCTCATGTATATGAAGGTCTAATCCAGTTGTGTTGCAAACTTGGCTCTTTTAAAACGGGTAGACTTCAACTTCCAGAATTCCACCCCCCCGCCACAGATTTTTAAATATCATTTTAAATATTAAATATTATTCCCCAGATCAGAAAGGTGTTTTTGCATCTCAAATGCATTCTAACTTGGCAAATTTCCCAAAGCTAATACGTGTGACGGTGTCATTCAGTGTGTTTCAAATTTGGCTACTTTAAGATGGGTAGACTTCAACTCCCAGAATTCCCCTGGTTGGGAGAACTGGCTGCGGGATTCTGGGAGTTGAAGTCCACACATTTTAAACATGATGATGATGATGATGATGATGATGTTTAATTTTAAACACATTGTTCCAGATCTTTTAACATGTTTTCACATCTCAAATGTATTTTCACTTGGTAAATTTCAAAAAGGCGAACAATGCATGGTTGTCTAATGCGGTGTGTTTCAAACTTGGCTCTTTTAAAATGGGTGGACTTCAACTCCCAGAATCCCCCTGGCTGGGGAATTTCTGGAAGTTGAAGTCCACATTTTTAAAATATTATTTGTTTCCCAGATCTTTAATATCTTTTTCACATCTCAAATGCATTTTTCACTTGGTCAATTTCCAAAGGGGAATATAATGATGGTCTAATCCAGCGTTTTTTTTCAAACTTTTAAAAGTCCTAGCCGGGGAATTCTGGGCGTTGAAGTCCGCAACAACTCTTAAAAGTGATTTAATCAGTGGAACAGAAGTTGCCTTCGAAAGTTGTGGGAGCTCCACCACTGGAGGTTTTTACGAAGAGACTGGACAGCCACTTGTCTCAAATTGTATAGGGCCTCCTGTCTGAGCTGGGGGGGCTGCACTAGAAGACCTCCATAGGTCCCCTCCAGGCTCTGTTCTGATTGAAGGGTGGGCGCCCCTAATCTATGGCAAAATGCGGGAAAGCAGCAAGAAGCCACCAAGTGACTTGACTGAATGCGGAGCGGGGACCCGACGGGGGTCTCGGGCTGAGCCGGGGCGGAGGCGATGGCGTGCGAAGAGGGAGGGGTCCCTTCTGCCGCGTCCAGCCGGGTGGCGCTGCTTGGCCCCGGCGCTGTCCCGCCGCCAGGCACGCGATGGGGCAAGGCTTCGGGAAGAGGAAGCGGCGGGCACGGAGGCGGAGGCTTTGCAATGCCTGCTTCGCGTGCGGAGCGGAGCCTGTGGAAAGCGGCCGGGGCGGAGGCTCCGCGCCGCTTCGCCCTTGACACGCACTTCGGCCGGGAGAGAGGCGCTCTGTCGGGGTGGGCAGGCCGGCTCGAGGGGGGGAGGAAGGGGGAGTGTGGGGGATGAGACTAGATGGCATCGAAAGGCCCACCACTCCTTGTAGATTGAGTTACGTCCCAAGGGTTGCTCTTTCCTTCTTCCCTCTTTCTCTCTTTTCCTTCCTTCCTTCCTTCCTTCCTTCCTTCCTTCCCTGCCTCCTCTTTCTTTTCTTTTCTTTTCTTTTCTCTCTCTCTCTCTTTCTTACTTTCTTTACTTCCTTCCCTTCTTCTTCCCTCCCTCCCTCTCATTCCCTCTCTACCCTTTTCTTATTTTCCTTCATTCCATCCATCCATCTTTTCCTAACTTTCTCATTCCCTCCCTTCCCTTTTCTTATTTTCCTTCTTTCCCTCCCTCCAGCCCTTTCTCATTCCCCTTTTCTTATCTTCCTTCCTTCCTTCCTTCCTTCCCTGCATCCTCTTTCTTTTCTTTCTTTCTTTCTTTCTTTCTTTCTCTCTCTTTCTTACTTTCCTTCCTTCCTTCCCCCTCTCTCCTCCCTCCTCATTCCCTCTCTACCCTTTTCTTATCTTCCATCCATCCATCCTTTCCTCCCTTTCTCATTCCCTCCCTTCCCTTTTCTTATTTTCCTTCCTTCCCTCCCTCCCGCCCTTTCTCATTCCCCTTTTCTTATCTTCCTTCCTTCCTTCCCTCCCTTTTTCATTCCTTCTCTTCCCTTTTCTTATCTTCCTTCCTTCCATCCATCCATCCTTTCCTCCCTTTCTCATTCCCTCCCTTCCCTTTTCCTATTTTCCTTCCTTCCTTTTTCTTTCCTCCCTCTGTCCCTCCCTGCCTCTCTTTCCATCTTTCCTTAAGAAAAGTGATTGTATAACTCCACATCGCCTTTAGAGGCGATCTTGCTTTTACATCTGTATGTTAGCAGATGTTATTTGCTATTGACTTCACCGTCCATTTAAGATCCCACTTGAAAGTGGGCACCTGCCTTTCGGTGGACGGATGGGGTAAATTTCCAAAGGAGAAATCTGGAATTTCCACAGGAGAAATTCATCCTCCGGAACCTTTTCCTTGCACATAATTAGATCACTTAATTGCCTGTAGACTTACAACCACAATTGAGCCCAGTTATATTTTCAAAGATTTGTGGAAACCAAATCTCTCCAGAAAGGTCATGGATGAGTTGATCCCCAAGTGGTGGTGCATCCAGAATAACAGAATACCAGAGTTGGAAGGAACCTTGTCAAACCCTTTTCTCAAGCAGGAAAACTTACCTACCATTTCAGACAAGGGGTTGTCCAGTCTCTTCTTAAAAAACTCCAGTGTTTTTAAGAAGAGGTTCTTTCATCCAACTTAAAAGAATAAAAATGTTACGAAAGCTTTTGTTTTCGTAATCCTATTTTCTACAGAACATCTATCTATGTGGTTATTAAGAGTAAACACCCAACGTGACAGATAATCAATCAATCAACTTTAATCCTATTAGATTAGTACTTCATAAGCTGCTCCAAGTTTGTGAAATCAAGTAGCTTATAACTTGAGGTATAAATAAATAAGCAATTTAAATTTCCTGGTCACACTCCATGGAAGGAAAAGGACGTTCCAGAAATATTAACTATTACTTTTTGCTGATACATTGGTATTTTAAACATGTATGCTATTATTCCATTCTTCCAATTTCTCTATTTGGCATCAATATTGAATACACAGATGTAAAGACGAGTCTCTCATCAAGATTACACATTTATTGGTTTATTTTCTCCCTATTGTTTGCTTTTAGCTATCTTGTGATCTTGGTGTTGTTCCTTATTAATGTGTCTTTAAAAAAAACCTCAATATACCGATGCTCCTTTTTTAAAAATAAAAGGCACCCCTCCACACCTCTGAAACGCACCCCTCCTATAACTGCTTTGCTGTTGTGCTTGCGTGTTAGCTTTGCAACATATCCAATGGCGTGTCACAAACAGGAAAAAGGCAGGGGTGGGATTCGACCGGTTCAGATCGGTTCAGGCGAACCGGGTGTTAAAGTTATATCAAGTTTGATGAACTGGTATTTGAACCAACCGGCTGACCCCGCCCACCCCACCTGCCCCTCCCAGTATTCTGCATGCAGCCTATTTTTGGATGCAGGTAAGTGCAGGGTCGCCACGGAGGCTCTAGGGGAAGAAATGGGCAGATAACAGATAATCAGAATTGGAAGGGACCTTGTAGGTCATCTAGTCCAACCCCCCATCTAAGCAGGAGACCCTACACCATTTCTGACAAATGGCAGTCCAATCTCTTCTTGAAAGCCTCAAGTGATGAAGCTCCCACAACTTCTGAAGGCAACTTCTGTTCCATGGGTTGATTGTTCTCACTGTCAGAAAGTTTCTCCTTATTTCCAGGTTGAATCTCTCCTGGATCAGTTTCCATCCATTATTCCTTGTCTGGCCTTGAGGTCCTTTAGAAAATAGCTTGACTCCTTCTTCCTCTGTGGCGGCCCCTCAAATATTGGAAGATTGCTCTCCTGTCTCCCCTGGTCCTTCTCTTTACTAGACTAGCCAGGCCCAGTTCCTGCAACCGTTCTTCGTATGTTTTAGCCTCCAGTCCCCTCATCCTCCTGGTTGCTCTTCTCTGCACTTTTTCTAGAGTCTCAACATCCTTTTTTATAGTGTGGTGACCAAAACAGGATGCAGTACTCTAGGTGTGGTCTTACTAGGCTTTATAGAGTGGTATTAGTACCTCCCTTGATCTCGATTGTATCCCTCTGTTAATGCAACTTAGGATTGCATTGGCTTTTTTGGCTGCCACTGCACACGACTGGCTCCTATTTAGCTGGTTTTCCACTAAGACTCCCCTCACAGTTACTGCTATTGGGCCTTTGGGAAATCTGGAAATGGGCCTGTTGCCGGCTTCCGGTGGGCCTCCAGAGCCCAGCGGGAGGCCATTTTCATCCTCCCAGAGAATCGAGGGAAGCCCCCGGACCCTTGGGCGGGTGAAAAAGGCCTCCCACTGTGCTCTGGAGGCCCACCGGAAGCCGGAAATGGGATGTTCCAGTAGGCCACGCCCACTGTGGCCACACCCACCCAGCAACTGGGCAGCAAACTGGTTGCTGGGATTTTTGAATCCCAGCCCTGGAAAAAGGGGGTTTCGTTTTGAAGCCAGCACCCCATTTTTTTCAACAACAACAACAAACAAAAACCCCCACCAACATTTCTAATTGCTTGGAGTGGAAGTCAGAATGGCCTTGTGCTTCGAAGGAGATAACAGCCACGCTGTTAAGGCAGGGAAAAAAGTTCCTTGCGGTTGTGTAGGCTTGCGTGTGATTGTGTGCGAAGTGGCTTGAGGTTAAAGATTACCATCCTTGCTGCTTTCAGGCCGGAGGGCAAGATATATATTTTTTTAACCCCCCTGGAGGTCAAAAGATCACTCTCCTGCGTGAGAAGCTCTTTCCTGTACAGATAAACAGGCCCTGGGGTGATGGGGTCCCCCTGGTGATGGGACAGCCAGGGAGAAGGAGCTGGCTGTTGTGGGACCGACAAGAACAAGATCAAGGAAGTGTGTTTATGGACATTCATCCAGGTCAGAGTTGCCTCAAAGGTGCTTCTTCAAAAGGCAACTGGACTGGGTTTTTTTTCCTTCAGGAAGGAGGAGGAGAAGAAGTAGAAGAAGAGGAAGAGGAGGAGAAAGAAGAAGAAGGAGATGACATTTCACTCCTTGTCTAAGAAGCTTCATCAGTTCTGATGGGATCCTTCCTCCTTCCCGCCATCAGAACTGATGAAGCTTCTCAGATCAGAAGCGAAATGTTTTCTTCTTCTTCTTCCTCCAGGAAAAAAACAGCTCAGTTGCCTTTTGAAAAACAACTTTGAGAAAACAGGGGAGAGCTGTCCAGCTAGGAAGGAGCCAGAGAACCATCGCTGTGGTCTGTGGAGGGTTTTCTGGTGAGTTTATTCTTTTGCGCAGCCAAGAAATCTTAGCCGTCTCTTTTGCAATCTCCCTGCTCAGGGAGAACAAATAAACGTGTGTGTGTGTGTGTGTGTGTGTGTGAGAGAGAGAGAGAGGAAGCATTAGGAGTACAGCTAGTCCCTGATTCACAGCTACGATCGAGCCCCCAAATATTGTTGCCGAGTGAGCCAGTCATGAAGTGAGTTTCGCTCCATTTTGCGACCTTTTTTAGGCCACAGTCGTTAAGCAAGACACATGGTTGTTAAATGAATCGGGCTTCCCCCTTGACTTTGCTGGTCAGGAGGGTTGCAAAAGCGGTTTGCGGGGACCCCAGGGCACTGCCACGTAAATATGAACCGGTTGCCACACGGCTGCATTTTGGATCACGTGACCACGGGGATGCTTGCCACGGTCGTAAGTGTGAAAAACGGGCCCTGGGTCACTTTTTTCAGTGCTTAAAAAAACTGGTCCCTGAACGAACGGTTGTTGTAAGCCGAGGATTGCCTATCCAGAACAATATCCTTGTCTATTTAAATGTAGGAGGGAAAATCTCATCCAAGGGTCAGGCTGAAAAATAAAATGCAATTCTAGAGCAGGAGTCGGCAACCTTAAACACTCAAAGAGCCATTTCGACCTGCTTCTGACAGAAAAGAAAACACCGGGAGCCACAAAAACCTTCCCATGCCTGACTATTTCCTGAGCGGCCACAAAACTAGCATATGTATAGTTTAATTAAAGATTCTGTTTTCTTCTGAAACTTTTCTTTTCTTGGATTTATCCATGATTAGTGTGATGACCCGGGGCGTGACACAAAAATAACCAAGTCACAAAAGTAGAATAAATTCCTTTTAATGCCTCCAACTTGGCCCCCAATGTCCAGTTATCCTCGGCTGGAAATCAAACTCTTCCAAAAACAGTCTACGAAGGGCAGAAATGCAGTTCAAACCCAAAGTACAGATAATTAGAAATAAAAAACCCAACACAAACCACAATGAAGTAATTAACACAGCAGGCCAGGATGATAAATTGCAGACCGGTTCTCTGAACTACTCAAAATTTCCACTACCGGTTCTCCAGAACTGGTCAGAACCTGCTGAATACCACCTCTGCACGTCGGCGTGTGCGGAGGAAATCGTTCTCTTTATTTATGCAAGGGAATAGGTTGGTTACCAGTGGTGGGCTGCAACCGATTTAACAACCAGTTCTGTGAGCTCATGCTTCGCGCGCACAGCATTCGATAAACACCCATTTGAAACTCTCCAGCTCAACCTTCTAGCCTTTCCCGGTAAGTAGAACAGCCGAGGCACGGCAATTCACTTTGCCGTGCGAATCAGCTGAGCTGCACAAGAAGGAAATGCAAGGCAGGATAGGGCGGGGCCAACTGCTCGTCGTTCGTACCAGTTCGCTAGAACTGGTCCGAACTGGGAGCAGCCCACCTGTCAGCTTTGGAGGCCATATTGAGATCAGATGCTCCCACCCTGTCACATCTGAGCCTGGGAAAGTGGGGGAATTCACTGGAGTGTCTCTAGGTAGACGTAATAACATTCTTTTTCTGATTCAAGGTCAGGTCGTGTTGCGCCTAAGTGAGAGGAAGTCTTGGGAAGGATGGTGATTGGTCCATGTGATGTGGTGATGAGTGCAGGGGATGAATTGGTAGGTTTTTTTTTTACTTTTGCAAGGAAGCCTGGAACTTTCAGATTCAGGATTCCCCAGTTGTGCCAGTTACTATCCAAATAAAAGGAACTTTTGAGAGATGTCTGTCTCGGAGTTATTGGCTGGAAATGGAGGTTTGCTAGAACACTGACATCACCATTGTTGGTTATCAATCATCTCCCCTTCCAAATCAGGCTGTCGGCAGGGAGGGGCCCAATAGAAGATGGCCACTGTCATAATGTAATTCTGGAGTCACCAAACTTGGACATTTTAAGACGTGTGACTTCAACTCCCAGAGCTGGCTGGGGAATTCTGGGAATTGAAGTCCACATGTCTTAAAAGTGGCCAAATTTGGAGACCGCCCCCCCCCAAGTAATCAAAGCAGACAAACCTGTCATCTTGATGCACCTTGGTGCAGCAGCAGCCAAAAAAGCCAATGCAATCCTAAGTTGCATTTAAAAAAAAATTACATTTATATGCCGCCCTTCTCTGGAGACTCAGAGCAGCTTACAATTTTTGGAGCGCAACCCAATGCGCTCAGCAATAGCCTTCATTCCATTGTATATGCCTGCTTATTACTAAGCGGCATTTTTACAAAGTCAGCTTATTGCCCCCAACAATCTTGGGTCCTCACTTTACCTACCCCAAGAGGATGGAAGGCTGAGTCAACCTTGAGCCTGGTGGGATTCGAGCCTGCAGTAATTGCAGGCAGCTGGAACTTAAGTGCTAGGCATTTAACAGCCTGCACCACCAAGGCATTAACAGAGGGATACAATTGAGATCAAGTGAGGTACTAATACCACTCTATAAAGACCACGCCTGGAGTACTGCATCCACTTTTGGTCATCACATTATAAAAAAGAGGTTGAGATTCTAGAAAAAGTGCAGAGAAGAGCAACCAGGATGATGAGGGGACTGGAGACTAAAACATATGAAGAAGGGTTGCAGGAACTGGGCCTGGCTAGTCTAGGGAAGAGAAGGACCAGGGGAGACAGGACAGCAGCCTTCCAATAGTTGAGGGGCTGCCACAGAGAGGAAGGGGTCAAGCTATTTTCTAAAGGACCTCAAGGCCAGACAAGGAATAATGGATGGAAACTGACCCAGGAGAGATTCAATCTGGAAATAAGGAGAAACTTTCTGACAGTGAGAACCATCATCCCATGGAACAGAAGTTGCCTTCGGAAGTTGTAGGAGTGTCATCACTTGAGACCTTCAAGAAGAGATTGGACTGCCATCTGTCAGAAATGGTGTAGGGTTGTGGGAGGGTTGGACTAGATGACCTACAAGGTCCCTTACAATTCTTGTTAATCTGTGAAATGGTGTAGGGTCTCCTGCTTAGATGGGGGGAGTTTGGACTAGATGGCTTACAAGGTTCCTTCCAACTCTGATTATCTGTTATCTGATATTTTTTTTCAACCACAGCCTGCAGGTTTGTACTTGACCCCCTTCCAAAACCCCAGCAAACGAGGGGACGACCTCGTGGACGGACGCCTCCTTTCGAGCCTGGCTTTCTCGCCTGAGCGAAAGGAGCCAGCGACCTCTCCTTCCTGCCTTCCCACCTGGTGCCTCTAAAAAAAAGAATGAACCTGCTAAGGTAAGCACTGGGTACTGTTTGCTGACCGAGATCTTACCCAGGCATCGCCACCTTTCCTGCCGGCTGTTTTTGCAGGCTGGGTTTTTTTAGCCCGAGATTGGCAGGGTGTGTCCACGAAAGGCTTGTGGGAGGTTCAGGCTGCCTGGCACGCAAGGATTTTGCAGCCAGAAGGATGGTACTTAGCCAGGCCTGGCAGGGGCATGGTGTTACGTTCTTACCGAAGCTTTGTCACGAAGGTTTTTTCTTCTTCTCAAGGTTGGTGATGGGAACCTGTTTTTGCATGCGAAAAGGGGAAGAAAAAAAGGATTTCGATTTGGGGCTCCTGCTGACTGCAAGGGCGTGCTTTCTGCAGCCTGGGGGGTTCTAAGGAGCGGTTCTTCCCCATCCTTTGGGCAGAAATTCAGATTAACATAGTTATAAGGGACCTTGTAGGTCATCTAGTCCAACCCTCCATCCAAGCAGGAGACCCTACACCGTTTCACAGATTAACAGAGTTGGAAGGGACCTTGTAGGTCATTTAGTCCAACCCTCCATCCAAGCAAAGACCCTCCACCATTTCACAGATTAACGGAGTTGGAAGGGACCTTGTAGGTCATTAAGTCCAACCCTCCGTCCAAGCAAAGACCCTACACCATTTCACAGATTAACAGAGTTGGAAGGGACCTTGTAGTCCAACCCTCCATCCAAGCAGGAGACCCTCCACCATTTCACAGATTAACAGAGTTGGAAGGGACCTTGTAGTCCAACCCTCCATCCAAGCAGGAGACCCTCCACCATTTCACAGATTAACGGAGTTGGAAGGGACCTTGTAGGTCATCTAGACCACCCTCCATCCAAGCAGGAGACCCTCCACCATTTCACAGATTAACAGAGTTGGAAGGGACCTTGTAGTCCAACCCTCCATCCAAGCAGAGACCTCCACCATTTCACAGATTAACGGAGTTGGAAGGGACCTTGTAGGTCATTTAGTCCAACCCTCCATCCAAGCAAAGACCCTACACCATTTCACAGATTAACAGAGTTGGAAGGGACCTTGTAGGTCATTAAGTCCAACCCTCCGTCCAAGCAAAGACCCTCCACCATTTCACAGATTAACGGAGTTGGAAGGGACCTTGTAGGTCATTAAGTCCAACCCTCCGTCCAAGCAAAGACCCTACACCATTTCACAGATTAACAGAGTTGGAAGGGACCTTGTAGGTCATCTAGTCCAACCCTCCGTCCAAGCAGGAGACCCTACGCCATTTCTGACAGATGGCAGTCTGGTCTCTTCTTGAAGGCCTCAGGGATGAAGCTCCCACAACTTCCGAGGGCAACGTCTGTTTCCCTGCTTAATTGCCCTCACTGTCAGTGCAGACACAGCCCCACTGAAATCTGGTCTTCACGGGTATTTTCCCAGGAAGAAAAAAAAACCCCTATTAATTTCAACTGGACAAGGACTTTGGGTCAAGGAGCCTCTCCTGAAGCCATGCTCTAGATAACGTGTTTCTGCAACCTCGCAACTTGACAATATGTGGACTTCAACTCCCACAATTCCCCAGGCAGCACATCTTCAAGCTGCCATGTTGGAGAAACCGTGCTCTAAATGAATCACGTAGCTTTCCTTGGGGTGAAAACTTTTCATTGTTTAATGGAAAGAAGGACTAGAGGCGACATGATAGCAGTGTTCCAATATCTCAAGGGGTTGCCCCAAAGAAGAGGGGGTCAAGTTATTCTCCAAAGCACCTGAAGGCAGGACAAGAAGCAATGGATGGAAACTAATCAAGGAGAGAAGTAACTTAGAACTAAGGAGAAATTTCCTGACAGTGAGAACAATTAATCAGTGGAAGAGTTTACTTTCAGAAGTTGTGGGTGCTCCAACACTGGAGGTTTTTAAGAAGAGATTGGATAGTCATTTGTCTGAACTGGTATAGGGTTTCCTGCCTGAGCAGGGGGTTGGACTAGAAGACCTCCAAGGTCCCTTCCAACTCTGTTATTCTATTCTACTAGAAGGGGCTCTGGGTCAGCCCACTTCAAGCTGGGAGGCCCTCTGTCATGCCCTTGGTAGAGTTGGACTTGAAGGAGAGGAGGAGCAGCCGACAGGGAGCGGAGGTGTGGCTCCGGAGGTTGTGGAGGAGGCTGGGGAAGGGCAGAGGCCGGCTGCGCAGTCAGAGGAAGAACCAGGCCCATCCCCTTCGCATCCTAGGATACGCAGGGAAGAATGAAGAAGGAAACAACTTGGCTTACGAGAGAGGAAGCGGCCATGATCCCCTTCATTAGTTGCAGCTGGGGAGAACAGTATATAAGAGAGATGGTTACAACACAGCATTGCCAGAAGCAAAGCGTGTGTTATTTTGGGCTGAAGTTATCTTGGTTGGCATCCTTCCAACAGACTGTGCCTTGTTATCTCCTTGAATTTGGTAATTATTTATCCTGGTCCCTTGTGGAAATTCCTTCATTATAGTTTGTTTTGGTTTTTTAATTTCACCTCTATCTGCTCATTAAGTTCGGACTGTATTGCTTTCTTTTGAAGACGTATTTTTGAGTAATTTTATCTCCAACTGAGAATGATTGAACAGTGGGGCCAAGTTGGAGACATTAAAGGACATTGATTTACGTTTTGGATTTTGTTACGTTTGTGTTGCGCTCCGGCTCATCACACCCTCAAAAATTGGTACCTGATCCTGAGCTTTGGGGACCGTGCTGTGCTCTAACCACTCACTGGGTCAAAAAGAGGCTCCCTTCTGTCCACCCAGAGCCCAAGTGTCCAGCCAATGGAGATCTCTGGTTGAGTGAACCTCCATGCCCTGTTGGCTTTGTCCCTTCTCTCTGTGTTTGCAGTGGAGGACTTATTGAATGTTGACCAAGTCGCTTTGCACGCAACCCTGGGCAATCGTTAACATGGAGACAAGGCCAGATGTAGCTAAAGGTTGGTTGGGCAATCCCAGGGATGTCAACATCTTGTGATCTGGCGAAAGGGAGGGAGAGAGAGGTTGGCACGAGCCTTTTCAGCTCCCAGCCTGGGGCTTCCAAGATGATCCTGCTTCCTTGGCTTTGTTTATTAGTATCGGAAGCATCACAATTAAAATGAGGCAACAAGGAAGAGGAAGACAAGGCTCAAAGTTGACTCAGCCTTCCATCCTTCTGAGGTCGGTAAAACAAGGACCTAGATTGTTGGGGCCAAGAGGCCGAAATTTAGAGGGGCTGTAAAGCACTGTAAAGCAGTATATAAGTGTAAGTGCTATTGCTATCTTCCTTCCTTCCTTCCTTCCTTCCTTCCTTCCTTCCTTCCTTCCTTCCTTCCTTCCTTCCACTATCGAGTTAGCAGTGGCTAATTCACTGCTCACTGCCAACAGTTTGATCCTGACCAGCTCAAGGCTGACTCAGCCTCCCATCCTTCCAAGGTGGGTAAAATGAGGACCCAAATTGTTGGGGGCCAGAGGCTGACTCTGTAAACTGCTTAGAGTGGGCTGTAAAGCACTGTGAAGCAGAACATAAGTTTAAGTGCTATTGCTATTACTATTGTTATTCCTTCCTTCCTTCCTTCCTTCCTTCCTTCCTTCCTTCCTTCCTTCCTTCCTTCCTTCCTTCCTTCCTTCCCAATGCTTAGAATGCAGCATTGCAGGCAAACTCTGCCCACTGCCAGCAGTTCAATCCTGACATGGCTCAAGGTTGATCCATCCTTCCATCCTTCTAAGGTGGGTACAATGAAGATCCAGGTTGTTGGGGGGGGGGGCAGAGGCTGACTCTGTAAACCGCTTAGAGAGGGCTGTAAAAGCCCTGTAAAGTGGTATGTAAGTCTTAAGTGCTCTTACTATTTGTGGACCGGCCCCACCCTGGCTGGAGAATTCTGGGAATTGAAGTCCACAAGTCTTAAAGTTGGACACCCCTGAACTAAAGTCTTAAGGATTTCTTGAGGGCTCTTCTTTCCGAATGTGAACCAGATTC
This sequence comes from Naja naja, assembly GCA_009733165.1. Taxonomy (NCBI): domain Eukaryota; kingdom Metazoa; phylum Chordata; class Lepidosauria; order Squamata; family Elapidae; genus Naja; species Naja naja. Next base: position 4,067,103 of record CM019163.1, read on the forward strand.
TACCCGGTCAATGGTTGTAAAATTATATTGTTGCTAAAATTCAATTGGTGAAGTGTATTGTGTAGGAACGAGGTAGGAATGTATAAAACAGCCAAGTGGCATATGCAGTTGATCCATGTCAATAGCTGTGTGTTTGGTGTTTAGTTGGGATCCATTTAAAATTACGACTAACTTAGCAAAAAACGTTGGCTTGTTCATTCCAGTCAATAAAATGAATGGCAGCATAGAACTGTTATGGATAACAGATTTCAATATTTTGTGGTTTTCTATTTCTCCAGCTGGTGAGTTAAGTCCAGCAGGCCAAAGCAATAGAGGAAATAAGTTATGTTGATTCAGGCCACTGGGATAATAATGGCGAGGCACTTCAATGAAGCTTGTGAAATTTCTGAAAAGCTCTGGTTATTCAACGAGTCCCTTCAGAAAAGCAGATTTCTCCTTCAGGATGGATTTCAGTCCAATTTCAGATACCTTGAACTTTTCTTTCCCTTGTTTGTTTTCTCTCTTGGCTCTGAATATGAAGCCACGCTCTAGGCTTCTCACGCAAAGTTGGCTAATCTTTAACTTGAATTTATCCTGCCTGGCCAGGAGATCCTTAGCTTAGCACCCCGATGTTCGACCAAGGGATGAGCTCATCACCCCAATATTCGACCAAGGGATGAGCTCATCTCCCAATGTTTGAACAAGGGATGAGCTCATCACCCCCAATTTCCCACCAAGATCAACCTGTTCTCTCACCATGGAATTCACCAGGAACCAGTTCTACCATTAGACAGTTTGTTTTTTGCACCAAAGATAAATTCCTTGTGTGTCCAATCACACTTGGCCAATAAAGAATTCTATTCTATTCTATTCTATTCTATTCTATTCTGTTCTGTTCTGTTCTGTTCTATTCTTATTGTACCCTATGACTATTATTAAGTGTTGCACCTGATGATTCTTGACTCTTGACGAATGTATCTTTTCTTTTATGTACACTGAGAGCATTTGCACCAAGACAAATTCCTTGGGTGTCCAATCACACTTGGCCAATAAAGAATTCTATTCTATTCTATTCTATTCTATTCTATTCTATTCTATTCTATTCTATTCCTATTTCTATTTCTATTTCTATTTCTATTTCTATCCTATCCTATCCTATCCTATCCTATCCTATCCTATTATCCTATTTATTTTCATTCTCCAGAATCCTTAAGAAGAGACACTTATCCATTTCAGCAGACAAACTAGTAGTTTCCTTGAAGAAGACCATTGCCTGGCTGGCTGGCTGGCTGGCTGGAAACAGAACTCATCAAATACCTTATTGATGGTCACTAGCTCTGGGCTGGTTCTGTAATGGGTAGAAGGAAGACCCTTGAGGAACAGGAGAAAAAGATGCTACCCAGACACTGGCCAAAAAAAGCAAATCTATGCCCAAAGCAGAAATGTAATATGAGAAGGCATCTCAGAAGAGATCCCATCCCCGATTCTCACGAAGATAAAGAGAAGGAGCGGGGAAGGCCATTCAAACATGCCAGCTCTTGTTACTATAATAAACTTATAATAAAAGTAAGTATTAGTTAGCGTGATTTGGTTACCCTAGTCTGGTCTATCTTTTGAAGAGTTGACAAGTTCCCAAAGCACTGTGAACCATCTTGGGCCTTGTTTTGTTTTATTTATTGACTTATTAAATGTATTTGTTTGCTTTTGGCTCCGGATAAGGGCTTACGGATTAATGTATTGTGCAAACCCAGCCAGCTGGACTTCATTAAATAAGCCAGGCTTAAACAATGGTTGAACGCAAAAGCGAACCCCAGCCTCCTTCCTTACCAGCAAAATCTGGGACGATCTTTGGTAATCAAGAGGCACATTATTTATTACCTGGTTTTAGCTCAGTGACACGGGATGGGATATTTTCCTTGGATTTCCTCCAGCTGGACTTGGAGGGTTCGTGGGTTAAATAATCATTTCCCAGACAGGAGAGCACAGAAAAACCTTTGCATAAGGCATACAGCGGATGATAAGAGAAAAGGCTGAAGACATCTGGATGAGAACTTTTACTTTGTTTTGACTTTGTTGGCCTCATCCCTAGTTCTTATTATTCCTAATTTTATCAGGTATTTATTATAGGAAGGAGGGAGGGAGGATGGAAGGAAACAGGAGGGAGGAGAGGAAGGAAGGAAGGAGAAAGGGAAGGGAGGGAGGGGAGGGAGGGAGGGAGGAAAACAAGGGACAGAGGGAAGGAGGATGGAAGGAAACAAGGAAAGATCAGGAGGGAGAGAAAGAAGAAAAAAGAAGGAAAAAGAAGATAATGGCGCTGGAATCCGGAAAAGAAGAAAAGGCAGGCGAACACAGGAGAGAAAAAAAAAAAAGGAAAAACGCGCGAGCGGAATGAGGCGGGCGATGCGAGGAATCAGGCGCTTGCGGAGGCTCCTGATTTGAAAAAGAAGGAATCGGCGTGGAGGCAGCGGCGAGCAAAAACAATAAAAAATCGAAAAATCAAAAAAACGGCGAGATCATCGGTGGCGCTTTGCGCGCGCCATAAAAATCGGCGGCGTCGGCGGAAACGGAGTGAGCCGGCGAAAAAAGGCAGAAAACGAGCGAGCCAAAAAAAATGAGGATGAAAAAACTGAAGAAAAAAAGCCTGAAAAGAGGAAGAAGTGGAAAGGAAGAAGAAGGAAGGATGGAAAAATGAAGAAGAAGAAATAAAGGGAAAGGGAAGATGGAAGAGGAAAGAGAGTGGAAGAGGAAGAAGGAAGGAGGATGGAAAAAAGGAAAAAGCTTATATTTGAAAAGTGAGAAGGTGGAAGGAAGGAAAGGAGGAAGGAAGAAGCTCAGGAAAGGAGGGAAGGAAAAGAAGAAGGAAAAGTAACATCAACAAGGGAAGCCAGATTTGTTGAACAATCATGTGATTTATTTAACAATTGCAGTGATTTGCTTAACAGCTGTGGCAAAAAAAAAACATAAAATAAAATAGGGCAGGACTCACTTCAGCCTTGCTTAGCAATGGAAATTCTGAGCCCAATTAGGGTCGTAACTCCAGGATTCCCTCTACTGATTTTGCCTTCCTAATTCTACCGCCTGGTCCTCTCTCCCCTCGGATTTCAGGAGAGTTTTGAAGACGGCCTTGATCCAGCTTTGCCATGTGGCTCCTGGGAATCCCGGTCTCCGTCTCGGCTACCGAGGTGCTGATCAGCCTGGCTGTTTTCTGCCTGCTCTTCCTTGTCCTCCAGACCTTCCAGAAACAGATCCCCCGGGGCCTAAAAAGAATCCCTGGACCGCGGGGCTATCCCTTGATCGGCAACCTGCTGGAGGTGGGCACCGACGTCCACCTCAGCTTGACTCAGATGAGCAAGGCCTATGGCGATGTCATGATGATCCACCTGGGAACGAAGCCCATCTTGGTGCTGAGTGGGCTGGAGACCATCAAGGAAGCTCTGGTGAGACATGGAGAAGACTTCAAGGGACGCCCTGACCTTCACACCTTCCGCCATGTGGCCGATGGGCAGAGCCTCTCTTTCAGCACGGATTCTGGACCAGTGTGGGTTGCTCGTCGCAAGTTGGCTCAGCATGCCCTGAAAACCTTCGCTTCTTCACCCAGCCTCACCTCCTCCTCCACCTGCCTCTTGGAAGACCACGTCTCCGAGGAGGCCCACCATCTGATGGCAAAGCTCCAGGAGGTCATGCTTGCAAAGAACCGTCTGGACCCCTATGTCTACTTGACGATCGCCGTGGCCAACGTAGTTTTGGCCATGTGTTTCGGCCGGCGTTACGACTACGATGACGAAGAACTGCTCAACATTGTGATCAACAGCGAACAGTTTGTGGAATCCACAGGCTCCGGAAGTCTAGCCACCTTCATCCCTTTTCTTCAGTATCTTCCCAACAGCAAAGTGAAAAAGTTTAAGAACTACAACCAGCAGTTTACTCACTTCCTGCAAAAGAACGTTCAAGAGCATTATGAGAGCTTCAGGAAGGTAAGACATTGTTGGAAGAACTACCCAGGTCCAGGTCCAAGCCGGGAATAAAATGGAGGCTGGAGGCTGATTGCAAAGAAAAAGTTCCCTTTAGTGATGAAGCAGAACCACCAACCCTGTTTGATTCTGGGACAGCTGACAAAATGGAGTTGAGAGTGAGTGGGTGGGTTTTTATACCTTCTGGATTCTTATGGGGTCATGTAGGGGTCATGTCTGGCTCTATAGGCACAAGGGAAAATGCACATCCTAGGTGTTTGCCTGAGCTAATTTGGTCAACTTTCGTTTTGTTGCTTATCTGGAGTCTCTGTCTGGCCCACTCTTTCTGAATGGATTACCAAATCTGCATTTCTAAAAGCTGGTCTCCTCAGTTTCTGCTTGGGGCAGAGAAACTGGGGCTGGTTTGCACCTCCCTTAAAAAATTTTTCCCATTTCTCATTTAGGGGAAATATTTTATCCTACCTTTTTAATATTTCCCAAAATATTTCATTCTTCGGAGTGGGGGCTTTCTACAACATGATATTTTTACTCTTCCAGGTCTACAAATTCCAACATTTCTGGCATTTGATAACTTCACACACACACACACACACACACACACACACACCATTATCATGAAACTTATTTGCTATTTGCTATTTTCCTAATACAAAATATGGACTAAATCTGATGGAACACCAGTGGGACTCTATGAAAACAGTCGTCTTCCATTTCTCTCAAGCTGAACTTCCTACCAAAAAAAAAAGGCTGACAGTTCTTAAAGTTGCCTCTTACCTGGTGTTATTATAAAGTCAACAAAACTTTCCTGGATCTTTTCTTTCAGGATCACATCCGCGATATCACCGATTCTCTGATCGAGGAAAGCCAAAAACAGAAAGCAGACGCCAAAGCGAAAATTCAACTCCCCCCTGGAAAAATTGTGAACCTGGTCAATGATATTTTTGGGGCAGGTAAGGTCTTCACCTGAGGGTCTAAGGGTCAAAAGCGAACCCTGGTGGAGAAGTAACAGGTCATCCTTGACTTACAACAGTTCGTAGTGACCTAAGATACTGAAAAAATTGATTTAGGACTGTTTTTCACTTATGACCATTGCAACATCCCCATAGTCACAGGATCAAAATTCAGGCACCTGGCAATTGACTCATATTTATGACCATTGCAGTGTCCCAGAGCCATGTGTCCCCTTTTGCTACCTTCTGACCCATGGGAAAGCCAAAATCACTTAACATCTGGGTTACTAACTTATCAACTGCAGATACTTGCTTAAAACTGTGGCAAGGAAGGTCTAAACGGTGAGAAAAATTCACTTAACTATCTCTCTTAGCCACAGGAACGTTGGGCTCATTGTTGGTCGTAAGTCAAGGACTACCTGTATATCTATCCTCCCTCCACTTTCTTTTTCCTCTCTGGAAAACTAAGGAGGGACCCTTCTGAAACGCTTATTACTCCGGGTCTTCTTCTATGGGCTGAGATACCTTTTGCATACCACTTGTCCAATCTGCGGCTCTTCCTCCTGTCTCCCAAGGCCATTCCCACAGCCCCTTCTTTTTTCCCTGGCTTCTGAATGGTTATTGTGAGATAGTGGTGGAATTCAATTTTTTTTTACTACCAGTTCTGTGGGTGTGGCTTGGTGGGCGTGGCTTGGTGGGCATGGCAGGGGAAGGGTACTGCAAAATCCCCATTCCCTCCCCACCCCACTGACCTGCTTTCCAGATCCATTCTCCTGTGCAGGGCAACCAAAGAAGACCCAGCCGATCAGCTGGGACTCAATAGAAGGCGGAGACTAGATGGGGGCGGGGCCACTCAGAGGTGTTATTTGCTCGTTCTCCGAACTACTCACATTTTCTGCTACCGGTTCTTTAGAACCAGTCAGAACCAGCTGCATCCCACCTCTGAGTGGGATGCAGCAGAATCCTTAATTGCAAGTATTCCTTACCTTGTTCTGGGTCAGATGGACCTTGAGCAATTTCACTCTCCTGTCCCCGAGAAAAGGAATTCGTGGAAGCATCTGGCAAAAGCCCATCCAGGTGAGATCCCATGGAAGTCAGAAGACGAGATGGAGTTATTTCAGTCCCACTGTGTCCCCTTTGTGTGTGTGTGTGTGTGTGTGTGTTGTTACAGGTTTCAGCACAGTGTCCACCAGCTTGTCCTGGTGTCTTATGTACCTCATCACTTATCCCGAAATTCAGAAAAAGATCCAGGAAGAAATAGGTGAGTTCTTTTCCTTCTCTGCCAGTATAACTGATGGGGAACCAGGAGTTATTTTTTTTCCTTATGCATTTATTTATTTGTTTGTTTGTTTGTTTGTTTGTTTGTTTATTTGATTTATCAAGGTTGACTCAGCCTTCCATCCTTCCGAGGTGGGTAAAATGAGGACCCAGATTGTTGGGGGCAAGAGGCTGACTCCGTAAACCACTTAGAGAGGGTTGTAAAGCACTGTGAAGCAGGATATAAGTCTAAGCGCTAAGCGCTAAGTGCTATTATTTGAATGTATTATTCCCGCAACTCCAATGGACTCTTCACAGAACAAAATAAGAGTCTGGGTTTGCAAATTTACACTCAGTCTTTAGGGGGGAACCAAAACAACCCAATTACTACTTAAGTCACACAACTTCTGTCAGCCCTACAATGTAGGCCAAGCTAAGAAACCATTGTGTGTGTGTGGGGGGGGGTCTTATGTAGGAGGTTTTCTCTAATTATATCTCTTGGCCCAGACTTAAGCCTCTCTTATCTGATCATTGCTTTAGCAAATGGCACTTCATCCCAGCCTTCAAGGTCACTCCCTATGCTTTCGACAGCCTTAGAGATCAGGTCTTCTCATGGAAGCGGGCTTCAACAATTTTAGCAAGGGGTTCTCTGCCTGGTTGATGGGTGGGCATGGCTATGGTGGGCGTGGCCTAGTCAGCCTCCTGCATGATGGTGGATGGGGGCATTTTTGCCCTCCTTGGGATCCGGAGGCTTTTGTCGATCCTCCAGGAAGTCAAAAACTGCCTCCCCGGGCTCCGGAGACTCTCTCTCTGGAAGCTGGAAACGGGCCCATTTCTGGCCTTCCTGAACTTCTGGGAGGCCCATTGTTCACCCTCCTTGAGCCTCCATGCAGGCCCTGCACTTACCTGCCTCCAAAACGGGCCGTGTGGGGACTCCTGGGAGTGGAGGGATGGGTGGGGCCAGCCAGGAGTGGGATTGGGGGGGGGGTTCTCTGAACTGCGCAGAATCTTAGCTAGGGGCTCTTCTGAACCCCTGCGGTCCCCCAGAAGCCCACCTACCCCTGGCTTTCCTCCCTGCCTTCCAGATGTCACCATCGGCAGAGAACGGAAGCCGCGGTTGTCCGATCGATCCCTGCTCCCTTACACGGAAGCGTTCATCCTGGAAGTGTTCAGACACTCTACCTTCATGCCGTTCACCCTCCCCCACTGGTAAGGTCCCCGATTCCAAAGAGAAATAGATGAGCCCCCAAACCAGTCCCCCAACCTGGTCAGGTCCCTCAAAGTCAGCCGTGAACCTCACCGTTCATGGATTCTCGTGACTTGGTGCAGAAGGTTCAGCCTTCTAGCGGAAGGTTGGGAGGGGAAAGTGGTGTGAAGAGGCTCTTCCTTGTCGGAGCTAATTAGTTGGAAGCCGCCTTTTATCTGTGAAGAAACAGAATTCGTGAATGAAACGTTAAAAGGTTGTGCTGCTCTCCTTTGTCTGGTGTTTGCTCTCTTGGAACCAGGGTTCAGTCAGAACAAGTACAAATATTCTCTTCTATTGGGATTTGGCCGATATTTGTATTGCTGTATAAAGGAAACTCTAGAACTACCGGATTATACCCTCTAATAACTATACGTAGATATTTTTGGTTTGAAAATTCACCTCCATTCCCTAAGAGTTGTCCAATGCACCCATCTTCTCCACCCCTCAGCCAGGCAGGCTCTTCGTTGGCTTTGAAAAATAAAATTACTGGTATATCTTCTTGCTTTCTTTTCAGCACCACGAGAGATACCATTTTCAAGGGCTACTTCATTCCTAAGGACCTCTGCATCTTTATCAACCAGTGGCAAGTCAACCACGACGAGTAAGTAGTGAGTTCTCATGGAATAACAGGAATAACAAAATAACACTGTTGGAAGGGACCTTCTAGTCCAATGGTCATCAACCGGTGGGCCGGGGACCACTGGTGGTCTGCGAGAAAATTTTGGTGGCCCGAAGAGAAATGTGCCCCCTCAAAGCAATTAATCCAGCAATTAATACCGATTCTCCAGAACCGGTCAGAACCGGCTGAATACCCACCTCTGTGCTGGCCTCCACCCTTCATTCCATGCACCCTCTTTGCAGGAATCTTTGGAAAGACCCCTCTGCCTTCGTTCCGGAGCGTTTTCTCACCGCCAACGGGAAAGAAATCAACGTGGACGAACGGGAGAAAATCCTGCTATTCGGTTTGGGGAAACGGCGATGCATTGGAGAGCCCATCGCTCGACGGGAAGTCTTCCTTTTCTTGGCCACTTTGCTACAAGACCTTCAGTTCAGCGTTCCTGACGGGGTGACGGTAAACATGACCCCTCTCTACGGGCTCACCTTCAGGCACGAGCGATGTGAGCACATCCAAGTGAAACAGCGTTTTCCTAATAAGATGGACTAATTGCAAATTGCCCACCAGCCTGTCCAAAGAATCTCAATCTTCAGCATGTTTTTGTACAGTCTACCTGGGGAAAAGCATTGTATGTACCTACCCAAAGTTAATAATAATAATAATAATAATAATAATAATAATAATAATAACAACAACAACAACAACAACAATACAGTCCTAAACACGGGAAGTGTTCGACTAGTGATTTGTGATACGAAACCCAGCACACTTATCTCATTTGCTGTGTATATTCTCCTTTTTGTGTATAATAATAGTAATAGTAATAGTAATAATCACACAGCCCTAAACACTTGGGAAGTGTTTGACTAGTGATTTGTGATACGAAACCCAGCACACTTATCTCATTTGCTGTGTCTACTGTCCTTTTTGTGTATAATAATAATAGTAATAGTAATAGTAATAATCACACAGCCCTAAACACTTGGGAAGTGTTTGACTAGTGATTTGTGATACGAAACCCAGCATACTTATCTCATTTGCTGTGTATACTGTCCTTTTTGTGTATAATAGTAATAGTAATACCGTGTTTCCCCGAAAATAAGACCTACCCCGAAAGTAAGATCTAGCACTATTTTCTAAACCTGCCCTAATATAAGACCTACCCCGAAAATAAGACCTAGTGTAAATCTCCAGTTCCAGGAAGACTTTTCAGGGAGCAACCGTGCACCCGCGAAACACCCCCCCCTACACACTCACACCCACTATTTGGCACCATAAATATATAAGACCTACCCCGAAAATAAGACCTAGTGTGTTTTTGGGAGCCAAAAAAAATATAAGACAGTGTCTTATTTTCGGGGAAACATGGTATGATCGTGTGGTTGGTGTGGCTATATGCTAAAGGCACACAGAATGCTGTTACTTTCCCACTGAAGTGGTACCTATTTATCTACTCGCATTTTCATGCTTTTGAACTGCTAGGTGGGCAGGAGCTGGAGCGAGGAACGGGAGCTCACCCTGTTGTGTGGCACTCGGGTCTCGAACCTGGGCTGCCATGATGGCGCAGTGGTTAGAATGTAGTATTGCAGCCTACTTCTGCTGACTGCCGGCTACCAGCAGTTTGGCAGTTCAGTTCTCACTGGCTCAATGTTGACTC
>CM019163.1:4086638-4163792 GCA_009733165.1 Naja naja
GCTAGCATCCTGTCAGTGTGTGAGAGAGTTGAGGGCTGTTTGGAAACTGAAAGAGTATTTGCTGTGTGAGCAAGAAGGAGACAGCAAGGAGCCTGGGCGTGGCTTAGCTCAACTGTTCTGTACTAAAGCTGCTTGGTGCTGCTGTGTGAAACTGAAACTGCACGCATGCGCAGGGGGGCGGGGGGGGGAAATCACGTGTGCATTGCATTATGGGGGCAAGCACGCATGCGTGCGCACGCACGTTCAGCACGCAACAACGAAAAGGTTAGCCATCACTGGTTGAGGGTTTCCTGCCTGGGCTGGGGGTTGGACTAGAAGACCTCCAAGGTCCCTTCCAACTCTGTTATTCTATTGTATTCTATTTTATTGTATAAATTAAGACCGGGTCTGAGAGAAGGTGTGGGATCACGAGCCAAAGGCAGCTTTGGATCTGGACACACGAACACACCCTCTGCCCCCCCAGGCCCAGCAAGAGCTCCACATGAGAGTTGTGGCTCCTGATGTTGATGGACGTCTTCTGTTGGTTGACACTGTTCGGGTTCACATGTTGCCTTCAACCTTCGCCTGGTTCTTGTTGGTTCAGGTCTCTCTGTGTGAATCTAGCCTCTTCCCTTCCCTTCCCTTCCCTTCCCTTCCCTTCCCTTCCCTTCCCTTCCCTTCCCTTCCCTCCTCCCTCCCTCCCTCCCTCCCTCCCTCCCTCCCTCCCTCCTTTCTTTCTTTCTTTCTTTCTTTCTTTCTTTCTTTCTTTCTTTCTTTCTTTCTTTCATGTATAGGCCACCCATTTTACCTCCAGGTAACTCTTAGTTGGTCATCCAGAGTCTGTGGCATAGGGTGGACCTAGACTTCTTTGGCAAATGTTGGTTAAACAATGGCTTAAAGAGAGATCAAGATTGTCATTATGTTTGTGAGGACTGAATATTGTTGTTCCAAAGGATAATGCCAATCCCCCCCTCTCTTTATCTATCTATCTATCTATCTATCTATCTATCTATCTATCATCACTCCCCCTTTCCCTTTCCATCTCTTTATTTCTCTTTATTTCTCTCTCCATCTATCTATCCATCCCTCTCCCTTTCCATCTGTTTATCTCTATCTCTGTGTCTCTCTCCCCATCCATATCTATCTATCTATCTATCTATCTATCTATCTATCTATCTATCTATCATCATCATCTTATCCACCCATTCATCCATCCATCATATTTCTAAACCACCCATCTCCCTCAAAGAGGGGCTGGCTGAGTCTCAGTATACGTAGTCCTTGACTTACGACCACAAAATTGGGGCCGGAACCCTCGTTGTTAAGCGAGGTGCTGGTGAACGGAGCTGCGCCGAACTTTTATAACTTTCTTTTCTTTGTTGCTGTGGTTGTTTTAACAAATCACCATGGTTGAATCACGCAGTCGTTAAGCAACTCCGGCTTCCCTTAGTTTGTCGGAAAGTTGCAAAACGAGATCACGTCGACCCTGGGACACTGCAACCGTCGTAAGTACATGCCAGTTGCCAAGCGTTTCAGTTTTGATCATGTGACACACACCCCCGGGGATGCTTCAGTGGTTGTATGTCACTCTTTACGGCACTGTTGCAACTTCAAAAAAGTCATTAAACGAACCCTAAGCCTTTCGTTGAATTTTTCTCTACCTTGGCTAACTTTCAGATGGGCGTTCAGTTCCCAGAATTCCCCCAGCTGGCCATGTTGGCTGGGAAATTCTCGGAGTTGAAGCCCCACCCATCTGAAAGTACCCGAGATTCAGAAATACTGTTTTAATCTCACCTGTCTGAGCTCCTCTGATGTTTATTATTTGGCAAATAAGACAGGAAGCTTAATTTAAACCATTTTCCCAAGAGGCAATTCTGTTCTTTTATAGAAAACAACAACAGGGGAATTTGTGAGCACTTAAAAGGCTAATTGGATGATTTAATTCATTTCTTCCAATGTCCCTATAACACCCACTCGCTCAGCGGTTCCCGGAGGCTCACAAAATACAATTCAAAGCAAAGTACTTTTGAAGTCATTCGTAATTCCATCCATTATTAACTTTCAAACAATTCAACATACTTCGTAAAGGTCTTCATAAAGAAATACCTTTGGGAGCAGGGGTTGCCAACCTTTTGGACCTCAGGGACCACCAAACTCATCGTTTTAAATCCCTCGGACCAGAGACCCTGGGAAAATCCCCCCAAAAAAGTCTGCAGGAAAATTCCCCACCCCGTTTTCCTACCGATCGATCGTTCTTTATTTGGGGTCACAGGATACCATCTCCAGCTCTGTTCTCAAGGGGAGGGGGGGGAGAGACTTTTGGCTGCATGCAAGGAAAGCAGCAGAAGCAGCAGAGATCCTGGGAAAATCCCCAAAAAATCTGCAGGAAAATTCCCTACCCTGTTTTCCTACCAATTGATTGTTCTTTATTTGGGATCGCAGAATACCGTCACCAGCTCCATTCTCAGGGAGAGAGAGAGAGAGAGAGAGAGAGACTTTTGGCTGCATGCAAGGAAAGCAGCAGAAGCAGCAGAGATGCTGGGAAAATCCCCAAAAAAGTTTTCAGGAAAATTCCCCACCCCGTTTACCTACCATTCGGTCGTTCTTTATTTGGGATCGTAGGATACCGTCTCCAGCTCCGTTCTCAGGAGAGAGAGAGAGAGAGAGAGGAGAGACTTTTGGCTGCATGCAAAGAAAGCAGAAGAAGCAGCAGAGACCCTGGGAAAATCCCCCAAAAAAGTCTGCAGGAAAATTCCCCACCCCATTTTCCTACCGATCGGTCGTTCTTTATTTGGGATTGCAGGATACCGTCTCCAGCTCCGTTCTCGGGGGGCGGGGGGGAAGGGGAGAGAGAGGTATACAGGTATGCAGTGTACAGGTCCTCCATGGAAGGCAGGTTGGTAGCAATCATATTTTTTTTGCAGTCCTAATTACTCTCTGAAGTCTGTATCTGTGTTATTGGGTTGCAGAACCAAACCAGACAGTTATAGAGGTGCAGATGACAGACTCAGTCATTCCTCTGTCGAACTGGCTCCTTGGGCAGTTTGAGCTTCCTGAGTTGAAAACTTTGAGTGGAACTTTCCCAGTAGAAAGTTTGGCTTTCCCCAGGAGAGTATCTGTCGGGAGTCCAGAGTCCAGCATGATCTCATGTGGCTTTGAGAAGATCAGCTCTTTAGAGCAGAAGTCAGAATGCTCTAAACGTGACCCCCTAAAAAGAGGAACTCGACCTGCCCTAAGGAAATACCGGTAGGAGCTGGCTGCTGGGGACAAGCAAAAAGAAGGCCTGGTCATTGTTGGACACTGGGCAGTAATAAACTAGGTGGCTGTGGGAAGCCCCCACTGAAGGAAGCATTTAAATGAAAGTATCAGAGAAATTTTAAATTGAACTTTTATTGAGACAGAGATAAAGAGAGACAGAGAGAAAGAGAAAGAGTGACACACACAGAGAGAGAGAGACAGGATGGATATATAGATGATAAGAGGTATATAGATAGATGATAGATAGATGGCTGGTTAGAAAGTTAGTTGATAGAGAGATAGAGATGATAGAGGTATATATATAGAGAGAGTTGATAGATGGAGAGATAGAGAGATATATAGATAGATAAATAGATGAGAGAGGTATATATAGAGAGAGTTGATAGATAGATGATAGATATAAATATATAGATGATAGAGGTATGTATATATATATATATATATTTGTTTTCGTAGATTTTCATGGGTAAAGGTATGTAGGTCTTGGTGTATTCGGGTCTTGTCCCGTGTAAGATTGAGAATACCTTGGCAACGTTTCGATGAAATCTCATCCGTCATCTTCAGGCTGGTGTCTTCTCCCAGAAGAACGAAGCTGAAGACACCAGCCTGAAGATGACGGATGAGATTTAAACGTTACAAGGTATTCTCAATCTTACACGGACAAGACCCGAATACACCAAGACCTACATATATATATATATATATACACACACATACACATGTGTGTTTTCTGAGGTTTTTGCGGGTGTTTGTATGTAGGTCTTCGGTCATTTGAGTTTTCTCTCACGTAAAATTGGAAGTATCTGGGCAACGTTTCGACGAAATCTCATCTGTCATCTTCAGTTTCGTTCTTCTTATATGTATGGTATTCAGCTTTGTTCGGGTATTTTCCCACGTCTTTATAGTTGTGCTTTTAAAGTTGTAGCGACGTTTCGGCAGAATCTCACCTGCCATCATCAGGCTTGTGTATTGGGGTCGTCTGTGTGTCAGGCTTTCAAAAAAGGAAATATAAATATAAATGTATATATATACAGAGAGAGAGAGAGAGACAGACAGACAGACAGACAGACAGACAGGGATGATTGATAGATGGGATGGACGGATGGATGGATAGATGGGTAGGTAGGTAGGTATGTAGATAGATAATGATAGATAAAATAATGATGGATAGATATAGATATTGATGGCTAGATTCACTTAACAAATGTGTCACTAACTTGACAACTTCAGGGATTCACTTCAGGGATTCTCACTTGGCAAGAAAGGTCATAAAATGTAAACTCATTTCATAAATGTCTCACTTAACAACGAATTTTGGGCTCAACTATGGTCATGAGGCCTACTTGTGTATGCATGTGTGTGTGTGTGTGTGTGTATGCATATCTACCTACACACACACACACACACACATAGTGTCTGAATTTTCATCACATGATCATGGGGAGGCAGCAAAGGTCGTAACTCTGAAAAACGGTCACAAGACACATTTTTCAGTGTCATTCTAACTTTGAACGGTCACTAAACAAACTGTTGTAAATTGAGGATTATCTGTGTGTGTGTGTGTGTGTGTGTGAATTGTGGGAGTTGAAGTCCACCTATCTTAAAAGTTGCTAAGGTGTTGAGGAACAAGGATGTAGCAAGTCTTTTTTCCCTAGCTTGGGTGGCAAGGAGAACCGTTGCAAAAAAACCCCCCAAAAATGGAACCGGACGAGTTTTTGCACCGTTTTTGACTCGTGTTTCGGCATGTTGAAACTGGATGTTTTGAGTGGTGCTTTGTTGTCGCTGCCCCTGTGGTGATCCATGCAGACAGAATGAAGAAATTCTTGCTGGATTCTTAGGATGTTTTCCCTAGGATCTCCCTTCAAAGCCTGGCCTTCTCTTCTGAGTCTCAGATTCTCTTTTCTCTTGGTGGCTTCTTTGCTTAGCTTTTGGTAAGGTGACTTTGGTCCTACCTGGCAATGAAACGATGCCACCCGGTAGATCTTTTGTGGCAGTTTGGAGGCAGAAATTCCTTTCGGGAAAAAACGGATTAAAAGCAGCCCAAACGGGGAAGCCTTCATTGAAGAGAGGGAGGAATTCAGAGGACAGATTAAATTTCACAGGATTGAATTCAAATAACAGATTAGATGACAGATGGCGGCATATAGAAGAAGTTTAGATTGCAAATGGCAGAATGCAAAGAGCAGATCAGATTCCAGATTCTGGAATTCGGAAAATCAGATTCGAACGTAGATGGCTACGATTCAGAGGACAGATAAGAGAACAGGCGCCTGAATTCAGATGACAGATTACTGATGGCTGAATCCATGTGACAGATTAGATTACAGATGGCGGCATTTAGAAGAAGTTTAGATTGCAAATGGCAGAATGCAAAGAGCAGATCAGATTCCAGATTCTGGAATTTGGAAAATCAGATTCCAACGTAGATGGCTACGATTCAGAGGACAGATAAGAGAACAGCCTGAATTCAGATGACAGATTACTGATGGCTGAATCCATGTGACAGATTAGATTACAGATGGCGGCATTTAGAAGAAGTTTAGATTGCAAATGGCAGAATGCAAAGAGCAGATCAGATTCCAGATTCTGGAATTCGGAAAATCAGATTCCAACGTAGATGGCTACGATTCAGAGGACAGATAAGAGAACAGGCGCCTGAATTCAGATGACAGATTACTGATGGCTGAATCCATGTGACAGATTAGATTACAGATGGCGGCATTTAGAGGAAGTTTAGATTGCAAATGGCAGAATTCAGAGGACAGATTCTAGAATTCAGAAGATAAGATTCAATTGTAGATGGCTAGAATTCAGACGACGGATTACTGATGGCTGAATTGGTGTGACAGATTAGATTACAGATGGCGGCATTTAGAGGAAGTTTAGATTGCAAATGGCAGAATTCAGAGGACAGATTAGATTCCAGATTCTGGAATTCAGAAAATCAGATTCCAACGTAGATGGCTATGATTCAGAGGACAGATAAGAGAACAGGCGCCTGAATTCAGATGACAGATTACTGACGGCTGAATCCATGTGACAGATTAGATTACAGATGGCGGCATTTAGAGGAAGATTCTATCACAGATTGTTGAAGGCCGTAAAATCCAGCAAAGCTCACTTAACAATTTTGGGCTCAATTATTGTTGTAAGTTAGAGGTCTACCTGTATAGCCAGAACTATATATAGTAGTCTAACTATATAGTCAGAATTTGCAGAAACCTTTATTCCAAGCTTGTAAGATTTGACATCAATTTAACTCAGGTGAACGGAGTTGGAAGGATCAGTGATGCTGAACCTTTTCAACACCGAGTGCCCAAACCAGAATGCGCATGCATGTGTATGCATGTGCTGGAACACCAGAAACCCGAAGACCAGCTGGCCGGTGCGCCCATACCTGTTTTTGGGGCCTTTTCAGGTCGTTTGGGGACTAAAAATGGCCTGTTTTTTTAAAAAACTGTTTTTCAGGTCATTTTTGCCCCTTTTTGGGGGGGTGTTTTCAGGGCGTTTTGGGGGCCATTTTGGGCTGTTTTTCAGGGCATTTTCTGGGCTGTTTTTTGGGCGTTTTCAGGGCATTTTTGGACTAAAAATGGCCGGGAAAATGGCCTGTTTCTTAAAAAAATTGTTTTTCAGGTCATTTTTGCCTCTTTTTTGGGGTGTTTTCAGGGCATTTTCCAGGCCATTTTCAGGCCGTTTTGGGGGCTGTTTTTTGGGTGTTTTCAGGGTGTTTTTCGACTAAAAATGGCCTGAAAAAATGGCCTGTTTTTTTTAAAAAATCATTTTTCAGGTCATTTTTGCCCCTTTTTTGAGGTGTTTTCTGGGGCATTTTCGGGCCGTTTTTTGGGCTCTTTTCAGGGCTCTTTTCCAGTGCTCCAGCGAAGACCAGCTGGTGCCAGAAACCAGAAGAAGAGCTGGTGAAGGCATGTATGACCACAGAGAGGGTTTTGCGTGCCACCTCTGGCCCGCATGCCACAGATTCTCCATCACGGCCCTAGGCCATTATAAACCTCCAGTGTTGGAGCACTGACAACTTCTGGAAGAAAGTTCTTCCACTGATGAATTGTTCTCACTGTCAGGAAAATTTCTCCTTAATTCCAGGTTGCTTCTCTGCGTGATTGGTTTCCACCCGTTGCTTCTTGTCCTGCTTTGGAGAATAGCTTGACCCCCCTCTTCTTTGGGGCAGCCCCTCGAATACTGGAGGACGGCTATCCCGTCTCCCCTGGTCCTCCTTGTCATTAAATTGAGACGTTCCCCAATTCCTGCAACCGTTCTTCCTATATTTTAACCTCCAGCCCCCCCCAATCATCCTTGTTGCTCTTCTCTGCTCTCCCCGGCTTTGAAACCTGCAATGCACCTTTTGCAACACAAGATCCTTGCAAATGTGCCACGGATGCTGAATCCGGGGATTCCCGTGGGATGAGATTCCTGGCGGAATCTTCCTGCGGCTTCCACACTTTCCTTGCTGCAAGCAGCAGGCGGCAGCTCTGGCTTCCTGCAGATCTCCCCCAATTTCTCTCTCTCTCTGCTTCTCCCCCCCCCCCCCATTTTTCTCTTAAGAACCGCAGGAGGAGACCGTGAATGCTGGCTCTCCAGCTGTGTGTGGTGTGTGTGTGTGTGATGGTGGGGCGCTCGCCGATGCGTTCGGTCTCTCCTGGTTACGTAAGCAAGATGCATCTTAGCCTCTGCTCCAGTCTTGTAAGTCCGGTGTTATATCCTTTCTCTTTCTTTCTTTTTATATATATATATATATATATATATATATATATATATATATATATATATATAAATCTCTCTTGCATTTGGTTGAACCCGACGAGGCTGGGCCTGAAAGCCCAGCGCTTGGAAACACCCCCCACCCCTTTCCCCCCATGCAGAGATCAATCCTTGGATCTGGAATCTAGTCCTTAACCGAGTTATGGAGGAGACTCACGTGGCATCTCATCTCTCTCTCTCCCTCTCTCTCTCCCTCTCTCTCTATATCTCTCTCTCTTTTTCTCTCTCTCTCTGTATCTCTCTCTCTCTATCATCTATCTTTCTCTCTCTATCTCCCCTCCCTCCCTCATCTCTCTCTTTCTCTCTATCTCTAGCTATTTATCTATATCTGTCATATATCTTTCTCTCTGTCTTCCCTCCGTCTCTCCCCTCTCTCTCATCCATCCATCTATCTCTCCCCCTCTCATCTCTTTCTCCTACCTAACCTATACTTCTCTTTCTCTCTCTCTCTTTCTCTCTATATCTGTCATCTGTCTTTCTCTCTCTCTAGCTATCTCCCCTTCCTCTTATCTGTCTCATCTCTCTCTCTCTATTTATTTATCTATATCTGTCATCTCTCTTTCTATCTCCCCTCCCTCTCTCCCCCTCTCCCATCCATCCATCCATCCATCCATCCATCCATCCATCCATCTATCCCTCCCCCTCTCATCTCTCTCTGCCTACCTACCTATTTCTACCTCTCTCTCTGTCTCTCTGTCTCTGTCTCTGTCTCTCTCATGCCCTTTGCTTTTGGGGCCGTCATCTGTTGGGATTGGGGTGGGTGAGAGAAACACAGAAATATCGATGCCTCATAATCGGGCATCTGCTGAAATCTTGAACAGATCTTGGCTCTTTTGCACGAGAGAACCTTGTTTTTAGCTCGTACAGGATGAGGCTGTTGAGGAACCTCCTGCCCCAGCTTTGGATTGCAGAGTAGGCAGACATGGTTGGTGGGGGAGGTCTTGGCATTGGGGGGGTGGGGGCTGGCCTGGAAGGGGAGGGGGAGAGGTAGGCAGGCAGGGGAAGGGTGCCCAGGCCACTTTTCTTCAGCTTTGCACAGCCTTGGCCGATGAACACCGGAAGGGAAGGAGTTAATCCAGCAACGTCAGGCCGAGGTTGTGTGAATGGCATTGGTTGATCCCAGGAACGGAGGCGAAATATCCCCCACTTTTTCCACCCTTAAAAAACAAACAAACAACCTTACCCCACTCACACACAACTGCAGCTGACCCAGTTTGTGTGTTGTGTGCCCTGTCCCAACCCCCCACCCCCCCGAGCCAAATCAGCAAAGGATTTCAGGTGGGAAAAAGCATCCTGCTGCTTCAAATAACAAATCACTTTTTTTTAAATTCATATTTATATCCCGCCCTTCTCCGGAGACTCAGGGCGGCTTACAATTTTTGGGATACAACCCAGTGTGCTCAGCAATAGCCTTCCTTCCATTGTATATGCCTGCTTATTACTAAGCGGCATTTTTACAAGGTCAGCTAATTGCCCCCAACCATCTTGGGTCCTCAATTTACCTACCCCGAGAGGATGGAAGGCTGAGTCAACCTTGAGCCTGGTGGGATTCGAGCCTGCAACTAATTGCAGGCAGCTGGAACTTAAGTGCTAGGCATTTAACAGCCTGCACCACCAAGGCTCTTATCCCCATGCCGAACAACTAATTCCCACAACACTGTCAAACTGTCTGGTAGTTATCCTTCTCCTCTTGCCTCTTTCATTGTCTTCTTATGATTACGTTGCTTGCTTCTTACAATTCACACCAATGGTTTCCTTGAGCCTGTCCATCAGAAAGATCGTCCATTCGAATCCCTAGCGCCGCGTGACGGAGTGAGCTCCCGTGACTTGTCCCAGCTTCTGCCAACCTAGCAGTTCGAAAGCACGTAAAAAAATGCAAGTGGAAAAATAGGGGAGCACTTTGGTGGGAAAGGAACAGCGTTCCATGCGCTTTCGGCATATAGTCCTGCCGGCCACATGACCATGGAGACGTCTTCGGACAGCTCTGGCTCTCTGGCTTTGTAACAGAGATGAGCACTGCCCCCTAGAGGTGGAAACGACTAGGATGGATGTGCAAGGAGGGGCACCTTTACCTTTATGATTCAGGTGGATTGCCTATGACTATCTAGCTAAGCGTCATATCCTACGATTTATGATGAATTGCATTTTTATGAGGATCACAATTTTTTATTATTATTATTATTATTATTATTATTATTATTATTATTATTATTATTAGTTATTAGACTTGTATGGTGCCCTTCTCCCTAAGGACTCAGGGCGGCTCACAGAATAAAAATACAATACAATAAATTAACTAAAAAAGGATTAAACAATACAAGCCTAATTTAAGAGCAAAACAATTTAAAACTATTAAAATGTTTTTTTAAAAACAGAAACCCCACCCCCTCTTCTTGGTTCAGTCCAGGCCGGCCTGCTGAAATAGCCAAGTCTTTAAGTCTGAAATAGCCAAGTCTTTATTATCACCTGTTGCTTGTATGTGCAGTGAGATCTTACGCACCAGGGAACAAATTCCTTGTGGGTGCAGTTGCACTTGGCCAGTAAGGAATTCTCCTTCTCTATTCTCTTTTCTGCGGTTTGCATTCATTCATTCATTCATTCATTCATTCATTCATTCATTCATTTGGTCAATCGCTTACAAGATAATAAGCATAAGGATAAACATAGTTGTGAATACATGAAATGAATACATGTAAGAAAAATAAAAAGAAACAGTAGGGCAGGGACGGTAGGCACGTTAGTGTACTTATGCACGCCCCCTTTCCTTGCTAAAAGGAGCATGCAAAAAAAAATAAAGGGGGAATTTATTCTGCACAGGCAAACAGTTGGGAGCGAAGGGGGCCTTTTCGGTGCAGCTGCTGTGTTTGCATTTCCAGCTCTCGGGGCGAGGCTTGTAACCACATTCAAAAGCGTGGTGGAAACACCACGCCGGATGCTGTTTAGTCCTCTTCAACAGTTTGCCTGTTTTCTTGAAAAAAAAAAACAGAAAAGAAAACTCTCCTTAGCTGAAAAATCAAGTTTTGCAAACCTACCCTTTCTCCCCTCCCTCCTTTTGTAAAAAAAATTACATTTATATGCCGCCCTTCTCCGAAGACTCAGGGCGGCTTACAATTTTTGGAGCGCAACCCCCGAGAGGATGGAAGGCTGAGTCAACCTTGAGCCTGGTGGGATTCGAGCCTGCAGTAATTGCAGGCAGCTGGAACTTAAGTGCTAGGCTATTAACAGCCTGCACCACCAAGGCCCTTGAACACTTTTCAACTTGTATTTTGCAAGGTCCTCATTTTACGACCGCCATTGGGCGCACAAGTCAGTCGCTAAGCAAGGCAGTTGTTCCCTGAGGCGTGCCCGATGTTAAGACCTTGTGGCCACGGTCGTTGAAGCGAATCCCTGCCATCGTTAATCTGACTTCCCCACCATTGCGTGTCCGAAGTTCGCAAAAGGCGATCCCGTGATCCACGGACGTTGCAACCACCTTTCAGTACATGCCAGTTTCCAAGATTTTTGAAAACCTCGATTTTGATCATGTGACCGTGGGCATGGTTGTAACTGCGAGGACCAGTCTTTTTTGCCCACAGCTCAGGAGGATAAGAACAAAAGCCGGCCTGGAAGTCTGCTGGATCGGACTCTTGGCCCGTCTAGTCCAGCCTACAGGGGCCAACTAATTTCAGAAGGACATCCCTATGTCTTCCAGAGGAAGTTCTGCAGAACTTCCATCACCCTCAAAGCCAAAGACTTCCCCCCCTGGATAAAATACTGAGCACTGGGAAGGTTAGGGAAGAGAATTATTACTACTGCTTTATAAAAACTGTAGCAAAGCCACACCTGGGATACTGCATCTGGTTTTGGTCACCACACTGCAAAAAAAGGATGTTGAGACTTTGGGAAAAAAGGGGGTCAGAGAAAAGCAACTAAGAGGATTTATTTTTTTGTTTTTTTAATTACATTTATATCCTGCCCTTCTCCGGAGACTCAGGGCGGCTTACAATTTTTGGGATACAACCCAATGCGCTCAGCAATAGCCTTCCTTCCATTGTATATGCCTGCTTATTACTAAGTGGCATTTTTACAAAGTCAGCTTATTGCCCCCAACAATCTTGGGTCCTCAATTTACCTACCCTGAGGGGATGGAAGGCTGAGTCAACCTTGAGCCTGGTGGGATTCGAGCCTGCACTAATTGCAGGCAGCTGGAACTTAAGTGCTAGGCTATTAACAGCCTGCACCACCATGGCTCTTCACCAAGGATTGAAGGCTGGGGGCAAAAATATATGAAGAACAGTTGGAAGAAGTGGGTATGGCTAGTCTGGAGAAAAGAAGGTCTAGGGGGGACATGAGAGCAGTCTTCCAATATTTGAGGGGCTGCCACAGAGAGGAGGAAGGGGGTCAAGCTATTCTCCAAAAGCAGCAGAAGGTAAAACAAGAAGCAACGGATGGAAACTCAAATCAAGGAGAGAAGCAACTTAGAACTAAGGAGAAACTTCCTGACAGTGAGGACAATTAACCAGGAGAACAACTTGCCACCAGAAATCATGGGCGCTCCATCACCGGAGGTTTTTAAGAAGAGATCGGCTAATCATTTGTCTGAAATGGTGTAGGGTTTCCTGCCTGAGCAGGGGGCTGGACTAGAAGACCTCCAAGGTCCCTTCCAGCTGTATTCTGAGTGATGGATTGAGAAGGAATGGGATGTCTCGGCCTCCTGAACCACCCCCACCCCCCATTTTCGCCACCCCCATCCCGATGCAAAGCCCAACCCCCCCCCCTTATTAAGAAGGGTATGAATGCATCCGCAGCAGCGAGAGAGTTTCATTAAAAGGTCTAATTTTCTTGCTGCAGAGTGAATGCCAAGCGTGGGAACGGGAGGCTTTGGCTAAGTCCTTGAGGTGTAAAGTTCGGGGCACGCGCGGCCGGGCGGAAGGCCGGCTGTGCAAGGGTGGGCGTGAGGCAGCAGCTGAGGCTCTGTGCCTCTCTGTGTGCGCCGTGTGGCCGAGCGGAGAGGGGGGGGCGAGGGCTTTCTTCCAGGGCCCCATTAGCCACTTGGGAGTCCCTTGTCTCTGCGGAGCTGCGTGGGCGCAGGGCTTGGCACTGGAGGGATGGCAAGAGGCAATGGGGAGGGTTGGGCTCCTTTGGAAAAAGGCACCTCAGGGGGCTCGGATTGGGCCTGCGGGGGGAATGCGCTGGAGAGTTTGCATGTATCCTGGATGTGGTCCAGCTCTTTCCTTCTCTCCCTCCCTCCCTCCCTCCCTCCCTCCCCTTTTTTTCTTCCTTCCTTCTCTCTCCTACCTCTCCTTCTTCCTTCCTTCCTTCCTTCCTTCCTTCTTCCTTCCTTCCTTTCCTTCCTTCCCCTCTCCCTTCTTCCTTTCCTCTCCTCTTCCGGTCTTCCATCTGCTGTCCCCTCTCTTCCTCCTCTCACTCCTTCCTATGTCCTCTCCCCCTCTTCCTTCCTTGCCATTCCTTCTCCTCCCTCACTCTCTGTCTCCTTCCTTCCTTCCTTCCTTCCTTCCTTCCTTCCTTCCTTCCTTCCCAACCAAAATAAATCTTCCTTCCTTCCTTCCTTCCTTCCTTCCTTCCTTCCTTCCCTCCCTCCCTCCCTCCCTCCCTCCCTCCCTGGCTATAAAATATAACAATCAATTATTAGTTCTAAATTTGTAGCTAAAGCAGACCTATTTGTCCGTTTATTTTCTGGGATGCTGCTACCTTGTTAGTCCTGTAATCCTACCTTATGTGGGCATTGTTTTTTCTTTGCATTTTCGGCCTGCTTGGCCAGGAAACCTTGGGTTTGTGTGGCTGCCAGTCTGAGCTATAAATGAGCAGAGACCTTTATGGTCAGCTCAGGATCTGTTCTTCTGCTTTCCCGCCTCCCTCAAAATGATAATCAGAACAAGTGGAGGACGCTTCTGTCCCTTTTATTATTCTGGTTTTATTCTTGTACTTCAAAATGTCCAGTACAAAGTAGGTAGGTGGCCAGGATTCAGGGCAGTGCAACAGATGAGCATTAAAATATTAATTTGCTTAACGATTTAATGTCGGCTCAGCTCTCCCTCCTGGGTTTTTGAGTGAGTCATTGTTTCTCCAGCTGCTTCACCTGGCGGAGAGATTCTTGTTAGACGAAATGGCATTGTGCTGGGCCGGGAATCAGAATGCTTGGAATTGGCCGCTCCAAAGCACCTGGAGCAGGGGAATTCTGGGAGCTGAAGTCCACATATCTTAAAAGTTGCTACAGTTGAGTAAGACTGATCTAGAAGGAGGCTGCTTGATGAGAGACCCATAATACAAGAGCATACAGGAGTGGGCTTCAGCCGGTTCACACAGGTTCGGATGAACCGGATGTTAATTTTACATCCGGTTCAGTGAACCGGTAGTTCCGACGACCGGCTGGCCCTGCCCCACCCTGTTCCGCCTCTCCCAGGAGTCCCCACACGGCCCATTTTGGATCCCAGATAAGTGCAGGGTGTGTGTGGAGCCCGGGCCGGTGGAAAACGGGCCCTCCACAGCCCATTTTCACTCCCAGGATGGTGCAGGAGGCCGACTAGGCCACACCCACCATGGCCACGCTTACCCAGCAACCGGGCAGAGAACCGGTGGTTAAATTATTTGAAGCCCACCACTGGCCTACCCCCATGGAAAGGTACTTCAATACAACCTTTTTCGGAGAGTGTGGGGTTCAGACCTTCTTCCCTTGTCTTGAGGTCTAGAAGCATGCTTTTGACCATTTCAAAGAAAACCCAGTTGCCTGGGTAGCAACCAGATCCTGGCATCAAAGACTGATAAGGTGGTGATGGGTAATGACTCCGGGGTCTGCAACCTTGGCAACTTTGCGTCTTGTGAACTTCAACTCCCAGAATTCCTCAATGTCGGATCAGTCAGTTTTTTAGATGGGCTAGGAGGGTTTTGGGAGGAGGGACGATTGTCTCCAAGGGAGTCAGTTAAGGCTTTGCTACCCACCCTGCCACCTCCCTGGGCCCATTTCAAGCATTTGCTGACATTTCTGCTGAGCTTTGCATGAACACCTACGCCTTTTTGTTCCCTAGCTGAGATGGATGACCTCATCCGTCTGCACGGCTCTCTTGACTGAGGAAACAAAGCCGGGCTTTGTTCACGGACTGATGCAGGAAAACCTGCAGTCTTGACAAGACCCTGTGGCCATAAGGATTCCTCTGCTCTTTTAAGATAAGGCTGCAATGTTCCAAACACCCTTTAGGTGTCAGCAAGGAGACCCAGAAAAATGCCAGTGCTTCGCTGCCGTCGCCATCTGGTGGCAGTTAAGTTACTTGCAGATTTTTAATTAATATCATATCATATCATATATCATATTTTTAATTAATCTTAAATTAATTTTAGTGATTGGGCTTGCTTAGTTTAATTCTTTTTTAAACATTTATTGTTGTATTTTAATTGTGAGCCGCCCTGAGTCCTTTCGGAGAGGGGCGGCATACAAGTCCAATTATAAATAAATAAAATAAAATAAATATATCATATCATAAAGTGTGTGTGTGTATGTGTATATATATATATTTGTTTTCGTAGATTTTCACGGGTAAAGGTATGTAGGTCTTGGTGTATTCAGGTACATATGTATATATGTATTTACAATTTTTATAATGGCAAATTAGGCATCTCAGGGTGTTTTGAAATTGTGGGACCCCTATTAACCACCATATAAAATTATGTCATAAAAACGATTATTATACAATATTATTATTATTATTATTATTATTATTATTATTATTATTATAATATTTGGATTTATATGCCGCCCCATCTCCGGGGAGGACTCAGGGCGGCTCACACAAAGATATATATACAAAATAGGTAAAAATATATCCAATCCAAATGTGAATAAAATACTAAAATATCCCATTAAAATCCCCAATCCCTCTCAATCCAGGCCGGCCTGTAAAAATAGCCAGGTCTTGAGATCGTGGCGGAAGGAACGTAGGTCAGGGGCCAACCGCAGCTCCGGGGGCAGCTGGTAATAACCATTATTGAAGTATAAACCATCATTAAAAACAAACTGGCAAGTTTAACAACCACATATCACCTATAATAGGGGACCCCCTATATAAGTTGTCTCTTATATTAGGAGGGGCTCATTTCCAGTGTTCTACGGGGCCGTTGACACTTTTTCAAGGAAAATCTCATATTTTTTTTCTTCTACTGAGCCAACCTGTATGCTTATTTTTTCCATTCATCTTAGTTAAAATATTTATTTTAATCACATTTTTTACACTGCTCGTTTCACCTAAGAAACTCTGGGCATTTACGGTACAAAGATCAAAAGTGGAATACCAGCATGCCGTTAAATAAAAACAAAAGATAAAACAGAGTTAAGAACAAAGTGAAAATATTAAAATTACAGATTAAAAAAAAGCATAGGGGGCTGAAATAAAGAGAACTAGACACCTACATGAACGCACACGTACACACAAGCATAAATAGTAATTATAGAGCAAGATGCAAATTTATTTTGTTAGCTTGGTGTAAATTTACAAAGATCTTCAATACAGGTAATCCTTGACTTACGACCAATGTCATAACAGGCCTCCCTAGAGTTACTTACAATCCGGTTGAACCGGATTGCATACTGACTGCCATGTTGGCTTAACGACCACTGCAAACCAAAAGGAACATATCAGGCACGGTCCTGCTTAATGACCAGCATGACCTGCTTAACAACCAGCAGAACTTATAACCAGAATTCCAGGGGTCCATTCCAGTTGTAAGTTGAGGACTACCTATAGAAATACAGGCTTTTAAAATCTGGATGCACCCAGGATAATCTCTTGGGAAGTTGACTAGGTGTAGCCTTAGAACCCAGCGGTTTGATGGGATGGGATGGATGGATGGGGAAGGAGGGAGGGATAGATGATGGATGGATGGAAGAATGGATGGATGGATGGAGAGGGAGGGAGGGATATATGCCATGTTTCCCCGAAAATAAGACCCTGTCTTATGTATTTTTTTTTGGCCACCAAAAAAGAGCTTTGGTGGCTCAGGCTATTAAAATGCCTGCTCTTAAGATCCAGCTGTCTACAATTACTGTAGGCTCGAATCCCACCAGGCTCCAGGTTGACTCAGCCTTCCATCCTCTCGGGGTAGGTAAATTGAGGACCCAAGATTGTTGGGGGCAATTAGCTGACCTTGTAAAAATGCCGCTTAGTAATAAGCAGGCATATACAATGGAATGAAGGCTATTGCTGAGCACATTGGGTTGTGCTCCAAAAATTGTAAGCCGCCCTGAGTCTTCGGAGAAGGGCGGCATATAAATGTAATTAAAAAAAAGGCACCAGGTCTTATTTTCGGGGGATGTCATCCACTGACTAACCTCACTTGCGCGTGTCGTCCCCGGCCTCCTTCTTGCTGTCAAAGGCCTTCAGGATCTTCTTCTGCGGCCGGCAAGGCTTTCCTAAAGGCCTCTGCAGCCAATAACTGAGCTCCGGATCGATCCAGAGCTTTGTTATCAACTACAGAGCACCGTCGACAAGCGCTCACCATGAGGCGGGCAGCCAGCCTTGCCGACTGCAGAAGAAATGGGCCGGTGAGGCAGGTGTCGGGGTGTGTGAGACCTGGCTACAACTGTCCAAAGGTAAGTAATAGGGCAGCTCCAACATCCCCCCATCCCCACCCTAGCTTAATTTTTACCCGTGCAGTGGGAGGGATCTTAATTAGGGCTTATTTTTGGGGGGTAGGGCTTATATTGGGCACACATGTAAAAATCAAGCTAGGACTTACTTTCAGGGTAGGTCGTATTTTTCGGGGAAACAGGGTAGATGATGGATGGATAGATGGATGGTATAGATGATGGGTGGATGGATGGGGAGGGAGGGAGGGAGATACAGATGATGGAGGGAGGGAAGATGGATGGATGGTATAGTAGATGGAGGGATGGGTGCTTTGCCCCACATTCCTGCCCCATAACAAGGGCTTGGGGGCTTATCCCAGGTCTCTCTGCCAACCAGCTTCTGTGTTTAGCCCGGCCCCGCTTTCTGCCGTGAGCCCATCGAAGTCAAAACCTCCAACTCTCGTTCTGTTGAAGAGCAGCTGCTGGGGCTTCGCTATGAGATCGGAATTAGGAGTTGCTAAACTTAGCTCCGGCAGGGCAAAAGCTGGATCTCTGGGGAGCTGTGGGGAAAGCAGGGAGGCCAGCCCACTTCCTGGTGCTGCCGTCGGGGCAGCCAAGGGTTAAGCTCAGGAGGGAGGGGGCAAGGCAAGCGTGGCTGTTGCTCAGCCGGTTTCTGACAATCGAAGTCAATGAGAGAAGTTGAAGTCACTTCATGCCTGTGTGATCCACTTAGTGGCCCCTTAGGAAGGCCCCTTAACCACTGCACCCCACTGGCATGGGGCCTGCCGTGCCCACGGTTGATGTCTTCCTTAAAGAAGAGTGGAGGATCCCCCCCCCCTGAGAAGTTTGATTCAGGAGAGATGTGGACGAGTTTCCATTTATTTAGTTTGATCTTCCAAACGTCGATCCTATTTATTGCAAGGAGAGGCTGACCAGCACTCCTGGCACAACATCCATACTGTGGCAGGTTTGTTCAATAGCAGTCGCTCTCCTCTGGTTTTTGACCCCACCCCCACCCCCACCCCTGGATCGATGGCACAACTAATGGATCCGCCACGCCAGGGTGTCCGTCCATCCGTCACTCTGGATGCTTCCAAGTTAAAACACACGTTGAAGGATGCGTTAAAACACACGTTCTTAAGAAAGAGGGAGGGAGGGAGGAAGGAAGGAAGGAAAAAGAAATAAAAGGAAGGAATGAAAGAAAAAAGGAAAGGAGGGAGGGAGGGAAAGAAAAGGGAGAGAAGAAGGAAGGAAAGAAAAAAGAAGGAAGGGAGAGAAAGAGAAGGAAAAAGAAAGGAAGGAAAGAAAAGAGGGAGGGAAAGAAAGAGAAAGAAAAAGAGGGAAGAAGGAAGGAAGGAAGGAAGGAAGGAGGGAAGGAGAGAAAGAAAAAGAAATAAATAAAAGGTGAACTCTTTAGTTATTCTTTCGTTCTGTTTTTCAAAAGAGAAAAAAAAAATTGGTTGGTGCGATCCACAATTTTACTAAAATCAGAGCAGGAAGTAAGGTCCAGTTCTTGTTTAAATATTTTTTGGGGGGGTTGATTGTGTGATAGTGGTGCATTTGGGGTTTTGTCTTGCTGGATTTCAGCTTGGTGCAAAAGTGTGGCGAACTTCCCTTGTTGTGTTCAAGTTGGCCTTTTGTTGTGTGACACAGAGATTGTCATGTTCCATTGTGTTTTTTTAACGGCATATTTAAGGAAAGAAAAGGTTAGGCTGGAAGGTAGCTTGCACACAGTCAGATGACCCCAGTCCTCGCACTTATGACCCCCACGGTCACATGATAACAATGTGGGTGCTTGGCAGCTGACTCACATTTATGACAGTCCCCTTTTGTGACCTTCTGTCAAACAAAGTTTCCGTCGTGACTGTGGCAAGAAAGTTCGTAAAACAGCAAAACTCACTTAACAACCATCTCGCTTAGCAATGAAATGTTGGGCTCACCTGTGGTCGTAAGTGGAGGACTACCTCTATTGGGTTGGCTGGGGGTTGATTTTTCTCTTTACATTCAATGTGCTTAATGAGCAGCGTACTACTGTCTGGGTCCACTCATTTGCATAATAATATTTCTTAAATTCCTAATTTCTACCTCTTGATAAAACAAGTCCCAAGTTCAAAAATATTCTGTGTCTTTTTTTTTTCTTTTATCTTCAGTGTTAATCTGTCCATTTTCTGCACAGTCCAATATTTTTTTAATTGCATCTTCTTCCATCGGTATTTCCTCGCTCTTCCAATGTTGTGTAAATATAATTCTTGCCGCTGTTAAAACATGCAATATCAAATAATACGTCTCCTTTATCATATTTTTCTGGTGTTATGCCTAACAAAAAAATAGTTCTGGCTTAAAATCTATAGGCTGTCTTAACATTTTTTTTAACCACTTATGCATTTTTGGCCCCCAATTTTTTTTATTTTTTTTATTTTTTGGCTTTTGAGCATGTCCACCACAGGTGATGGTATGTGCCCGGTTTCTGCAAAACGTGATCTTGAAAAGATCTTTCTGCTCTTAGGTCTCATGGTACCAAGTGACGTGTCCTTCTTATGAGAACCAGTCCCCGGAAGCGCCCGAGAAAATGTCAGGAATGCAGGTAAGGACCAAGAAGGAGAAAAAGAGAAAAAAAAACCTATATTTTCTTTTGATTTCAGTTTCACACGTTCACACAATTTTGGGTGTGCGAGGAGGGAGAGAGCATTTTTCCTGGACATTTTTTAAAAATTTCCCAATTATCTGATGCCCAGGTTCTCTGGGATGCTGTCTGATTTGACGAGGGTTGGTTGAAAGCTGGATAGTATATCGGTAGTCCTTGACTTACCCATTTAGTGACCGTTCATTTAGTGACCATTTTGAAGTTACAACAGCCCTGAAAAAAGCGACTTACAACCGTTTTTCATTGTGGCAGCATCCTCATGGCCACACAATCAAAATTCAGGTGCTTGGTGGCTGACTCATATTTACGACGGTTGCAGTCTCCTGGGGTCACGTGATCCCCTTTTGCGACCTCCTGACAAGCAAAGCCAGCGGGGAAGCCCGATTAACTAACAACCGTGTGGCTGACTTAACAACCGCAGTGCTTCGCTTAACAACGGGGGCCAGAAGAATCGTAAAATGGAGAAAAACTCGTATCAGGGCTCCAACTCCCCCATTCAAATCATAAGTCTCTAGCCGCATCTCTCAGAATAAAAAAAATTGATTTACTAGGAGTTGACATGTCGGCGTTACCTGGGTGCAGCCGACTCTACGACACATCATTCATTGCCCCCTTGACCCTGGTCTTCCCCCACCCCCTGGATATATATTCTCCAATGGGACACATCCATAGCCAAGAGTCATCAATCATGCTCTCCAGTAATAATCTTGTATGCCAACAGCTTCAGCTGCCTAACAACTGAAGCATTTAAGGAATGTACTGCTTTCCCCCCCACTCCCTTTCTTCTGGCAACTAAAAAGGCCAAAGAAATATTTTTTAAGTTGACAACTCGCTTAACGTATGTCTCGCTCAGTAGCATAAATTTGGGGCTCAATTGTCGAGATATTTCCCCCCCAAATTTTGGTACTGGGTTTTCTAGTGGGGTGTTTTTATGGTGTTCCGCCATCGGATAAGTGCTTTCTGATTTTTGTAGGTCATTTTGATGCCTGTGTGTTTGTATGTCCAAAGCAGCTTTTTACATTGCTGTTCTTTTTTTTTTTAAAGAATGATACGGAAGATGGGCTATTTTAATAAAGAAAAAGAAAAAAAGGGAAGGAACTATAGCTCGGTGAAAGATCACGTGATTTCCTTGCCAGACACGTTGGAGTCCCCCAAGTTAAAAATATAAGCAATCAAGTACCAAGTAGCAATCTGTCCGAAGTTTGGCAACTTGAAGACCGGTGGACTTCAATTCCCAGAGTCCCCCCAGCGAGCATGGCTGACTGAAGAATTCTGGGAATTGAAGTCCACTCGCCTCCAAATTGCCAAGTTTGGGAAAACTCTGCTACCCAGGCAATCCTCATCTTACAGCTGTAATTCAGCCCAAAATGACAGTCGTAAATCCTGGCAGATCGTTAAGCAGGTCACTGTACGACCACGCTCATTTTGATGCCTTTTTTGCGACAGTCATTAAGTGAACCCATGATACCAAATGGCTGGTTTTGCCGAAGTCAACGCAGCAAATAAAGTCTCGAATTGGGGTCACGTGATGCAAATTTAAATCCTTAAATGCGGTCAGGTTGCCAAGCATCCCAAATTTGATCACAAGAGGGTGGGGGAGACAGGTGTCAGAACTTCAAATCCGGCTCTGGAGACATCCGTCGTGAATTCAAATGGTTGCTAAGCAAACAGTCGTAAGTCAAGGACTTCCTGGCTAGAAAGACCTTCGTATGCAGGTTTTTTGTGTGTGTTCTGACTTAGGCTTCCCTTAGAAAGCATAAAACACAATCTTTAGTTCCCGCAAAACCTCTTTTTATTTCAACGGCTGTGAATTATGTTCATTCCCAGCCTGCAAGGCTTCACAAACAGTCTTTCAGGGGAATGTTGTTATCGCACTTGGAATGCGGCCCGAAGAACTAATGGCCAAATGCAGGGCAAAGCCAAACTCAACAGAAATTTTCAAAGCTTGAACCGACCAGACGAAATAATTGCTTCCTGCAAAAGCTCACGTCCCGTTCTCTCCTCTTTTATGTCCTATGGGAGGGGCCAATCATCTTCGAGGTGTGGGCCTTACTCCCTGCTTTCTCAATTGTTCTTGTCTTCTGGTAGCCCTGCGCATGCGCAGGCTGGGAACCGGTTCCAGAAACTCCCTGGCCTCACTGCTGTCTGAGTCTGAAGGCAGGCTGATGATTGACAGCCTGCCCTGGCCCCTGTTGTGGTTCGCCGGCAGCCGGTGCAGACCTCCGTGGAATTGGACAGTGAGGACGAACGGGGACCAGTCTGGGAGTCTGGAGAGGATTTGGACGAGGGTCCTGTGTCCGATGCAGAGGTGGGGCCAGGACCATCTGGGAGTGGGGTGCTGCCTCCGGAGCCTATTCCCACGTGTGCGCACAGCTGCTAGAAGGCGAGAGCAGCTGAAACTAAAGGGGCGACTCGGGAGTAAGGCTGGGAGATGATTGCCCCTCCCATCAGTTATAAAGGACAGGCCAAGATGATGAAACCTTTGCAGGAAGCAACATAGTTCTGTCGGTTCAGACTCATCCTTGAAGCTCTGTGTACTTCGGTTGGGTTTTTTTTGTACTTCGGTTGGTTTCTTTTCTAGTTCATTTGATACTTCTGTTTCTGGCAGCACTTCACAGAACTGAAAGGTGGGTGCTTATTTCAGGGAACTGTTTGAGCTTAGTTCCGGCTGGGAATGAAAACAATTCCTAGCATTGCAATACAATAAGTCTTGTTTTT
Source organism: Naja naja (assembly GCA_009733165.1). Taxonomy (NCBI): domain Eukaryota; kingdom Metazoa; phylum Chordata; class Lepidosauria; order Squamata; family Elapidae; genus Naja; species Naja naja. Next base: position 4,109,567 of record CM019163.1, read on the forward strand.
AAAATAAGCGTGTACGTAATTACGGTTTGGAAGCCTGTCAGAACAGCCCCATCCCTGCCTCTTGATGCAGAGCCCTCGGCTGAGCCTTCCTCATCCTCCCGAACCAGCGCAGGTTTCTCCCCACCCTCCTCATTACTGTCCGACTCGGCTGGCAGCTCCGTCAGCTGCAGGGGGGGGAGGGGGCACACAACATTTTAATGCTTCCTCCTGACGTTGCAATGAAGCAGCACCCAAATGTTAACAATCTCCTTGTTCTTTCCTACAAGGCTATCTGGTCTTCCGGCACAGAATGTATCGCCAAATATAATTTTCACGGCACAGCTGATCAAGATCTCCCCTTCAGCAAAGGAGACGTTCTCACCATCATCTCAGTCACCAAGGTAACACTCTCCCTTTTTCCGGCACTGGGCCCAGCCGCAGGCCCCCGGACGTCTGCCGCTCGCCACGGCGACGGACAGGCGGATACTGTGAGTGCGCAACAAGAGCACCACGGACGCCCAACTGGTGCTTGCTTGCTTGCTTGCTCGCTGGCTTCCTGATGCCGGAGCCGGCTCTGGAGGCCTTGGGGTTTGCATCGGGGTGCCATGAAAAGTGTTGGGCACCTGCCCCCCCACCCCCAAAGGGCCACAGGTGGCTCAGGATGTCGTTGGGGCAAAGACTTCACTGTGTCCGTTGTGGGATAAGGTCGCCGTGCGTGTAGCATCAGGTTGATGCCATCCTGGCTTTGAAACAAACTGTTAAAAGGGGCAGTTTGCTCCCATCTACAAACACAAAGTCTGTCTGTCTGTCTCTTTCTCTCCTCTCTTTCTCTCTCCTCTCTTTCTCTCTCCCCTCTCTTTCTCTCTCTCCCCTCCTCTCTTTCTCCTCTCTCTTTCTGTTTCTCCTCTTTCTCTCCTCTCTCTTTCTCTCCTCTCTTTCTCTCTCCCCTCTTTCTCTCCTCCCGCCCATATGTATGTATGTATGTATATATATATATATAATTAAAATGCTTGCATCACCTCCTTCTGTGGCGTCTTCCCAGCCAGCTTTCCTCTTTATGCATTACAATTAAAACGGCGATGGCGACAGGAGATATTGAGGAAAGACAAGCTGGCCAGACGCATCCCAAATCAGATTTTTGCCCAATACTAATGTATGACAAGCTTTTAATGAGTCGCCTTATTGAGTTCATCGTGGAGGAAGAGTAGAAGGCTCTTAACCTTTAGCTACCTTGCAAATCTTTCTGGATGGGGCTTCCGGCATCCGGTGCGGCTGGGAATTTAAACATCTCGAGATGTTCCAGGTGATAATCCTGGCTCCGGTTTTTGCCTCTTGATAAATTGCACAGGGGTTGCCATGAATGTTGCATGGATGTCTCTCTCGTAGAGAAAGCTGGGAGAAGGGTGTGTACCCCGGAATGTCTTGTGGAGGGAGGGCTGCGTTAGGCCGGAAGACAACATTGTCTAGAAGATCCTTGGCTGAGGACATCGTAGAAGCCAAAGCCAAGTTGAAAAGTGTCCCTCAGTGGCCTCTCTCTTTCTCTCTCTCTCTCCAGAGAGAGGGAAGCAATTTAATTAACCATGAACATTATTTAGCCTTCCATTTCAATGTAAGCTACTGGGTCAAATCCTGTTTTATCATCTCTGTTTGCTGGGAATAACTAAGCAACCATCTGTTCCTCTGAGGCCCTCGATTGAGAAAATACTCATCGGTGTATCTGGGTTTACCTGTTGTGGTTAGCCGGCAGCAGGTGCGGACGGCTGAGGAGAGCGAGGACTCAGATGAGGGGCCAGGACCATCAGGCAGTGGACTGCTGCCTTCAGAGATTGTGGGGGCTGGCAGCAGCGATAAGGAGGTTCCCAAGGAGTTTGTGCCAAGTGCGCGTGTGCGCAGGGCTGCTCGCAGGAAAGAATAGCTGCAGCAGCACAGGCAACTTGGGAGTAAGGCTGCAAGGTAATGGCCCCTCCCTCAAGAGGATAAAAGCCAGCTGTGAATCGGACGTTCCTTGCAGGAAGCAAAGACGTTTTGAAACTCAGCCTCGTGGACATTGCAGTATCTTAAGTTGGTATTTGAAGACTCTTGTGTGGTGAAATATTTCTTATCTGTTATTCTTGGCAGCCTCGCACAGTTTTGGTGAGGATGGTGCTTATATCAAAGTTAATTAGTTTGCAGCAGCCTTTTGACCGGGGATTCGTAAAGAATCATTAAAAGGATTCTGTTCCCTTTGGTTCGTGTTTGCTTTATTGGAAAAGGGTTTGGGTCAACATTATCATCCACTGGGGAGTTCTGGGAGTTGAAGTCCACATAACTTGAGAAGTTGCCAAGCTTGGGAAAAAGGAAACACTGCTTCAATACTTCAGGGAGAGTATTTTTTTTAGAAAAGGACTTGATCCTTGGAAGAGGTACAGCTAGCTTTCCTTTTGCGGGTGCTTCGCTCACCCGAAAAATTTGCTCGTCATAGTTTTGCAGTATGCTTTTTTGTTGCTGACTTCCCACAACATTTCCTTTCTCTCAAGGATGAGAAAGAAACACGATTGTGGCCATAGAGAAATGGACATTAAATGGAGGGAGATTAATGGTCTCTGGCTTTCTTGAGGTCCCCTAAAGCTTTCCCGGGAGTCTAGGGTTCTTCCCAGGGTGGATTTGATTTAAATCAAGTCCATTTAAACCCCGATTTAAATCACTAGTAAAAAGGCTTGATTTAAATCAGCTCGACTTAAATCACATTTTTTTTTAAACAGCAACTGTCATCTCTGCTGTGAAATTGTGCGAATGCGTGTTATCTCAGCTTGGATTCATTGAATGAGTTTACCTTGCCGAATATACAGCCTCGCGCTACATAACTAAGCTCCATTTTGTGCTGAATAAACTAAATTATGAAAGTATCATAAATAGAAAAAACTATCTTCAGGTAGATTTTTATTCCAAAAGCATTTTATTAAAATAAATCTGATAAAAATAAAAATCTGATTTAAATAAAAAAAAAGTCCGATTTAATTTTTTTTTTTAAATCCCATTTTTTAATGTTTTTATTATTTTTTTTTAAATCATTGATTTGTATCCACCCTGGTTCTTGCTAACCGTGGTTTCTGTCTTCCAGGACCCCAACTGGTACAAAGCCAAAAACAAAGTGGGCCGGGAAGGGATTATCCCAGCCAACTATGTTCAGAAGCGGGAAGGGGTGAAACCTGGAATCAAACTTAGCCTCATGCCGTAAGTATACCTCTAACTGGGCATTTTACGGCTTCTTGGCCACATCCGGGAGATCAATTGGAAATGAGAAATATATATATATATAAAAAAGGGAAATACCACGCATGCATCATCACAAAATCACCAGAACCGTAAAGCCTACAACCTTAAAATTTGGCACTTTTCTTCCTCTTGGCTTCTAGGTTCTCACTAAGAAAGGATTTTTCAAAATGACTATCAGAGAATTAATATTTCCTATATTATTATTATTATTAACACGCTCTGATGCTAAGGAGTTCTACTCCCCTCTCCCCACCTGAAAAGAAATCTCTTCCAAGTGCAAAACACAAGCAGAGGAGAGGAGTTTCAGTTTTACTTTCACAGCACCAAGCAGCTTTAGCACAGAACAGTTGAGCTAAGCCACGCCCAGGCTCCTTGCTGTCTCCTCCTTGCTCACACACAGTTTCCAAACAGCCCTCAACTCTCTCACACACTGACAGGATGCTAGCCAGGTGAATACCGATGGAGGCTGATAGGCAGAGGCACAATTCCGCCCCCACCCCCACCCCCATTTTCCTCCCCAAAAACTAAGCCCGACCACATCGTTTCACAGCAAAGCACGGGTATCGAGCTAGTGAAATATAATTAAATGTCCACCATGCCCAGCCATACATGTACGCCTTTTATTTTGACTCGTTTTTTTGCTCACCCCTGATATGGAGAGAAAACACCGACTGGTTTTGCCGGTCTCTGCCAAGGAAGGGGCGGCGCATGGTGGAGCTTCTGTGAAGAAGACATAAGTTTCTGGCCCTCATTGAGGCCAGCGCCGGGACGTTCTGACTGTCCTCTTGGTCTCTTTTCCCCCTCCTCAGCTGGTTTCATGGGAAGATCACGCGGGAGCAAGCGGAGCGGCTGCTGTACCCTCCGGAGACGGGCCTCTTCCTTGTGCGCGAGAGCACCAACTACCCGGGCGACTACACCCTGTGCGTCAGCTGTGAAGGCAAGGTGGAACATTACCGCATCATCTACTCCTCCAGCAAGCTGAGCATCGACGAGGAGGTCTACTTCGAAAACCTCATGCAACTCGTGGAGGTGAGGCTGAGCCAAGATTGGCAGGGAGAACCGGGGTGCCTCCCCTGGGTCTCCGAATAACAGAGTTGGGAGGGGCCTTGGAGGCCTTCTAGTCTGACCCCCTGCTCAAGCGGGAAACCCTTGACCATTTCAGACCAATGGTTGCCCAATCTCTCCTTGAAAACTTCCAGTGATGAAGCACCCACAATATCTGGAAGCAAGCCCTTCCGCTGGTTAATTGTTCTCACTGTCGGGAAATTTCTCCTTAGTTCCTACATTGATTCTCTCCTTGATTAGTTTCCATCCGTTGCTTCTTCTCCTGCCTTCAGGGGCTTTGGAGCAGGGGTCGCCAACCTTTTGGACCTCAGGGACCACCAGACTCATCATTTTAAATCCCGCGGACCAGAGACCCTGGGAAAATCCCCCCCAAAAAAGTCTGCAGGAAAATCCCCCGCCCCGTTTTCCTACCGATCGATCGTTCTTTAGTTGGGATCTCAGGGTACCGTCTCCAGCTCCGTTCTCAGGGGGAGGGAGAGACTTTTGGCTTCATGCAAGGAAAGCAGCAGAAGCAGCAGGAGCCTTCCTTTCTGTGACCCAAACTCCGCCAGAAATGAGTCTTGGTGAGACTTGTGAGCTTCTTGGAGCAGGAGGCCTTGCAGGGTCCCAAAGACTCATTTCTGGCGGAGTTTGGGGGAGAGAAAGAAAGACTTTTGCTGCTCTCCTTGCATGTAGCCAAAAGCAGAAGAAGAAAGAAGTGGAAAGAGGCAGCCCAGTGGCCGGGCTAGGTACATGGGGCGAGTGGGGCAAGTTCTCCCCCTCCACCCTCTTCCCCCTCCCCTCACTACCTCGTGTTGTTCGCAGTGCAAGCGACACAAGCCTTGTGTTCCTGCGGGCCAGGTGGGCAGCACAGCCTTGTGTTCCCAGGCAGCCTGGATTAATTGCTTTGGGGATGACATTTCTCTGCGGACCAGCAAAATTTTCTCGTGGACCACCAGTGGTCCCCGGCCCACCAGTTGGTGAATAGAATAACAGAGTAACAGAGCTGGAAGGGATCTTCCAGTCAACCCCACTGCTCAAGCAGGAAACTCTACACCGCCTCAAAGAAATGGCTGTCCAATCTCTTCTTAAAACCCCCCAGTGATGATGCTCCCACAACTCCCAAAGGCAAGCCAGCCGTTCCATGGTTAATTGTTCCCATAGTCAGGAAATTCTTCCAGACTTTTAGGTTGCTTCTGCCCTTGATGAGTTTCCACCTATTTGCTTCTTGTCCTGCCTTCTGGTGCTTTGGGGAATAGCTTGACTCCCTCTTCTTTGGGGCAGCCTCTCAAAGGTCGGAATGCTGCTATCCTATCACCCCTCAGTTTATTTATTTATTTATGATTCATATTTATATGCCGCCCTTCTCCAGAGACTCAGGGCGGCTTGCAATTTTTTGGAGCACAACCCAGTGTGCTCAGCAATAGCCTTCCTTCCATTGTATATGCCTGCTTATTATTACTAAGTGGCATTTTTACAAGGTCAGCTTATTGCCCCCAACAATCTTGGGTCCTCACTTTACCTACCCCCGAGAGGATGGAAGGCTGAGTCAACCTTGAGCCTGGTGGGATTCGAGCCTGCACTAATTGCAGGCAGCTGGAACTTAAGTGCTAGGCATTTAACAGCCTGCACCACCAAGGCTCTTTTCTTGTTGGAGGAAAAAAGCTAGCTAGTGTGCCAGCTTCAAAACTCACCCACCCACCTGAGCCTGGTGTCCTGACCACACCCAGTGCGGTCACAGCGAAGGCAGCTTAAGCGTGCTCTGCATTTCCTGCCTCTCTTGCATCCCTACGAGAGACAGGAAGACACTTATGAGCGATACCGAAAGTGCCTCCTTGCAAAAGCAGCAGCAGCAGCAGCGTGGAGCTGCAGCTCCGCTCCGCTCGGGCAGCGCCTGGCGGAAGCATCTCCCAGTGGTGACAGACAAACAAGCAATTAATTCCCCTGGGAGGGTGGGTGAGTGGGTGGGTGGGGTTAATGCTTGTAGAAGTTCCCCATTCCTTCCGTAGCTTCCAAGCAGAACTGGTGGGGAGCCTTGCTTGGCGTCCTACTGCCCCCTGGTGGGCCGCAGGGTCGTTGGGACTTACTGGGACTTGGCAGCCTGGAAGATGCCGTGCGGCCTGGGCCCATCTTTCTTTCAAAAGGTGGCAAAGCAAACGCACCAATTAGGGCCCTTAGAGGGAGCAGGGATGGCCAGAAGCAGTTTCATCCTGAGTGGAACGTGTGTATGTGTTTGTGTGAGTGTGTGTCCTTTTTAAAGTAGGATAGGATAGGATAGGATAGGATAGGATAGGATAGGATAGGATAGGATAGGATAGGACAGAACAGAACAGAATAGAATGTAGGAATAAGAATAGAATAGAACAGAACAGAACAGAACGGAATAGAGGCACTGTGAATTAGTATTACCAATACTATGAATAACTGTCAAGTATTAATTGTATGTATTGCATTTATTGTACTGTCAAGAAAACAATGTTGAAAAGTATTGACACATCTTCTATTATAGAAATTTTTGTAAACTTTTTAATATTTTGAATTTTTGTAAACTTTTTAATATTTTGAATTTCAATAAAGAATTTTAAAAAAGAGAAAGAATAGAATAGAATAGAATGAGAAAATAGAATAGAATGAGAAAGAATAGAATAGAATGAGAAAGAATAGAATAGAATAGAATGAGAAAGAATAGAATAGAATTGAATTGAATTCTTTATTGGCCAAATGTGATTGGACACACAAGGAATCTGTCTTTGGTGTATAAGTTCTCAGTGTACATAAGAAAAAAGAAAATACATTCATCAAGAATCATAAGATACAACAAAGTACCATTTGGCTCCAGGAGTTGTGGGTGCTCCAACACTGGAAGTTTTTTTTAATTTTTTTTAATAAACTTGATTAATTTTCTACTAATTACATTCCCTAGTGCTGAATAAACATCGTGTTGTCTGAATATTTCATTTGCTTAACAATACAAATGCCATTCTTATTCTCCACCCCCGTTTTTTCCCAGCTGCTGGTAGAATAAGTTCCAAGTTGGATAATATTCTGTGTCTTCTTTCTGTTCGATTTCCAATGTGAGCCTGTCCATTTCTGCACAGTCTAAGATCTTCTTAATTATCCCTAGAAGTTTTGAAGAAGAGACTGGACAACCATCTGTCCGAAATGGTATTAAGATTTCCTGTCTGAGCAGGGGGTTGGACTAGATTGCCTCCAAGGTCCCTTCCAACTCTGGTATCCTCTAATTCCCTAATCAATTAATCAGTGGAATAACTTGCCTCCAGAAGTGGTGGGTTCTCGAACGCTGGAGGTTTTGAAGAAGAGACTGGGCAGCCATTGGTCTGAAATGGTAAAGGGTTTTCCTGCTTGATCAGGGGGTTGGATTAGTCCAGTGGTCGCCAGCCGGTGGGCCGGGGACCACTGGTGGTCTGTGAGAAAATTTTGGTGGTCTGCAGAGAAATGTCCTCCCCAAAGCAATTAATCCAGGCTGCACGGGAACACAAGGCTGCGCTGCCCACATGGCCCGTGGGAACACAAGGCTTGCGTCGCTTGCATTGCGAACAACACGAGGTAGTGAGGGGAGGGGGGAAAGGACGGAGGGGGGGAACTTGCCCCACTTGGCCCAGGTGCCTGGCCTGGCCACCGGGCTGCTTCTTTCCGCTTCTTCCTTCTTCTGCTTTTGGCTGCACACAAGGAAAGCAGCAAAAGTCTTTCTTTCTCTCCCCCAAACTCTGCCAGAAGTGAGTCTTTGGGACCCTGCAAGGCCTCCTGCTCCAAGAAGCTCACAAGTCTCACAAAGACTCATTTCTGACGGAGTTTGGGGGAGAGAAAGAAAGACTTCTGCTGCTTCTGCTGTTTTCCTTGCATGAAGTCAAAAGTCTCTCTCTCTCTCCCCCCCTGAGAATGGAGCTGGGGATGGTATCTTGTGAACCCAAATAAAGAATGATCAGTCGGTAGGAAAACAGGGTGGGGAATTTTCCTGCAGACTTTTTTGGGGATTTTCCCAGGTCCGTGGGGTTTAAAATGATGAGTTTGGTGGTCCCTGAGGTCCAAAAGGTTGGAGACCACCAAGGTCCCTTCCGACTCTGGTATTCTATTCCCTTCTATTTTATTCTGAAAGTGGCATTAATAGCATCTGCCCATCTTCTACATAGTACTTATTTATCGGCGTATAATATCCATGTGCGTCCTATACTCCAGTCCCTGGGAGTGGCTCATTTTATGGTAGTCAAGATCGAAGGGAAGCCCCGGCCAAAACCCGCCGGTCCCAAGCAGAAAGTGGGGACTCGCACACACGTTCAGCGAACTGGTTCTTCAACAGAGAGATCCATCAATGTCCCCCTCTTTGGCAGCACTACACCTCGGACGCTGATGGGCTCTGCACTCGTCTCATGAAGCCGAAGGTCATGGAAGGCACGGTGGCAGCACAAGACGAATTCTCACGGAGTGAGTGCTCCACGGAAGCCGAGTGGGCTGCTCGGCTGGCGTGGGCTCTGTATATTCCTCTCCCCTCTTCCTCCTCCTCCTCCTCCTCCTCCCCCTGTTTCTTTCTCTCTTCCTTCTCCTCCTTTTCCCCTTCTCCTTTTTTGTAGTTTCTTTTCTTTTTATTTCTCCTCCTCCTCTTCTTCCCCCTTTCCTCTTCCTCTTCTTCCTCTCCTCCTCTTATTTTTCTTTCTTTCTCTTCTTCCTCTCCTCCTCCTCTTATTATTTTTGTTCCTCTTCCTCTTCTTCCTCTTCTTCCTCCTCTTCTTATTTTTCTTCTTTCTTTCTTTCCTTCTTTCTTTCTTTCTTTCTCTTCTTCCTCTCCTCCTCTTCTTATTTTTCTTCTTTCTTTCCTTCTGTCTTTCTTTCTCTTCTTTCTCTTCTTTCTTTCTCTTTCTCTTCTTCCTCTTCTTCCTCCTCTTCTTATTTTTCTTCTTTCCTTCTTTCTTTCTTTCTCTTCTTTCTCTTCTTTTTTTCTTTCTTTCTTTCTCTTCCTCTTCTTCCTCCTCTTCTTATTTTTCTTCTTTCTTTCCTTCTGTCTTTCTCTTCTTTTTCTTCTTTCTTTCTTTCTCTTCTTTCTCTCCTCCTCTTCTTATTTTTCTTCTTTCTTTCTTATTTTTTCTTCTTCTTTTCTTTCCTTCTTTCTTTCTTTCTTTCTCTTCTTTCTCTTCTTCCTCTTCTTCCTCCTCTTCTTATTTTTCTTCTTTCTTTCTTTCTTTCTTTCTTTCTTTCTTTCTTTCTTTCTTTCTCTCCTCTTCTTATTTTTCTTCTTTATTCCTCTTCTTCCTCTTCCTCTTCTTCTTCTTCCTCCTCCTCTCCTCCTTCTTCTTCCCATGTCCTTCCCCTACCGCTCCTGCTCCTCCACCTCCGTCTTCACCTTCTGCTTCTCCTTCCAGGCGGATGGTCCCTCAACATGAAAGACTTGAAGCTGCTACAGATCATTGGGAAGGGAGAGTTTGGAGGTGAGTCAGACCCTGAAGCTGTCCCCTTGGTCTCTCGCGGTGGGACTTCGGTTTTGAAGGACCTCTTAACTTCTGGATAAGTGGTTTGGGGCCCTGAAGGAAAAAGGTTTGGGAAGCACTGCCTTAAATTCTACCACCTGCGTTCTTTCTTGCCAAGGAAGATGAATGGCGAGAAGGGAAGGCCGCTCGGCTGGGCATGAACTCGATCGGAGTCCTTTGGTTTAAACTTCGCAAACTAGGATGTGGTTGGGACAGATGCTTTTCCTGCTCCGGAAAAGAAGATCTTGAGTTGGTCTGTTTGTGACCCACTCGATCCCATCCCCTTCCTTCAGTCATCTGCTCTCTTTTACAGATGTGATGTTGGGCGATTACCACGGAAACAAGGTGGCTGTGAAATGCATCAAAAATGACGCCACCGCACAAGCCTTCTTAGCTGAAGCTTCGGTGATGACGTGAGTCCCTGCCTCCTGGACCAGGAGGACTGACTTACTTACTTACTTACTTACTTACTTACTTACTTACTTATTTGATGGGATTTCTATGCCACCCTATCTCTCGAAGGACTCAGGGCGGCTTACAATAATAACTTAATCTGGATTAACATCTGGTTGCAGAGAAAGATGGAGGAGAACGAAGATGTATCTGGATATCTGGCTGCGTTGACCCAGCTTCTCCCAAAAGCTTTGGCTTTGAAAACAGCGGAGAATAGATTTACTTGGTCCTGAATTGTCATTCAGGAGGAGACAAGCTGAAGAGTTTGCGCTCGTTACTCATGCGCTCGTTACCTGCCGTGTAGACTACTGCAATGCTCTCTACGTGGGATTGCCCTTGAAGACCACTTGGAGGCTTCAGCTGGTGCAGAATGCAGCCACACGGGTTGTGATGGGAGTTTCCCGATACTCCCATATTACACCCTTCCTGCGTGAGCTGCACTGGTTACCGGTTGCCCTCCGGGTGAGATTCAAGGTGTTAGCAATCACCTATAAGTCCCTTCATGGCTTAGGTCCGGGGTATTTGCGGGAGCACCTGCTGCCGGCATCATTTTCCCATCGCCCCGTGCGCTCCCACAGACGGGGTCTCCTCAGGGTGCCGTCAGCCAGACAGTGTCCGCTGGCGACCCCCAGGAGGAGGGCCTTTTCTGTGGGCGCACCCATCCTTTGGAACCAACTACCCGTGGAGCTTCAATTGGCTCCTGACCTTCGATCCTTCCACCACGACCTAAAAACGTGGCTTTTTCGATCGGCCAATCTGGACTGAAGGGGTTTTTAATTATTCTAATTGTTTGTGGGTTTTAATTATTTTAATGTGTAATTGGGGTTTCGTTCTTCTTTAATAGTTTTTTTAAAATTTTGTACTCTGGTGTTTTATTGTTGTAAGCCGCCCTGAGTCCTTCGAGAGATAGGGCGGCATAGAAATCCCATAATTAAATTAATTAAATTAAAGAGTCCAAAGAAGAGATGTTAGGACCACTACCCAAAAAGTCTTGCTTCTCCTACGTTCCCATATAAACTAGAACCCGTGGAGCAGTGGTGGGATTCAACAAAATTTACTACCTGTTCTGTGGTCATGGCTTGGTGGGCGTGGCAGGGGAAGGATACTGCAAAATCCCCATTCCCTCCCCGCCCCACTAACCTGCTTTCCAGCTCGGTTCTCCTATGCAGGGCAACCAAAGGAGACCCAGCCGATCAGCTGGGACTCAATGGGAGGCGGAGAATAGATGGGGTTGGCGGGGCCAGTCAGAGGTGGGATTTGCCGATTCAACGAACTACTCAAAATTTCTCCTGCTGGTTCTCCAAAACTGGTCAGAACCTGCTGAATACCCACCTCTGCTATGTAGGTTTTGGGAACTGCTCTTACATGCCAAGGGAAGTTAAGAGAAACAACCCTCAAAACATTTGGGGCACGAACTCTTTAAGGCATGTCAAACAAGGGGAAGGTGGGACTCCGTAACCACGTTGTGCAAAAGTAGGGTCATCTTTTGAGGCTGGTGGTGGGCGTGGTGCCCCTTGCATGAAGGCCTTTACTTATAATGGGAAACTCCGGTTGATGCCTCTTTAATCTTCTTCCCATTTGGTCCATCTTCCTGCAGGCAGCTCCGGCATAGCAATTTGGTCCAGATGTTGGGAGTGATTGTGGAGGAGAAAGGGGGCCTCTACATTGTCACAGAATTTATGGCCAAGGTAAGAACTTGCTGTCCTTTCCAAGGAAGGTTGGTCTGGAAGTTGGACGTTGATGAAGTACATAGCAATGGGAGACTTGCCTATGAGAAGGAGGACACCTCCTTAAACTTGGCTTCTACTTTTTGATGATCTTTGATTGGTTCATTGATTATGGGTCATCAAGTCAGTGTTGACTCTTAGTCAACAGAAAGATTTGTCTCCAGGCCTACACCGGTCCTTCTAATAGTGCCCTCATCACCATTCATCTTGCAAGAGGTCATCCTCTTTCCTTCCATCGTTTCCAACATCTTGACTTTTCAAGTCTTCGTGTTGATTCACGTTCAGCCTTTAAGGTCTTTGGAATCAAATTCTTTTGACCCCAGAAATGGAGAAGAAAAGGGTGATCAGCATCTTTCTTCTTCTTCTTCTACTCCTGTCTCTTTCCCAGAATTGCAGCAGAAGTTGGAGTTAGTTCAACTTCCCTTTCTCACATACCCTGTTGCAACCAGCATTATTTCACTAGAATTCTTTTATTTCTGATACACACTTCCAAGCAACTCTTAAGGTTAACTATCTTCCTTCCTTCCTTCCTTCCTTCCTTCCCTTCCTTCCCCTCCCTCCCTCCCTCCTTCTTTCCTCCATTTCCTTTCTTCCCTCCCTTCCTTCCTTCCTCCCTTCCTCTCTTCCTTCCTCCCTTGCTTCCTCCCTTCCTCCCCCATTCATCTCCATGAACCTCCCCCATCAGTTAATTTCCAGAGTGAAATGCTATTTATTTATTTATTTATTTATTTATTTATTTATTTATTTATTATTTATTTATTTATTAATGGGACTTATATGCAGCCCATCTCCAAGACTCGGCGCTTACAAATAAAACAACAACAATAATAAATAATTTACTGCTGGCGTAAGCTGCAGTTTTGAAAATGTATTGGTTTTTTCCCTTTGCTTTCCTACATGGTTGTGCAGTGTGTGTGTGTGTGTGTGTGTGTGTGTGTGTGTTCCTGCTTCCTACACAAAGGGGAGAGTGTCATCTACTGAGGAGTGCCACTAATTGCACTCTTGCCCTGTTCAGCCACTCAATTTTTATCAATATTGCCAATATAACACGGGTACAGTGTTGGGATGAGTTTGATGTCAGAATTTAATGGGATTTGAAGGTGTTCTTGGTCTGCCTTAGATCATTCTGGAGGACATTTTCAGACAGGGTGATTTATTTCTTTATCAACTTTCTACACCACCCATCCCACCTTGGTGACTCTGGGCAATTTGCAACAACATAATGAAACCCTGGGAACGCGTGGCTAAAAAGCACAGTTTAAAATCGAATTAAGAACGAGGCTAGCCTTCACGTGTTTAAAGAGAAAGTCAAAGTTTAAAAAAATTCAGAAGACTAAAAAAAAGTCTTGTGTTGCCTCCAACATTGTCAAGAACCGGGTGGAAACCCTGTCCACGTCACTTTCTTGAAGATGAAATTCCCTTGGGTTTCAGACCGGCTCTCTTATCACTTCTTGGCCACCTTAATCCTTCCTCTCAAATCTTCTGGCAGGGAAGTTTAGTCGATTATCTTCGATCCCGTGGAAGATCTGTGCTGGGAGGCGAGTGTTTGCTGAAGTTTTCCTTGTAAGTATGTTGCTTTTTTGCGAAGAAAACGCTCAGACGGGGAGTGTTTCTAACCAAAAAAAAGGGGGCTGGTTGAAGCTTCATGGTGGGAAGGTGGCGGTTTCTTGGTGGTGTGGTGGTGTAGCCCCCCCCCCTTTTCTTGAACTTCACTCCTCGCTCGCTCTTTGCCCGTAGAGACGTCTGCGAAGCCATGGCCTACTTGGAAGCCAACAACTTCGTTCACCGGGACTTGGCGGCGAGGAACGTGTTAGTCTCGGAGGACAACATTGCTAAAGTCAGTGACTTTGGGCTGACAAAGGAAGCTTCGTCCACCCAGGACACCGGCAAGCTCCCGGTGAAATGGACAGCACCAGAAGCACTTAGAGAAAAGGTGAGTGGGGGATGTGGGAGTGGTTGACAACTAACTCCTGGCTCAGCCAGGTAGGACTTGGATAAGGTCCACAAGGACACAGGATTTGGTCCTTCCCTCAAGTTGAAGTCCTTGTCCTCTTGCAGCTTGGTCAAGTTCACCCCATTTCTTGATTCAGTGTCTTAAGGCTGCCTATTTATAGTGCCAAATCCTGTGCAATCACCAGTTCCAATTTTATACTCTTTTGGTTGGAGACACACTTCCACACTTCCCTGTCAGCTGTTCGGCTTCCTCCTCCGAGTCAGATTCTGACAGGGGCATGACACTCTTAAGACCAAGCAAAGATGATCAGGGACCTGGGGTTTGAATCGTGCGATGTACTGCTAAGGGAACTAGGGATGTTTAGCCTAATGAAGAGAAGGATTTAAGGGAGACAGGATAGCTGTCTTCCAGTACTTGAGGGGTTCCCACGGGGAAGTCTGGATTGACTTATTCTCCAAAGCATTTGAGGGTAGGACAAGAAGCAATGGGAGATCCAACCTGAAACTAAGGAGGAATTTCCTGACAGTGAGAACGATTCAGCAGCGGAATATCCTCCCTCCCGAAGTGGTAGATGCTCCATCACTGGAGGTTTTCAAGAGGAGTTCGGACAACCATTTGTTCAGGATGGTAGAGGACCTTCTGCCTTGGGCAGGGGGTTGAAGTAGAAGCAACTAGAAGTTCCAGCCCTAGGACTCTATGGTTTGATAATTGGTTCTCTACAAGGGATGACTTACTCTGGTGGTGGAACATATAGCCAGCTCGATCCAGGTCTTTTGACAATCAATCTCTCTCTCTTCTCTGTGTCTTCTTCTAACCTTGGCAGAAATTTTCAACCAAATCAGATGTATGGAGCTTTGGGATTCTTCTCTGGGAAATCTATTCCTTTGGGCGAGTGCCTTATCCGAGAATTGTAAGTGAAGTTTCAAGAGCTTCCTAAGTATTTGGCCCCGACCCCCGGCTTATCCGATAGTTCCTTTACAAAAGCTGCCAGTGTCGGGGGATTCCTGTATTATAGGCAGTAAACAATGAAGTAGTCAGGTTGAACCTTACACCTGTGGATCTACGCTGTCATACACACACACACACACACACACACTATATATATATATGTGTGTGTATTTTATATATATGTGTGTGTGTGTGTGTGTATGTGTGTGTATGTGTGTGTATGTGTGTGTATATTTATATATGTATATATGTAGGTCTTGGTGTATTTGGGTCTTGTCCCGTGTAAGATTGAGAATACCTTGGCGACGTTTCGACGAGATCCCACTCACCATCTTCAGGCTGGTGTCTTCGGCTTTGTGCTTGTGCCAGCAAAGCGTGATCTGAGCTGCCTCAGGGGAGGTGTGCTGTGCTGGCTCTGCTGTAAGCGGGTTGGTTGGCTGTGTTTTTGGCTGTGTTGTCGCTTCTTGATTGGTTGATGGAATTGGTGTTTGCTGATTGATTGGCTTTTTTGTAAGAGCCTGTGTGGCTGAGGTAGTGGCTGTGTGTCCTTCAGCCTTTTGTGTTTTAGCTACCTGGGTAGTGGGCTGTGTGATGACCTTCTGAGTTTTATTGTTGTGACATCCTGGGTCTTGTGCTGTTATCTCCTGGGTCATTGTCTGTGTTGCAACCTCCTGAGGTTTTGTGTTGTAATCTCCTGAGTTCCAGTAGTATTTATAGAGAGAATTTAGTTCCAGTAGTATTTATAGAGAGAAGGCAGCTCAGATCACGCTTTGCTGGCACAAGCACAAAGCCGAAGACACCAGCCTGAAGATGGCGAGTGGGATCTCGTCGAAACGTCGCCAAGGTATTCTCAATCTTACGGGACAAGACCGAATACACCAAGACTACATACCTTTACATGAAAATCTACGAAAACAAATATATGTATATATGTATATATACGTTTGTTTTCGTAGATTTTCACGAGTAAAGGTATGTAGGTCTTGGTGTGTTTTTGGCTGTGTTGTCGCTTCTTGATTGGTTGATGGAATTGGTGTTTGCTGATTGGTTGGCTGTGTTGTTGGCTGTGTTGTTGCTTCTTGATTGGTTGATGTATATATATGTGTATATATATATGTATATATATGTATATGTATGTACGCATGTATTTTATATATATATGTGTGTATATATGTGTGTGTGTGTGTATGTATATGTATGTATGCATATATATATATATATATAAATAATTAGTTTACAATATAATATACAAAGAGAATACAAAAGCAAATATTAGGGAAATTGTTGATGTTGTTAGTCATGAAGTCATGTCCGACCCATCGTGACCCCATGGACAATGTTCCTCCAGGCCTTGCTGTCCTCTACCATCCCGGAGTCCATTTAAGCTCATAACAAGGAGAAATTAGGGAAATTAGGGAAGGAAAAGGGGAAGTGAATAGTGGGGGAAAGGAAGTGGGGAAAAAGCATTGACTTCTGACTCCTTTGGTGCAGTTGAATAAGGAATTAAGATCTACGCACAACTTTTTCCTTTTTCATAGTAATAGAAAAATAGATAAATAAATGATAGATAGATAGTAGATAGATAGATAGATAGATAGATAGATAGATAGATAGAAGGATAGGATAGATAGGTAGATACGGTAGATAGATAGATGATAGATAGATAGATGATAGATAGATAGATAGATAGATAGATAGATAGATAGATGATAGATAGATAGATAGATAGATAGATAGATGATAGATAGATAGATAGATAGATAGATAGATAGATAGATAGATAGATAGATAGATAGAGATAGAGGCAGGCAGGCAGGCAGGCAGAATTCTTTATTGGCCAAGTGTGATTGGACACACAAGGATTTTGTCTTTGGTGCAAATGCTCTCAGTGTACATAAAAAAAGATACATTCATCAAGAATCATAAGATACCACACTTAGTGATAGTCATAGGGTACAATAAGCAATCAAACATACTAGGAAACAGTCCATATAAATCCTAAAGATAAAAGCGACAAAGTTACAGTCATACAGTCACAAGTGGGAGGGGATGGATGATAAGGAGCGATGAGAAGATTAATAGTGATAGTAGTGCAGACTTAGTAAATAGTTGGACAGTGTTGAGGGAATGATTTGTTTAGCAGAGTGATGGCGTTCGGGGAAAAACTCCCCCTGTGTCTGGTTGTTCTGGTGTTCAACGCTCTATAGCGTCATTTTGAGGGTAGGAGTTGAAACAATTTATGTCCGGGATGTGAGGGGTCTGTAGATATTTTCACAGCCCTCTTTTGGGCTCGTGCAGTATTCAGGTCCTCCGTGGAAGGCAGGTTGGTAGAAACTAGCCATTTCTGTACGAACAAATCTTATCTAGTCGGTTAAAAACCCAAAGTCAAAAGTTTCCTCTTTGTCCACCTCAAGCACAAAGCCCAGAAGTGGTTTCCTAGTTGAAGTCAAGGTATTTCTGTTTTTGTTTTTGTTTTTAAATCAGAGCTGTGCTTAAATTGGTTACTTCCTCCACCACCCCTTTTCTCCCTCACCCCCCAGCCTCTGAAGGACGTGGTCCCTCGTGTGGAAAAGGGGTACAAGATGGACTCTCCGGACGGCTGCCCCCAGATTGTCTACGAGGTGATGAAAAAATGCTGGACTTTGGATGCCGCCCACCGGCCGTCCTTCCACCAATTACGGGAACAGCTAGAGCATATCAAAGCCAGTGAGCTCTACCTGTGAAGCCGACCGGAAGGGCGGGGCTTCTTTCGGACACGCCCTCCCCGCCCTCTCCCCCCGTGCACAGACCTCAGGAGCGAGGCTGGGCGAAGAAAACCCCTCCCCTTCTCCCCTCTGCCCCCTCAAGCGAAGCAGGTGGTTTTTTTCCCCCAGGAATCCAAATTTCTACACTGTCTTTAAAGAGAAACATAAGGACTTTGGACCGCTCCCCAGGGGCCCGATGGGTAGGTGGGGAGTCTATCCCCCCACCCAAGGGAGCCTCTCAGCTGGACCACCTGAAGATGGACACGTGGGAACCAACCCGGAGGTGTTCACTTCTCCTTCCTGTCCTTTAAAAAAACGAAACAAAAAAAAAAAATCTGTCTCATCGCCAGGGTCCATCGCATCATATTTCAGTTGCATGTTCTTCCAACTATGTTCTTCTTTGTGGATTCCCCTCCTTTCATTCATCCCCACCTCCTTCCTCCCACCCACCTTTTTCAGCCTCCCCCTGGAACCAAACATGTACAGGTTCTCGTTTCGTAGGGAAACTTAAGAAGGGCGGACCATGCCCCCCCAAAAAAAAAATGAAAGAAGGGGGGGAAAAAATGGTAGGACAGCTATTAAAAGGCGCCGATTTTCTTGGCGGAGGAAGAGACTTTCTTTAACCTTCTCCGGAAAGACTCCTAAGGCTGGCATTCACAATCTAGTATCCTCTTCCTTCTGAATACGCCTTTTTTTTTTTAAAGAGAGATTTGGTTTTTGTTCCTTTTTTTTAAAAAACAAATTTAATTTTCAGGTTTTTTGTTTTTAAAGGAAAACAAAAAAGCTATGACGGTTTAATAGTGAAGTCGATTAATAGGTTTCAAACTGCACCAGAAATCCGCTGTTTGGCTGGGTTTTTGTTTACTCAAGTTACAGAGCTTATTTTTTAATGTCATGAATAAAATGGGATTTGTTTGGTTTTTTTTTTTAAAGAAGAAACACCTGTGTGCACAGGGAATCCCTGCCTTACCTGAATCAGGTTTTGACCAAATGAAGGCGGTGTTTCTTGTCACACACACACAGAAAAACACCGCAGAGCCACCCAGGAAAGGGGTTTGGATGGGGTTTTTTTGTTTCGTTTCGTTTCGTTTCGTTTAGTTCTTGCTTCAAACAGTGTTTGCATGCTGCCTCCAGAATCCTTTCCCAGTTGTGTCTTTATGCTCATATTATGCTGCCAAATGTGAGATTAAGCTGCATTAAAAGAAAAAGGAAAGAAAAAAAAAAACCCCACATCTCCATATGAAGATGTAATTTCATGGTCTCGTCTCTAAATTTTGTTTTTGTTTAAATCGGATCTGTAAAAAAAGGAGGGAGGCTTTTGTAGGTAGTCCTCGACTTACAACACTTCACTCAAAGTTACAATGGCCCTGGGAAAAGGGACTTACGACCGTTTTTCACACAACTGTTGGAGCGTCCCCTGTGGTCTCGGGATCAAAATTTAGGCGCTTGGCAAGAGTACGTATTTATGACAGTTGCAGTGTCATAAAGCGAAGTCAGTTGGAAGCTGGAGTCACTTAACCACTGGGTTACTAATTTATCAACTCCAGTGATTCACTTAACAACTGAGGCAAGAAAGGTCATAAAATGGGGCAAAATTAACTTAACAAATGTCTCACTTAGCAGAAATTTCGGGCTCCATTGGAGTCATGAGTTGAGGACTACCTGTATTCAGTAATGTATTTAGCTTAGTCGTTACTCTTTTCCTTCAAACAAAATAAACTTGCCTTGAGTGAGTGTGTTCTAACCAAGGCTTCCTCAGACATCAACAAACACACATTAAATCCAAAACCCTTTTATTTTAGTTCAACAGCTGTGAATTATCGTCATCCACAGCCCGTAATGAGTCTCAACCAGTTATAAATAGTCCCATGGAAGCCTGCCAAAATTCTTCGGGAGAAGTCTGATAAGAATGCACCTTTATCTTACTTGAAGTGCTGCCAATGACTAAAGTACCAATTAGTCTTTCAAAATCAAGCGGAGCACAAATTCACCATGAAGCATTCAAGTTCCAACCAACCAGAGCGAACAACATTGCTTCCTGCAAAGGTTCCTGTCCCTTTGTGCTTACTTTATATCTTGTGGGAGGGGTGATCAACTCCAAGCCTTACTCCTGAGTCACCCCTTTTGTCTTAACTGCTCTTGCCTTCTGGCAGCTCTGTGCACACGCACACTGGGAACAGGCCCCCCTTATTCCTCTGCCTCACTGCTGTCAGATTCTGGAGGCTCTGAAGTCAGCACATAACTCCCAGGTGGCCCTGGCCCCATCTCTGTGTTGGATGTCTGTCACAGACTCCTGGACCTGCCCATGTTCTTCCTCACTGTCTGATTCTGCTGCGGTCTCCACAGGCTGCCAGTGGATCACAACAGGGCAGGGCTTTTTAATCATCAAGAAATCTTCTGAAATAGATGGGGAATTCCACTCGCAAAGCAGAATTTTCAGCCTTTTCTCTTGTTCTTGTGTCTTGGAAACCATGCAGGGTTGAAATAGCAATAGCAACAGCCCTTAAGAATTGTATACTGCTTCATGGTGCTCTAGAGCCCTCTCTAAGCGGTTTAGAGTCAGTATCTTGCTCCCAACAATTTGGGTTCTTTTACCGACCTTGGCAGGATGGAAGGCTGAATCAATCTTGAGCCGGTTAGGATCGAACTGCTGGCAGTGGGCAGTTAGCCTGCAATGTTGCATTCTAACCACTGTGCCATCAGGAAGGAGATGAGAGGGAAGAAGGAAGGAAGGAAGGAAGGAAGGAAGGAAGGAAGGAAGGAAGGAAGGAAGGAAGGAAGGAAGGAATAGCAATAGCACTTAGACTTATATACTGCTTCATAACATAGTATTTTACAGCCTTCCTTCCTTCCTTCCTTCCTTCCTTCCTTCCTTCCTTCCTTCCTTCCTTCCTTCCTTCCTTCCTTCCTTCCTTCCTTCCCACTAGCACTCAGACTTATATACTGCTTCATAGTGCTCTTCAACCCTCTCTAAGCAGTTTACACAGTCAATATCTTGCCCCCAACAATCTGGGTTCTTTTTTTACTGACTTTGGAAGGATGGAGGGTTGAGTCAATCTTGAACTGGTCAGGATCAAACTGCTGGCAGTGGGCAGAGTTTGGCTTCAATACTGCATTCTAACCATTGCACAGGGAAGATGGTAGGTAAGTTAACAGAGAAGGAAATACTTGGTTATATCTAACATTCCAAGATAAAGAAAAAAGTTGCTGTCTCTGCAGCTAAGAAAGCACCATGAACCTAAATCCCAAGATGTCTTCCTCCTTGGGAGAGGAGGAAGCACTTCACACAAGCACTTCAGCCTGCAAGAGAGTTGTGTGGATAAACCATGGAGGAATCAATCAACAGTGGCTAAAGATGGAATCTGGTTGCCTCTTTTCCAACTAACACTTTTGTAAAAAGGCATCCAGCATTCAAGAGCAACTTCAAATGCATGGAGAGACTTCAGCTCTGGTGTAAGTTCCCAACTGGTGTAAGTTCCCAAATTTTTTAAAAATAAAATCTGTTAGTTGGAAAAGAGGCAATCAAACTTCTGATTAATTGGACCAAGTTCACTACTTGTAATTCATCTTAGTGCCACTAGATGGTGATCTGCCCCCAGATTACTACTAGACCCGTTGTTTTCATTCAGGGTCCTTGGTTTTTTTTACAGAAATTTTTATTAATCGGGTATTCAGTGGGATTACAACTCACATAAACCCCAGCCAACCTGATGGAAATGATTCTGGTTCTATGCCCAACACATCTGGAGGCTTGGAAAGAAAGACTGTGAGATGGTTAGAGCAATCAGATTTGGTATAAGAATTTGGGAAAGATTCTATAAAGCTAAACAATTCTGCCTTGCAAAAGATTGCAAATTAGAAGTGATATTCAGATGGTTCTGACCAGTTCTGGAGAACCGGTAGCAGAAATTTTGAGTAGTTCAGAGAACCAGCAAATACCACATCTGACTGGCCTCATCCCCATCTCTTCTCTGCCTCCCATTGAGTCCCAGCTGATTGGCTGGGTCTTCTTTCGTTGCCCTGCACAGGAGAACAGAACTGGAAAGCAGGTTAGTGGGGTGGGGAGGGAATGGGGATTTTGCAGTATATCCTTCCCCTGCCACGCCCACCAAGCCATGCCTACAGAACCGGTAGTAAAAAAAATTGAATCCCACCACTGCTGCAAATCCAAGCCCACACCTCTCCAGATACAAAGGGTCAAGTGTCTCAGATAATAGGGGAGAAAATATTTCTGTCTGAAGCCTGTTAGTATATATCTCCGTGAGGAGAAACGAGTGCAGCCAGGAAAGCATGAGTAGAGAGACAATGAATAAGACACTTGACACGAGGAGTAAACTGAATACAGGAAAAGTTGGTTTTACTATCAGTGAGGATTTAGCAGAGTCCAAAAACAGTCCGAGTCATACATGAAACAAGTCAGTCAGTATCTTAATGCTATTCTTAATGCTAGTCCTTGTCCTTACCAATCAGCAGGCACAGTTCGTAGTTTGTCAAAACAGTAGCAAACTTACATCCAATAGTCGAAGTCAAAACAAGGAGAACCATAAACAGTAGGCAATCAAAACAGAGATAGAGCAAAGAGAGAGAACCAGGTTTCTGGCTCCATCTTATGGCCGGTTGCTGTAGCCACAGCCAATCACATTCCGGCTACTCTTAAAGTGACATACACTTTCAATCCTGGCTTATATATTACAAACCCAAACGTTAGTTATACTAACAAAGCCCTACAGAAGTTCCGCCGATAAAGTTGATAAGATTGACATTGAAACTTTTTAAAGAAACTTGTGAGCTTGGTAACAACAAGAGTGAAATAAAGAAGAATACACATTTCTTAAACGCTTTCCAGTACCTGGGCTATAAATGGGCTGCATTAATTTGCTTAGGCCTGCATATCCATCAACCTTTGGAATGCTATGGGTTCAAAAACAGGCTTTTGAGTTGATTGAATCCTAATGTTTCAATATTTAGCTTGGTTGAGCTGACCACCAAAGCTTCCATTTTTCTCAAGGATAATATAGAAGGAAAAATTAGGAGGGCCATCAGGGTTTTTGTAAATACTTTTACTGGAAGAGTTAAGGGGCTCAAAAAATCAAGATGGCCATTGAAGTTACACAAAGGAGGTATAATCCTGTCAACACGTCAAGGTAGACCAAACTAGGAAACTAAAGTTAAAACGCTATTACTGTTTTTGTTATCAAGTTACAGTAACAACATCTTGCAAGACTGAATACACCCGCCCTCCTCTTATCTCCCAGGAAACTAGGGAGGGTTCCTTGAGGCGCTTTCTCAAATTACATTTCTGGCACTGGACTCAAATTTCTTTTCTCTTAACTTGCCCTAGCTGTGTCTCTCTCTTCCTCCTGTTCTTTAAGGTTATTCTCAAAGCCTATGACACATCATTTTGTACCAGCATGGATGTTTTGCATCGTACACATCACACAATTGTGATGGCCATCTTGGGGGGGTTGGGAGTCTACTCCCCTTTCAAAGTAGTGCCTTTTAAAGGATCTCAAGTATCATTTTATGAGACAAATCTCCTGCCAGGAGCTTTGCTTATTAAACAGATCACAAATCAGCCTTCCACATCCTGCCCCTCAGGAACAAAAATGAAATTAATAGTCTGCAATATGGATGTTTTTTATTAACTCCCCAGGAACTGAGCTCAGCAGGAGGGGGCTGCCCTTATTTATTTATTAGTACTAATATTTTATGCATTGTCATTAACTAGCATATACTTTACAACTGTTTTGTCCCCAATGGCTGAGTTAGATCATAATCAGGTAAAGCCGCAGAACTAAATCAACTTGAGTTCCCCATAGTGTGTATTTATTAAAAAAATAAGAAAAGAGGGGGGGAGAAATTCAGACTTGCTCTCTTGATGTTCAGTAAAATGAAAGACAATTTTGCCACAAATGAACAGCTCCTACGGACTGAAACCCTCCACGGGGAGTTGAAAAAGAGGCCACTGGTGAAATCTTTGCTTTTTGCAATTTTACTCAGCAAGGGGAGAGAGAGAGAAAGTCAAAACTGCACAACGAATACCTGGAATTGGTGTATTGGGTTTCCTCCAGGTGACCAGTATGGAGCCCAACATTTCTGTTGCTAAGTGAGAGATTTGTTCAGTGAATTTTGTCCCTACTTGCCAAAGTTAAGTGAATCACTGCAGTTGATAAGTTAGTAATGTGGTGTCATGGCCCTGCTGGAATCTGACTCTGAGGAGGAAGCTGAGCAGCTGACAGGGAGAGGGAGCTGTGGAAGAAACTGGGGAAGGGCACAGTCTGGCTGGGCAGAGCAGGGGTGAGGTAGAACAAGGGAGAGGGAATTCAGAGGAAGACCCAGGCCCACCCCCTCTTCATCCTAGGGTACGCAGGGAGGAATGGAGAAGAGAGCAACGTGGGTTGCGTGGCTTATGGGGGAGGAAAGGGCCCTGATTCCCTTCATTAGCTGCAGCTGGAAACACAGTGTATAAAAAAGGAAGCTGCGCGCAGCAAGCTGTTGGGAGCAAACATGAATTTATCTTGTATCATCATGGCTTATCTGTGTTCCTGGCATCTTCCCAACTGTGTGAGTTTTGCTTTCAAGTTTGAAATTCTTGCTCCTGCCCTGCCAAACTAATTACTTCAGTTTGGTTTGTTTGGATTTTAAGTTACAGTTTGTGTGTACCTTGTTTTGGACTGAATTTTCTACAGTCAAAGGGAGAGTTTTTCTCCAGCCGAAGGTAACCTGGACATTGGGGGCAAAATTGGAGGTACTAAAGGGATTCTTCTTGCTTATTTGACTGTGTTGCCTTTGTGCCATGCTCTCGGGTCATCACCCTGGTCATTAAAGCCCACAAATCGTAAAGTTCCATAGCATGCTGGCTGTGGAATTATGGGAGCTAAAATTCCATAGCATGATGCCTGGGGAATTCTGGGAGTTGAAGTCCGCATATCTTACAGCTGAATAGCATGCAAGCTGGGGAATTCTGGGAATTGCAGTCCACAGGTCTTAAAATTTGCTGTGGTTGGAAGAGACTACTCTAGGGCAAGCCATTTTAGGACTGCAGACTGAAATGGTTGGGCTGACAGAACGAGAAGGGCAGAACTGAAAGGCTGGATGTCAGCTAGCATCAGCTGCCTTTTTCCTAAAGCTATACTTCAGTTTGCCTCTGTCGAAAGACGTCTCTCGCCAGATTAAAATAGCTCCCTTTCCATAGAGAGAATTATTCAGCGCGAATCGGATAATGACCAAAAGCTCTTTTTCTCTCTCTCTGTCTGTGCTTCTTGGCTTCCTCCTTCCCAAGCGATTCCAGGACCCGAGAGGATACTGAAGGCCCTGCAGGTGGGACTGTGGGATACCTGTAGGCATGGTGAGAACATCAGGGGCATTTTTGAGAAGCAAAAATCCAAACTCGATTGCAGAAAATACGACTACAGCAACAGAGGGGTCGATGCCTGGAACTCCCTACCTGACTCTGTTGTTACATCTTCAAACCCCCAAAAACTTTAACCTTAAACTGTCTACCGTGGACCTCACTCCATTCCTAAGAGATCTGTAAGGGGGCGTGCATAAGTGTACTAGCGTGCCTACCGTCCCTGTCCTACGGTTCCCATTTATATGTGCTTAATTATTATGCATATACTTATACCCGTTTATACTTACACGTTTGTATATTATATTCATACTTATACCTGTTTTCTCATACATGCTTGACAAACTAAACTAAATAAACAAAATAAATGAATAAAATAAAAAAGGACAGACAGCCAACCTGTGCTTGGCTTCTCCAAGGAAAGAGTGTTAGACCCGAGGGCTAGAGTGAGATCATTAAGCCACAATTTCTTGGCTGAGGGAAGGGAATCTATTTGAGTGATGCTCTGAACCATAAATCTATGCTATCCCATCTCTTGGATGAGTTTCTGGTTCAGGGAGTGCTGGCTGATGCCAGAAACCAGGGATAATGGAGTGAACTGTTGTTCCGTGAATAAGCAGTCGTGTGAATGCAACCCAGAGATCAGCCACACGCTTCCTCTGAAGGCTTCGGGGACTTAAAATAAGCCCGTTTAAATCCAAGGAAATGTGTTGCGGGATAGATATTGGAGAACAGCTATTCTCCAAAGCACCTGAGGGCAGGACCAGAAGCCATGGGTGGAAATTAATCAAGGAGAGAGCAACTTGGAACTAAGGAGGAACTTCCTGGCAAAACAATTAATCAGTGGAATGACTTGCCTTCGGAAGTTGTGGGTGCTCCAGCACTGCAGGTTTTTAAGGAGAGACTGGGCAATCATTTGTCTGAAATGGTATAGGGTTTCCTACCTAAGCAGGGGGTTAGACTAGAAGACCTCCAAGGTCCCTTCCAACTGTGATTCTATTCTATTCTATTCTATTCTATTCTATTCTATTCTATTCTATTCTATTCTATTCTATTCTATTCTATTCTATTCCATCCCATCCCATCCCATCCCATCCTATTTAAATTCTATTCCTATATCCTTCTATTCTATTCTATTGTACCCTATGACTATCATTAAGTATTGCACCTTATGATTCTTGACTCTTGATGAATGTATCTTTTCTTTTATGTATACAGAGGACATTTGCACCAAGACAAATTCCTTGTGTGCCCAATCACACTTGGCCAATAAAGAATTCTATTCTATTCTATTCTATTCTATTCTATTCTATTCTATTCTATTCTATTCTATTCCAATTTCTATTCTATCCTATCTATCCTATCCTATCCTATCCTATTCTTAGATATGCCTGTTTGGAGTAGTGGCTAAAGCACATGGCATGGATGCACTGGACCATTCCTGGTCAGCAAAGAAAAAGTGTTTTCAAAGCATCGCAGACCAGATAGCAGTCCTCCAATATTTGACGATTGCGGAATGAAGAAGGGTTATGAATATGAAGAACGGTCACAGAATTTGGGTATGGCTAATTTAGTGAACAGAAGGACTGGGGTGGGGGAGTGATAGCAGTATTCCAGTATCGGAGGGGCTGCCATAAAGAGGAGGCGGTCAAATTATTCTCCAAAGCACCAGAGGGCAGGATGAGAAACAATGGATGGAAACTAATCAAGGAGAGAAGCAATCTGGAATTAAGGGGAAACTTCCTAACAGTGAGAATAATTAACCAGGGGAATGGCTTGCCTCCTGAAGTTGTGGCTGCTCCAATACTGGAGGTTTTAAGAAGGGATTGGACAGCCACTTGTCTGGAATGGTCTAGGGTTTCCTGTCTGAGAAGGGGGTTGGACTAGAAGACCTCCAAGGTCCCTTCCAACTGTATTCTGAGACCAAGAATACAGGTCTAGAATTCTCCAGCTCCTAGTGGTTGTTTCCAGGGCCTTCAGGCATCTCACTTAAACATTTCCCCTGTAATTTTTGGGGGGGCTCAGAAAAGCATTAGGTTCCTTTCTTTTAGCGGATTAGGAAGACTTTTCAAAATCGCAGTCGCTGGCACACAAGTGAAGATTTAAATGTTTAAGAGGCAAAATATCTGACTGGCATTTTGATTGGGAGTCGGGGGGAGGGGTTAAAAAAAAGAGACAACCAGCTTTCTTGGTTTCCCCCCCCCTCACCCCCCCCTGCTTCTCCACCGCTGTCTAATTTATTTTCCTTACATACCCCTAATGCCTTTTGCTTCTGTCCTAATTTGTGCTAATTACCTCCTTTAAGGGAAGTAGAGTTTTGGAACATATTTCAAAACCTGGGGAAAATCCGTATCTATGCTCCAGGATTAAAATAGATCACCTATTCTATAGGTATATCTCCCCTGGGCTACATCTTCAGTATTTGGAATCTATCAAGATGTGAAAAAAAAGTTGGACATGTCCGGCAATGGAAGACAGTTGAAGGACTGGGAATTCTGGGAGTAGAAGTCCACACATCTTAACATTGCTTGGGTTGACAAGATGGATCCATTATCCTGGTTCTTCCTTCTTATTTTTATGCTCTTGGTCAACAGCTAAGCCACACCATTCTGCAGCTCCTCAATGGGTTCTCTAAGACCAAACATGTCTCCAGCCACCAAGGTTGGAGACCCCTGGTTCAACAGACTTCCAAAATCCCTTTCAGCCCCATGATTCTGTGATAAACAAGGATCTGTTGCAAAAAAAAGTTCTAGGAGTTGAAGTCCACAAGCCTTAAACTTGTCCACAACTTGTCCACAAGCAATGTCCACAAGTCTTAAACAAAATCCACAAGTCTTAAAGACCACAACTTTGTGGGCTTCCAGAATTCTGAGGCAAATACAAACAAAATATAGAGTGGGTCCATCCTGGATCTCAGCCTGGTTCATTTAAGGAGCATAGGTGGCTGAGGAATTCTGGGAGTTGGAGTCCACCAGTTGTGGACTTTAAGACTTGTGGACTTCAACTCCTTCTGGGAGTTGGCAACTTGGCCACGTTAAGACTTGTGGACTTCAACTCCCAGAAGGAGTTGAAGCCCACAAGTCTTAATGTTGCCAAGTGGGAGACCCTTGGTCTTGAGGAACACAAGCTCAATATGTAGGCAAGAGCTCATTTTGCAGAGTGGTCCATGATCCTCCCATAAAGACGGTTTCTGAAGAACAATGATGACA
Source organism: Naja naja (assembly GCA_009733165.1). Taxonomy (NCBI): domain Eukaryota; kingdom Metazoa; phylum Chordata; class Lepidosauria; order Squamata; family Elapidae; genus Naja; species Naja naja. The sequence goes on from CM019163.1 coordinate 4,137,711, forward strand.
TGTGTTGGGAATGAGCATTTCCTCTCTCTCTCTCTCTCTCTCTCTCTCTCTCTCTCTCTCTCTCTCTCTGCATTTGCTGCTGCTGCTTCCCCCATCCCACCTGCTCCACCTGGATATTTTATAAATAAACTCCTGTAATCCTCTCTGAAAACAGCCACCACAACAGCAGGCTGCCTTTCTCCAGTTTGTAACTGCGTCCTTTGTCTGGCAGAAAGGCAGTCGAGAACAAAGCTGGGGTGGGGGGTAGGCTGGTTTTCCCACCAGCCTCCTTGAAAGTCCTGGATGCCTCTTCAGCCAAAATGCAAAGCTGCATTTATAAGCAATCGGATCCATGTCTCCCACAACATCCGTTCCCTTTACACGAATGCTCCCTCCTATTATTATTATTTTAAAAAATCTCTCCGTTTTCTCCTTTCTCTTTCGCCTGCCCTTGGGCTTCTCTGTGTCTTCCCTGTCTCAGTTTGTGACCTCGGAGAGGGGAAGCCATAGATACAGCAGGGGAAAATTAAGCAACACATAAATCAAATCTCCCCTAGCTTGCAGGAAAGCAAAGCAACGTAAAATAAATCTCCTTGATCTGTGCCACCTTTTTTTCTCACAACAACAATCCTGCGAGGTGGATTGGGCTGAGAGAGAGAGAGAGAGAGACTGGCTCAAAGTCACTCAACCAGTTTTCATGCCAAAGGTGGGACTAGAACTCACTGTCTCCTGGTGATTGGCCCAAAGTCACCCAGCCAGCTTTCATGTCTAAGGCGGGACTAGAACTCACTGTCTCCTGGTGATTGGCCCAAAGTCACTCAGCCAGTTTTCATGCCAAAGGTGGGACTAGAACTCACTGTCTCCTGGTGATTGGCCCAAAGTCACTCAGCCAGTTTTCATGCCAAGGTGGGACTAGAACTCACCTACTCCTGGTGATTGGCCCAAAGTCACCCAGCCAGCTTTCATGTCTAAGGCGGGACTAGAACTCACTGTCTCCTGGTGATTGGCCCAAAGTCACTCAGCCAGTTTTCATGCCAAAGGTGGGACTAGAACTCACCTACTCCTGGTGATTGGCCCAAAGTCACCCAGCAAGCTTTCATGTCTAAGGTGGGACTAGAACTCACTGTCTCCTGGTGATTGGCCCAAAGTCACCCAGCAAGCTTTCATATCTAAGGCGGGACTAGAACTCTCTGTCTCCTGGTGTTTGGACCAAAGTCACCCAGCAAGCTTTCATGTCTAAGGTGGGACTAGAACTCACTGTCTCCTGGTGATTGGCCCAAAGTCACCCAGCAAGCTTTCATATCTAAGGCGGGACTAGAACTCACTGTCTCCTGGTGATTGGCCCAAAGTCACCCAGCAAGCTTTCATATCTAAGGCGGGACTAGAACTCTCTGTCTCCTGGTGATTGGTCCAAAGTCAGCCCAGCTGGCTTTCATGACCAAGGTGGGACTAGAACTCACCATCTCCCAGTCTCTAGTCCAGCATGTTCACCATTGCAACAAACCGACTGATGGGTTTTTGGTGCTGAACTTCAATTCCAGGATGAAAAAGAGGCTCAGCTAGGCATTCCCCTCTTAAACGATGAGGATTTAGAATAACAGAGTTAGAAGAGGCCTTGGAGACGTACTAGTCTAACCCATTCCTTAGGCAGGAAAACCCTACATCACTTCAGACCAAGGAGCCCCAGGGCAGGGAACCAAGCGGTGGTAGAGGAGGGGGAAAAAAAAGAGGGTTTTTAAGATCTTTGGGGGAAGTTAAGGATTCAAATGCAAACAGGAAACACCGTTTGTCAACAGGAAGATCTAAAATAAGACACAGAAGCGTTTTTGCCCAAGCCTTGGGCTAAGATAACAAAACCTCTATAAAAATAACCAGCGCTGTGTTCTTGGTGCCTGCCTGGGTGGCAAAAGCTGCATTAATTCTCCCAGGACTGACAAAGTCAGGAGGATTGTGTGTCAAAGAGGAAACGGGAATTTAATCCTCAGTGAAGGGTGAGGGGAAATTGAGGCCCTGGGACAGATTTAGCTGAGCCAGGGCATCCACCTCCTGGGGAACCAAACCCCTCTTTGGCTCGGCCCGATTGGGCTGGTGCATCACTGTTTGTGTAGTCGTGGGGGCTGCCTGCTTAGTTGAGATCTCAGAGCCAAGGGGAACCACAGACACTTCCAGGGTGCTCTCAGGGCTCGGTGGTCTTCTTGCAGTCATTTCATGACCCAACTAGGCAACAGGATCAGTGCTAAAAGGGGAGGGGCTTGTGGACAGGAGGAGGAAGAAGAGGAGGGGGAGGAGGGAGGACGGTGGGGTCCTTGGTGCTGAACTTGGTGGTTTTCTTACAGGTGTTTCGTTATCCAAACGAGGAAACATCGTCAGTGCTAGAAGGGAGTGGAGTTTGCTCTCATTCACACTCCCTTCTAGCACTGATCATGTTACCTAGTTTGGTCATGAAATGTCAGCAAGAAAACCACCAAGCTCAGAGAACACCAAGGACCCCACAGTCCTCTTCCTCCTCCTCCTCCTCCTCCCCACTCCTCCCTCTAGCACTGATGATGTTCCCTAGCTGGGTCATGAAACGTCTGCGAGAAAACCACCGAGCTCAGAGAGCACCAAGGGGCCTTCATTTCAACCCTGAGCTACAAATACTCTCCTTTATCGGCACAGACACGGCCTTGTCTTGAGAACTGGAGGTGATGGGAGAAAAAGCAATGGAAAGGCTTCTTCTGGGCCCCTGACCACTCCGTCCCTGGCTGATGAGAAAGCCCATCTCAAGTGCCACCTTGGGCACCGTCCTAGTCAAAGCAAGCCACTTTTACGCCATCAGGGGGTGTAATTTATCCAAGTTTGAGTTGCGTGGCCCTCAGGCTAGGCCTTCCTGCCTCCTTCTAGCTGCTTTTTTGGGTGACCCAACGATGGACCAAGCCACCCCCGTCCTCTTTTCACCCACTTTTCCTAAATTTCCAGGAACGTGAGTCCCAAACAAACCCTCTGAAAGGGAAGGAAGAAACGTATGCAGAAGCTTCGCCGAGTCTGTTTACACGCAGAGAGGACTGTTTCTGAGTTGCTCCCAGCCAGAGGGCATTAGAAAGCACATGTCTTTTCCATGTGCTGATTACCAAGTCTGGTTCTCCAGCGTTGTGTGTGTGTGTGTGTGGGGGGCATCTGTCCATGTGTGTTTGTGTCACGGAAGGGAGCTGCATTTCCTCTGTGCTCCATGCGTTGGGGGATGAAGCGTGCACATTCCTAAGCTTATGACAAGAGGTGGCAGGGGCTTTAGCCCTGGCTGCTTAGAGGCATTTATGTCTCTCTCTCTCTCTCTCTCTCTCTCTCTCTCTCTCTCTCCCTCCCTCTCTCTCTCTCTCTCTCTCTCTCTCTCACCCCACTGCTGATTCAACCCCATGACAGCTTGTGTCCAGTGCGCTTGAAAAGATTCCCTCCGGGGCTGAGCGTTCACAGAGAAACGAGCCTGGCGCATGGCAAGTGGCCACCCAGAGGAGGAGAAGAGCACATCTCCAAGCATAATTAGCCGCTCCGATTAACAGATTCCTTCTTTGGGAGGGGCTGAAAGCCCTCCCCCCACCCCCATGGGATGATTAGCCAGGGATCAGGGCAGCTGATCGAGAAGGAATCTTCTCTGAACAGAAATGGGAGTGTTGAAGTAAAAGGTTGATCAGGTTAATTAATCAGGGGATTGGCAAAATCAGGGGATTGGGGGAAAAAAAAGGTTAATTAATCAGTGAACAGGCTGGCCTCCAGAAGTTGTGGGTGCTCCAACAGTGGAGGTTTTTTAAAGAGATCAGACAACCATTTGTGGGAAATGGTACATAGGGTTTCCTGCCTGAGCAGGGGGCTGGACTAGAAGGCCTCCAAGGTCCCTTCCAACTCTGTGATTCTGTAGGTAGAAGAGGATGTCCCAAAGGTGTTTTTTCTAAAAGGCAACTGGACTTCCTTGTGTTTTTCTGCTTTGAAAACGTTTTGCTTCTCATCCAAGAAGTTTCTTCACCCAAACTTCTTGGATGAGAAACAACGTTTTTTTTTTTGTTTTTTTTTGGATGATTGAGAAGCTCCATAGAGAAATTCCAGGGTAGCAGCATGAGATACATCCATCTGGGGACTTTTCTGGAATGTTCCTATTCTAAAATCCCAACCCATTTTTGGTAAGTCAAGGCAGGGGCTGAAGGGACACAGTGGATCAGTGGCTAAGATGCTGAGCATGTTGATCAGAACGGTTGGCAGCTTGGCGGTTCGATTCCCTAGCGCCACATAATGGAGTGAGCTCCTGTTCCTTGTCCCAGCTTCTGCCAACCTCGCGGTTTGAAAGCATGTAAAAAATGCAAGTAGAAAAACAGTGTGCAAACTCCCTTTTTAAACACTGTGTTCCCAGCTGCAGCTAATGAAGGGAATCAGGGCCCTTTCCTCCCCTGTAAGCCACGCAACCCACATTGCTCCCTTCTCCGTTCCTCCCTGCACGCCCTAGGATGAAGAGGGGGTGGGCCTGGATCTTCCTCCGAATTCCCTCTCCCTTGGTCTATTTCTCCCCTGCTCTGCCCAGCCAGACTTTGCCCTTCCCCAGTTTCTTCCACAGCCAAGGGAGCCACACTCCCAGTCCCTGTCAGCTGCTCGGTCTCCCCCTCAGAATCAGATTCTGACAGGGGCATGACACTCATCAAGCTGAGGAAACTTCTTGGATGAGAAGCAAAACATCTTCAAAGAAAAACCAGAAAGTCCAGTTGCTTCTTTAAAAAGCACCTTTGGGACAAGGTGACAAAAACCAACAATTACTGTGGGGTATATTACCAAGGGCCAAGGATGGCCTTAGAAGAGACAAACCCATAAAGGGAACAACTCATGAAGGCAAAGCCCCATATTGGTTTACGTCTGTTGCAATTGCACAATTGGAACTGCCATTTTGTTTGTTTTTTAAATTGCCTCTCTCCCAAAATAAAATCTCCAATTCTGGCCTTCTGGACACTAAATGTGAAGGGTCTGGAGGGTACTACCATGTTTCCCTGAAAATAAGACCTACCCCGAAAATAAGACCTACCCCGAAAATAAGACCTAGTGTGTTTTGGGAGCCAAAAAATATAAGACAGTGTCTTATGTTAGGGAAACACGGTATGCGATTTGTTCGTGGTTTCGTACATGAATAAATGTACATTGTTCTACATGAATATGGTAAGTGTTTTTTTTCATTAAAAATAAAATATATATATATATATAAGACCTACCCCGAAAATAAGACCTAGTGTGTTTTTGGGAGCCAAAAAAAATATAAGACAGTGTCTTATTTTCGGGGAAACACAGTAGACTGAGTGTGAGAGCAGCGAAGAAGTACTAGTGCTGAACTGTGCTAAAATTCTTACAAAGTCCTTATTTGGATGCAAATCAGGCCGATTCAGCAAAAAAGACATCCTGTTTGAAAAGAATCGCCATTTCTTAAGTACACGGATTCTTACTGTTAATCCGAAAAGCAGTTTCCTGTTGTTACAAGTGCAAACCACAATTGTTTTGTGAGCTGTGCTGTGCTTCAGTTCTATAGATTTTTATCTCTCTGGGGTTCACGAAACCCCAAGATCATGAAAAAAAAAAACCCCAAGTAGAAATGGATTCCTTCCCATCGCTGTTACCAAAAATATTGACTGGAAGGAAGCTAAAAGGACAAAAAGTATGAAAGATAAAGTCCATTAGGCACCAAAGCACCCAAAGGCAGGACAAGAAGCAAAGGATGGAAACTAATCAAGGAGAGAAGCAACCTAGAACTATTTTTTATTTATTTTTATTTATTTATTTTATTCATATTTATATGCCGCCCTTCTCCGGAGACTCAGGGCGGCTTACAATGTTTGGAACGCAACCCAGTGTGCTCAGCAATAGCCTTCATTCCATTGTATATGCCTGCTTATTACCGTGTTTCCCCGAAAATAAGACACTGTCTTATATTTTTTTGCTCCCAAAACACACTAGGTCTTATTTTCGGGGTAGGTCTTATATATTTATGGTGCCAAATAGTGGGTGTGAGTGTGTAGGGGGTGTTTGCGGTGCACGGTTGCTCCCTGAAAAGTCTTCCTGGAACTGGAGATTTACACTAGGTCTTATTTTCGGGGTAGGTCTTATATTAGGGCAGGTTTAGAAAATAGTGCTAGGTCTTACTTTCGGGTAGGTCTTATTTTGGGAAACAGTAGGCATTTTTACAAAGTCAGCTTATTGCCCCCAACAATCTTGGGTCCTCAATTTACCTACCCCGGGAGGATGGAAGGCTGAGTCAACCTTGAGCCTGGTGGGATTCGAGCCTGCACTAATCGCAGGCAGCTGGAGCTAAGTGCTAGGCGTTTAATAGCCTGCACCACCAAGGCTCTTTTTCTGAGGAGAAATTTCCTGACAGTGAGAACAATTCATCAGTGGAACAAGTTGCCTCCAGAAGTTGCAGGTGCTCCATCAATGGAGGTTTTAAAGAAGAAATTGGATAGCCATTTGTCTAGAATGTTAGCAGGGAGTTGGACTAGAAAACCTCCCAGGTCCCTTCCAGCTCTCTTGTTCCGTTCTCTTAAGATGTGATACTTTTCACTTTTCTATTTTTCAACGAGGTTTGAATTTTGCCACGATTGGATATCGTCCTCTGTATCAAAAGCAGCGTTCCTATTATTCACATGTGGAAATAGGAGGGTGTTTTTTAAGCCATTTGTTCACAAGCAACGTCTGTAATAGTATATTATTTTCTTACATTAGGAGCTTAGCTGCTGCTATTGGGCATTATCCATTCAAACCAGAAGCTTTGGAGCTGAGCTCTTCCTATGCTCTTTTTGTTTATTTTAAATATTTTCTCATTTCCTCCCCCAATTGTGGTTTCTAGGGAATCCATTTCCCTCCTTCCCTTCTTCCTTTCTCCTATTTCCTTCTGGTTGTTTTTCTTCCCTTTCCTTCCTTCCCTCCCTGCCTCTCATTCTCATATTCTTCCTTCCTTCCTTCCTTCCTTCCTTCCTTCCTTCCTTCCTTCCTTCCTTCCTTCCTTCCTTCCTTCCTTCCTCCCTCCCTCCCTCCCCCCTGCCTGCCTGCCTGCCTGCTTCCCTGCCTCTCATTCCCATTTCCTTCCTTCCTCCCTCCTTCCTCTCATTCCCATTTCCTTCCTCTCTCCCTCCCTTCCTCTCATTCTCATATCCTTTCTTCCTCCCTCCCTGCCTCTCATTCCCACTTCCTTCCTTTCCTCCTTCCTCCCCTTATGTCAGAACTTAAAAACTCTTAATGTTCCAGCCATTATTACCAAGGTCTAAAATAGCCTTGCAATCACAAACTTGCTAATGCTATGGTGTTTGATTTTAATTGCTCTACAAGTCACTTTTGGGAGTGAAATTTCACTGAAAAGCGGGAGGGTAAATAAAGAACAAGATCGAGTGAGACTCGGTTTTGGTGGGTGGGTGTGTTTGCATCAGCTGTGCATCTGAAACTATCAACTACACTTTGCCCAACCAAGTTGTGCAACTGTGAGATTAGTTTATGGTCTTGGGCACAGGCGGCTGTTACGTATAAGTTGGGTTGACCAAAATCAGAAGTGACTAGGTGATTAGCTGCTTGGGAAAGCCAAGGGAAATCATCAAAACCATTAAAAAAATGAAAGTTAGAATATTTTGGACATGTGATGCGACACCCGGAAAAATACAGCATCCCTCACTTAATCCTCCAGGGAAAGATTGAAGGCAAATGAAGCTCCAGAGAGAAGAACATCATGGCTTCAATCCAAGTTTGGATGAAACTCAGCAGCACTTTTTCATGCGACTGTTGATAAAAATAGGATCTCCAATATGATCGCAATGTCCAATGACGGATATGGCACTAAAAGAAGAAGAAACACAGGCAGATCCATATTTTTGGATGGAGTAAAACATGCAGTTCAAACAGGTGTAAAATGGAAGCTTATACCTCATTAAATCAGTCTTTTAAGGTGCCAGAAAACTCCTTATGCGGGCTCTAAGAAATGTAACAACCCTAGAAGATAAATATATTCTTTAACATAAAGAACAGAAGAAAGGAAAACCACGCCAGTCCAAAGAGGTAAAAATCCACCTTTTGGACCCAGTTTTCCAGGAAAGTCAGTTGAAGTTCAGCTGTGTGTGGCATGATCGAATGATAGCTTGGTTTCACAAGCACTTAACTTCACTGCTTCCCACTTTTCTGTCCATCGCATCTGTATTTGTGTGCTTACAACTGTCTTCTCAGTCTGGATGTCCTCCAGATGTGTTGGACAGAACCCCCCCCCAACTCTGAGCCAAGTGAATGATAGACTTTGCCCTTGCCATTTGGTGGCTGAACTTTTCAAAGCCAGGTTGAGCAAAGCTGGTGAAAACACCAGGGAAACATACTTGGTTTCTTCCCCAAAGCCCCAAAACTTTAACCTTAGACTGTCTACTGTTGACCTCACCCCCATTCCTAAGAGGTCTGTAAAGGGGCGTGCATAAGCGCACCAGTGTCCCTGTCCTACAATGTTCCCTTTTATTTCATGTATTCATAATCACGTTTATACTTATATCTGTTATCTAATACATGCTTGCTAAAATAAAAATAAATAATAAATAATAAAGTAAAGTAAAATAAAATAAAATAAATAAACTCTTCCTCCCAACAGATGAATTCAGACACTGCCACCCAAGGTAACTGTTTCAGCAATAGATTTGCCTCTCTCTCTTTTTTTTTTTAAAGTGAAGAATGTAAATTTGTATCGTTAAGCAAATTAAATACCCAGACAGCAGGATGTTTATTTAGCACTAAGAAATGTATTTAATAAAAAAAAAAACAGATTAAGAAAACAAAAAGGTGAACCCCCAATAAAGGCTATCTTCTTGCCTAAGGCTGGAAGGAAGCAACGGGAGGCTTCGTCACGTCTCTTTTCTTTAAAGAAATAATAAAATAAAATACATAAAAGTAACGAGGAAGGTGGGGCTGGGAAGCCAGAAAGGGAGGGATCAGGGGGCGGAGTAAACTTGTCACGCTTGGAGAGTCGGGGTTAGACCAACTTAAGAGGGTTGGGGCTCCGAAGGACGGCCCTCCGCGGCGGGAGGGGAGTCTCTCTCCCGGATCAGCCCCGTCGGCAACATCGGCTCCTCAACGCCCATCGACGGCAGTCGCTGTCCGAGCGCCGAGGTGCTGAAACGAGCGCTCCGAGCCCCGCAAGGCTGAGACTTCCCACCGGTGCGCGCTTCTTCGGAGCTGTCCGCGGACACCAGGTGCTGAACTTCTTTCCCTTGGCCTTGGTCTACTCTTCCCCCTCCGGAGCCCCGTTGAGGCTTGATGGGAAACGACGAGGGGACGCTTCTTCAACAAGAAGAAGAGATGCTGATCTAAACCCAGCTTAAGAAGCCAGTCCACTCCACGACCCACCCGAGCGTCTTCCCGCCATCTCCAGCGGGTGTTAACTCGCTCCCGTATCTCCCTGCTGCCGCTCCGTTCTGCCTAGCCATGGCTTTCATGGTGAAGTCAATGGTCGGTGGCCAACTGAAGAATCTCACCGGTGGCTTAGGAGGAGAAGACAAAGGAGAAGGGGACAAATCTCCAGCGGAAGCCCAAGGAATGACGAAGGAAGAATATGATGAGTATCAGAAGCAGCTGGTGGAAGAAAAGTAAGTGCATGGTATTGCATGAGAAAGTGTATAAATTTGATAAATACAGGAAGGGAGACCTCTTCACTTCTTTCTTCGCCTCTGATGTTCAGCATGTGTTGTGATAAATACAGTCCTTGTGATATGTCATGAGGCTAGACATATTTCTCCAATTTGCTGCTCTCCAGGTGTTCTGACTTACAGTGTTGTCATATGGCTGGCTGAGAATGATGACATCATAGCTCAGAACACCTGACTGGCCATCCTGATGTAATTTAGCAATCCAGCACATTCGGAGGCTATCTGGAGGAAGGTTGCCATGTTATATCTCTGAGGCAGAAATGGGGGCATCCTTGAAAAAAAAAACTTGATGACTTCAGTCAAGTTTCCCCATTATTTTAGGCCCCAATATCTCCAGATACTCACGGTGTAATCTTCTTCCAGTTCAATTCATCTTCTTGCAATTTGAAAACAATACAGTAAAACAGAATTTCATGGTTGCAATTAAGAGTATAGTCTGTATTAACAATAGTCACATCATAAGCATCAATTGCTCAGAAATGAGGAACAATAATATCATTGCATAATATCAATTCCTCAAAACTATACTTTGCTACTGCCACTTTTCCCATGATGGAGGATGAAAACTGAGTTCCAATACATCTCACAGGGATAGTCTAGAAAAGTTTAGTTGTTGGTTGATGAGTGCATGGTAGTATCAGCATTATTGGATGAGAGTCCACTTCATTAATTGAACTAGACATGTCTTGTCACTATTAGTCTTCTAAATGCCTCCTTCACAGGCCTATGCTTGAGTGCCTCTGTGGAAGATTAATACAAAGGAGCAAGCGGACAAAACCCTTCACTCCTTTTTAATCAGAATAATCAAATAAGATGTGATGATTTTGCTTTCCTTAATATAGTTCATTGTATAACGGCTCAGATTCAGACCTCTATCAGGTGGTTCGGGGCACATGACATTCATTGTCCAAAGGAACATACCAGGAAAGGAACCAGATACTTGGTCTGAACATGGATGTGGCTGTTGGCTCAAGTCTAGCATGACTTATCGGTTTAGAGCGATGGAATCAATGGTACATGCCCAGAGATTGAAGATTTCTGATATTCTAGGCTGAATAAAATCATGAACTTGTTCCTCCAATCAGAAATTCTGATTCTGAGATCCATACCTTCCACACTAAATAAAACAAGTAGGGGAAAAAAAAAGAAACTACTTGAAAGCTCCAAATCAGGATGGTTTTAGATGGATTCAAGCTAAACGTCGGAAGGGGCTGAGCTTACCATAAAAATAGAGCGAATTTGCGAGCTAAATTAAAAATAGCTTTCAGGAATATCTGCGCAGAAATAAATCCTTGGCTCTAAGCAGTTTTTATGCAAAATTCGACCTCAAATCCTCCACTCTCTAAATGCAAATATATGAATCCAGGGCTGTAGAACGCAGATTGTAGAAGCTGATGTTTCATTTAAATGGAAGTTAAACAGGATCCCGCACCTGTTTTCTAATATGCAGAGGAGGAAACAGAAAGGAAGACAGGATATTCCATTTGTTACAGAGAGCAGGGAATGTCAGTAATGTATTTTCACAAACTCTCTAATCTTTTAATCCTCTTTTGCTTTCAAGAGATGGGATTGTTTGATCAAGAAGAGGGAGAAAAACCCCCCCACTGTATCTCACTACGGATTTATTTATATTCTGAATTATTTCTAATTTGGGGGAGAAGGAACACAAACATTATTTAAAGCCGCTTTTGTACATAATACATTGTTCTTCTTTGGAATTACTCACTTTTTGCACTCGGCTCTCAGAGCTTTATAATACCTTAACTATTCATCTTCACACCCCATCCCTCCCAAACTCCATCATGAGTAAGCACCTCTGTCTGGCTTCTATTATCTTTGCAGAAAGCACAGAGGAACTAGTCTGTATTCAAAAGATAGTCACTTAAGCTTAAAGGTAGATTAAAGATTTTGGAGAGTGGTCCACCTGGTTTTTTATTATGAAACTGCGTTGTGAAGAGAACTCTGGTTTCCAAAGAGTTTTGTGATGAAACAATTCGATAACAAGTTTTTCAGATGAATATAAGAACATTGGAGGCATAGGGAACAAGCCCAGAAACATAAACCCGATGGTTAGAAATGGCCCTTAATCTCAGCTTTTTAGCTAAAGAGCTAAGAGAGCCAACAATCCTATTTCTTATCTTTGACCTATAAAAAGAATTTAATTTAACAGACCAGTTCCTGCTTTGCATGACGGTACTTAATTTTCCTCTCTATGGAGTCTGTCAGGGCTGTCCTAACTCTTGCACTCATTTTAAACTACATCCCAGAATTATACAAGCGAAAGGTGAATTCATCTTCGTCCGATGCAGAAACTACAAAACTGCATTAACTTTGAAAGATGGTGTGACAGCTAGATCCAACAAGATTAGGAACAATCAGCCTGGGACGAAAGTAATCCATCACAGTCACGAGATTCACGTATGAATGGCTCAGTGCATGGGGAAGAAGTCACATATGGACAGGAAAAAGAATCACAAGAATTAGACCTCATTTCTATTATGTCATAAAGTAGGGCTTGTGTTGGCACATTGCTGAATTTCTTCGTAGTAGTTTTTCTCAGTTTTTGCAAAAAGCATCAGAGAGGGGTATCCTTAAATCACTGCCTGTGAAGTGTCAAGTTTTAGCCTTGGCTGGAGGAAGTCTGACAGATGGCTACCCAGCCTCTGCTTAAATACCCTTCAACGAAGATGGACCCAGTATTTCATTGGTCGGCCCTGCTGTCTGTCTAACAGCTTGTGTCATTTGCAGATTTTGTTTAAAGGTTTTCAAGACAGAGAATTAATTGAGTCATAGGACTTGGACTGAGAATTAGTTAGTTATGCCACTGAAAGGAGATATAATGGAACCAATTAAGATTACTTTGATGTTGGGGCAGGGAGAGAATAGAGGAAATGAAAGCTCTTCTGTTTTATACATCCCTGGAAGGACTAGAGGCAGGATCTTCTGCAGATCCTGGATCACATGCTAATTTTGGGTACCAAATGAAGCCATTTTCTGGATTTGCCTAATATTTGCCTAATAAATGCATCACATCAGTTCAGTGTGTAAAGGCAGACACAAACACACACTTAATCAAGGGCATTAGGTTGCACAACTGCAACTGCTGGATTTTTATCCTGACTAGGTTGGGAATGTTGTGTGAACGAAGCCATTGGTTTCTGAACACCTTGAATCAAAGCCAACCTAGTTGCAGCAGATTAAGGGAAGTTACAAGGATAATGACTAACTTTGGGTCATTGAATTATAGCAAAAAACAACAACAACCAGGAGTCTGGTAAACCTTTTTGACTAAGTTTCTTAAAAATTTCACTTAAGGATTCAATTCCTTTCTTCTTTTCATCTAGCTAGTCTTGTTTTTTAGTTCTTCGTTGTTTCATTCTACAAACTTGGGATTTTGTTCACCATTTCTATGAAGGTTTGTTAGGGATGTGATCATCGTACCATGTACCATGCCTGGGGTGATGAATGAACCTCATGTGAGGTTAGGCTTTCTGGATTACATAATACAGAAACTGGGATTCCATCCTGGGCATGGATAATAAGAAATAATACTTATAATAGAAGCTCAATAGATTGATATAAAATATAATATAAATATATATAACTATTGGATGAAAGTGTAATGTAAATTTTATAACAAAAATCAAAAATATCTCATATAAATGATGGAATAAATAGTTTAGTCATGAATGATTAATAACTGATAAATATATAAGCATATCTTAGGTTGACAATATGAGAATTTATATAAACTGTGAGTGATGACTACAAAAGGATGGCACAAAAGATTTCTAACCAACTGACACACTGTATGTATATAAAATGGAAGATGGTTTTATGTTTTTTATGTTTTGTCTGTACTTGTTTGTTTTAAAAAATAAAAATCTTTTTAAAAAATAATACTACAATATCAATAGAGTGGAGATGATGTAAAATGATAACAACGAACTCTGTTACAAGTGGGATTGGATCCCATGCATGCACACACATGCACACACAGACACTTATATGTAGGCAGCATGCAACACAACAGTTCTACTTCAGCAACAATTGGATATGAGTAGAGAACGAGGACAGGCAATTATTTCTCAGTAACTAAGCCAAGTTTTGTTGCTTAATTAATGGGACTTTGTTGCTGTCTTTTGATTAACTTCATACTGGCCTGGATAACAGTCTCCTCTGGGAAATCTTCCTGCTCCCATGTAGTCATCCTCTGGCAATTTTGGCCTAGCTTGCGAACTGGAGCACATTTGCTAATAATAGGGCCAAGCTATTTGTGGGATTGCCTGCCTTCCCATCGTTCTGGCTTGCCCCTCTGGAAAGAGCAGAGAAGCCATGCTCTAGGTCTCTTCCATCAAGCAATGCCATCTTCTCGGAACCTGACATCCTGCCTCCTCTATATCTGCCCTCCAGGAAGCAGGATGGCTCTGACCCCATTAGCCTTTCCTAAGGCTTTAAAGACCATATAACAGAACAGAAGAACAGAGTTCGAAGGGAGCTTTGAAGGTCTTCTACTCCAACCTCCGATCAAGCAGAAAACCTCTACCATTTCAGACAAACAGCTGCCCATTCTCTTTTGGAAAACTTCCAGTGATGGAGCACCCACAGTTTCTGGAGGCAAGCTATTCCACTGGTTAATTATTCCAACTCTCAGGAAATTTCTCCTTAGTGTTTGGTTGCTTCTTTCCTTGGTTAGTTTCCATCCATTGTTTCTTGTCCAGCCTTCAGATGCTTTGGAGAATAAGTTGACCCCTTCTTCATTGTGGCAGCCCCTCAAATACTGGAAGACTGCTATCATCCACTCCTAGTCCTTCTTTGAATTAAACTAGACATACCCAATCCCTGCAACCGTTCTTCATATACAGTATTTTAGCCTCCTAATAATCTCTGTTGCTCTTCTCCGCACTCCACACTCTGTCTCAACGACTTTGTAAAAGTGTGGTCACCAAAACTTGATGCAATATATTCCAAGTGTGTCTTAACTGTTCAGACCTGACTGTTCTTCCTGGCTTTGAGGCCAGGAACATAGGTGAGGTCCACTGGTTAATATGCTGAGGTTATTCTTCAGTTGAATCCTGTTGATGCATTTAGAATTTAGATTTTGTGAAGCTCATCTTGGGGTTCTACTTTACTTTACTTTATGGTCATTGCACCTCATACAACGAAATCAAACGCCATGTTCAATCTACATCATAACTATAAAAAATAAAACACAAACACACATCCTTCACATTCTATGCAATTGAATTGAAAACCTGACATTGCATTAATATTGCACTACACAGTAGAATTCAATATAGTTACTAACCGTGTCAGTGCTGGGGATTGTACTTCAACAATATCTGGGCAGCCATCAACTTTTCTTACAAGGATATGGGATTATTGCCTTGCTATGAAAACATACATTATAGTAGGAGAAGAGAAGGCCGAAGGGAGAGGGTGGAATTAAACGGGTCATCAGTTTAGAATTCTCACGTTGCCACAAATGACCCAAGTCTGTTTGGACAGATGAGCAGACCTATTCAGGGTTGAAATCAATTTCTTTCTCCTCGTGACTTTTGCAGGATGGAGCGTGATGCCGAGTTTGCCCAGAAGAAGGCTGAGCGTGCGACTCTAAGGACTCACTTCCGTGACAAATACAAACTGCCCAAGGTATGGAGCCTTCACAAACCTCAGTCTGGTTTCTTTAGGGAGCTTCTCTGCATTAGGGCTTGGGAATTTTAAGACCTATGGACTTCAATGCCCAGAATTGGGAGGAATTCTGGGAATTGAAGTCTACAAGTCTTAAAGTTCCCAAGGCTGGAGACCCCTGCCCTAGCACAACTGTACTATAGTGAAACTTCACACTCGAAGTGAAGAAATGATGCTGTTTTATGCTATGGTAGAATAGGTTCCCAGCAGACATATGGAGATAGTAATTCTCTCCCTGCTCCTTATCTTACTCCATCCCTCCTCCTATCTTTTAATTAGGGATGAATATTTGGGATTTTTATAGTTATTTATATTGTCCGTAGGTTTTGTCTAGTTTTATATTTTTAACAGTGTAAGCCACCCAGAGTTACCCTGTGGTAAGACAGAGTAAATTTAATAAATAAAATAAATAAATAAACAAAATGGGTTATGGAGAATCCAGGCCAGATCCTGCAGAGATCACCAATTAACCCCCATCTTTTTTCTTTAAAGTTGAGGCCAGTTTTTCAACCTTGGCCACTTTGGAAGATGTGTGGACTTAAACTCCCAGAAATCCCTAGACAGCCAGTCACCCTAAACAAATGGTTGTAAATCAAGTCCTACTCGCATTGGGATTGATTCGAAGACACTGGATTCGATTTAATGATTTGAACCGAAGGATTAATTCCATCCGGTTGCTATTGAATCAAATCTTCAACCAGGCGCATTCACAGTTCTCCTGTTTAGAAGTTTCTCACGATTACAATTCCTTCTCTTGGTTTCTTTCTTTTTTAATTTAATTCTGCCTGGGCCCTTCAGTGGCATTGTTTGCTGCTTGGCTTTGAGCTGGATATTACATCATTTTAATTTGTGCTGTAGAGCACAAGAAGAAAGTCGTATTAAATGGTTTTAATTTATATCACAATGCACCAAAAATGTCCTTCTGAGGTACTCCACAAATATTGGAAATAGGGAAACAGAAATAAACACAACTTCCCTGTTCCCCAAAGCGAGTTGATGTGGGCGTCCTCTACCATCAGTTGAAGACAGAAAGAGGACAAGATCCTTATGCATTGCTACGCCTTACGAAGACGTCAACCAGGGTAGCTGCCACTTGCAATAGGAATACATTTGCTTCTTCTTTTTAGAAAGACAGCAGCAGAAGTCTCTGCAAGGGGAGAGTTAAAACCAAAATGGTGGCCCCCAACAGTCATCAACACTCTGACCCTTTGACTTCTATTGCATAGAGATACTGTAGCTACCATCTTAGATGCCCCTGAACCAATTGCATCTTTTCAATAGGTTGGGAATCCTGGGAAAAATGATGTAGAGGACACTCAAGGGAAGTGTTTCTCAAACTTGGCCACTGGAAGACCGGTGGACTTCAACTCTCAGAAGTCCCCAGTCATTTAAGGTCATAGAGTTGCCAAGTTTGAGAAACATCGTCTTGGGAATGTCCATGGAGATTCTTAGTCATCCTGGTCATAGTTCACTCAAAAAGTGCTTTTAAAAAACATTAAAATAAAAGGCAACTGGGCTGTTTTTTGAGGAGGAGGAAAGATACAGATGTAGATTCATATTAACAGAGTTGGAAGGGACCTTGTAGGTCATCCCCCACCCCACCCAAGCAGGAAACCCTACACCATTTCTGATAGTCCAGTCTCTTCTTGAAAGCCTCCAGTGATGAAGCTCCCACAACTTCTGAAGGCAACTTCTGTTCCATGGGTTGATTGTTTTCACTGTCAGGAAATTCCTCCTTATTTCCAGGTTGAATCTCTCCTTGATCAATTTCCATCCATTATTCCTTGTCTGGCCTTCAGGTGCTTTGGATTAAGATACTTTGCTTCTTATCCAAGAAGCTTCATCAGTTGAGATTGGATGGTGGGGAGATGGAAGGATAGTCTATCCAGTCACAACCGAAGCTTCTTGTCTAAGAAGCAAAATGGATCCCAGGGAATCCTTCTGGCTGAACTGAATTGGTGATTCATTCCAATTGAAACCAATTGCATTTTTGGGGCTTCTCAATGGGTTAGATGAAGATGATATTGAGCATAGTTGGCCATCCAAAGATTAGCCATGAACCGCCACATATTCAATTGTTTCCACTGGAATCCTTTCCATTTGAATCTAAAATCCAATATTCTACCCGTTTACTGATATATTTTTTAAGAACAGACATAATTAGGACAATCCAATTATGTTCATAATTCCGCTCCTTACTGGCCCTGTTCGAATCAGTGGAGCTTATGATGAACGCATTTGTTTCCACTCTATTTGTTTCGCTAACCGTATTTATTGGGGTTTGGCCCCAGGCTGAAATCTGACAAAATGGCCTATTTTTATACCTGGCATTTAGTCATTCGTCTGCAATCCTACACCTGACATTTGCAAGCTTCTCTTACATCAGGGAGAATATGGTGTGTTTTTTATGTGTCGGTTGGGTCCTTTTTCTAAAGTGGCAGCGGGCTCGATCGGATCGTGGAACTGGCCCACCTCCGAATTCGCACAGGGCCCCAAGCCAGAGAGAAGATTAAGCCTAACCAACTTGTCTGGTTGCATGAATGCTGCCATGAAAACTTTTAGCTGACCTGGTTAACACGGCAATGTGAATGCAGCTAATAGGATTATCGATAGACCTTCCAGATTCCAAAAATCGGAATAATCTAAATACGAAGAGACTGGGTTGAAATGGTATATATAGGATCTTCTTGGGCAGAGGGTTGGACTAGTTGACCTCCACGCTCCCTCCCAATTCTGATATTCCCTGTTCTGTGTTCTAAATCTGATTCTGAACCTCATGTTCCTCCTTCAAGGCTGCTTTCAAATTTACTTGTTAGTAGCGGTAAAGCTACTCTCAAGCTAATTCTTGGGGAATTCACAGACTCCTACATGTATTATTCTTGATGAACCTAGGAAGTAGTTAACGTCATTATTGAGGTTTTGTGGGAGGAGAGGAAATTTCCTTATCCAACCCATTGCTCAAGAATTCCCTGGTGGTCTCATTCAAATACAACCAAGGCCAATCCCTGCTTAGCTTTGGACTCCAAACTTACTCAGAAATCTACAGGTAGCCTTCAATGTACAACTGTTTGTTTAGTGGCCAAAGTTATGACAGGTGACTTAAAATTGGTCCTTGCGCTTATGACCGTTGCAACATCTCTGTGGTCATGTGATCAAAAATCGGGCGGCCCATATTTATGATGGTTGCCGCATCCTGGGAACATATGATTGTCACTTGCAACCCTTCCCAGCCAGCTGTTGACCAGCAAAGTCAACGCAGGAAGCTGAGTGTGCTTCATGATCGCATGATTTACTCAATGGCCGCAGAAAAGGTTGTAAAATTAGGCACGGCTCACGCAACGACTGTGTTGCTCAATGGGAGATGCTTTGGTCTCAATTACAGTCATAAGCCGAGACCTACCAGAAGTGCCTCCTGCTGAGACTTACCGCCATCGATGAGATTTTCTTCACCTGAGTTGGAAACAATAGGAACAGCACTTAGACTTATATACTGTTTCACAGTGCTTTCCAGCCCTCTCTAAGCGCTACAGAGTCAGCCTCTTGCCCCCAACAATCTGGGTCCCCATTTTATCGACCTCGGAAAGATGGAAGGCTGAGTCCACCTTGAGCTGGTCAGAATCAAACTCCTGGCAGTGAGCAGAGTTAGCCTGCAATGCTGCATTCTAACCACTGGGAGGGAGGGAAGGGAGGAAGGAAGGAAGGAAGGAAGGAAGGAAGGAAGGAAGGAAGGAAGGAAGGAAGGAAGGGCACTATCAATAGCACTTAAATTTATATACCGCTTTATAGTGCTTTCCAGCCCTCTCTAAGCGGTATACAGAGTCAGCCTATGGCCCCCAACAATCTGGGTCCTCATTTTACTGACTTTGAAAGGATGGAAGGCTGAGTCAACCTTGAGCCTGGTGGGATTTGAACTGCCAAACTGCAGTGCACAGAAATAGCCTGCAGTACTGCCCTCTAAGCACTGCACCACCCCGGCTCATCAATTAACCCTCTTTTCTCTAGAACGAAACTGACGACAACCAGATCCAACTTGCTGGGGGTGACGTGGAACTGCCTAAGGAGCTGGCCAAGATGATAGAGCAAGACAACGAGGAAGAGGAGGAAAAGGACTCTGTTATTGGACAGCTGACCAACATCCAGAACCTAGACCTAGATTCCTTGAAGGACAAAGCCCAAGCCACCATAGACGACCTGAAGCAGTCGGCTGAGAAATGCACCATCATGTGACTCCATGCTGCCTCTTGATCCCAGTTGGTCAACTTGAGACCCGTGTGAGTGGGGTGGGGTGGTCTGTGAGGGGGCAAGGCTGACCCTAGTCGATGAGAAAAGACCCAACAGACACCCAACCAGTTTGTCTTCCTTGTGTGCGCGTGTGCGTGAGCTGAGTATTTTCTTTGCAGCCCAAATTCCCCACCCTTGTAACGTATCTTCCTCCTTCCCTCCCTCTTCAGTGAACATGAGGTGTGTGTACCTGTCTCAGGTTAGAACCATCAGTTGTTTGACCCTGTCCCCCTTCCCTTACCATGGTCCACCTTGAAGTGCTACCTCTCTTCAACCTTTCCTTATACATCTAGACAGTCTATCTTCCATCAACCTTTTGATGGAGAAGGATAAGAGCCATTTACTACCCCGGGAGTTGTCCTGGCTGTGTACTGAAATGAATGTGCACCACACACACAAACACATGCAAACACACTTATATATACACTCCTCTTTACAGAAACATAATTTGAAGAGGAGACTTCTTGTAGAAAGAGGCTGAACAAGCCAAGGAATCCTTGCCAAAGGAGGTTCTGAGTCTTGTAAGTTAGGTGGCTTGCCCACTTATACATCTTCCAGTCCTGGCTGTGTACTGAAATGAATGTGCACCACACACACACACCCCTACACGCACCTCTCTTTACCAAAACACAATTTGAAGAGGGCACTTCTTGTAGAAAGAGGCTGAACAAGCAAAGGAATCCTTGACAAGGCAGGTTCCGAGTCTTGTAAATTAGATGGCTTGCCCACTTGTACGTCTTCCAGTTCAAGGCTTGGGGTGGGGCAAGAGAAAATCCCACCCTCCCTCCTCTGCCGTGGATCCCTACTATGAGTCAGAACTGCGGAACCTCCGAAAGCCCAGTTCCATGGTCCCCCATTTTCCAGGTGGAGAAAACACAGCTTGGGCCTCTCATTCTACCCCTGAAGCCATACAAGGATGAAAGTCTCTTTGGTTGGTGCTTAATCAACCATAATCCCGTAGGCGTTTTTGTGCTCTGTCTCCGTGTCTAACAATACATCCTGGGACCTCTCACTGTCATGTTTTCAACAACTAGCGGGAAGGGTATAATTACCTGTGTAACAAACGTGGCAATCTTTATGTTGTAACGTGACTATGCAGTATTCTTTGACCCTCGACCTTCAATGCTTCGCTTTTCTTTTTTCCATGGTACTGTTCGATTTGGTGGAATAAAGACCAAGCTTCTATGCATTCCCTTGTCCTGTTGTTCCCTTGCAGAAAAGATGTTGCGTATCTGGAGATTAAACACGGGCTGTTTCTTCTCTTAAGGTCTAAGACAATGACACCATCAGGGCACATTAACGAAGGGTTACACACACACAGAGACGCACATAAAGAGGCTAAGCGATCTTGGGGATTGCAAAATTGAGCACAGGCCCTGCATCACAATTGTGCAATTTCTAAACTACAAACCCAAAAGATCTCGGAGTCCTAGTGGACAATCAGTTAATGATGAGCTAGCAGTGTGCGGCAGCAGCCAAAAAACCTAATGCAATCCTAAGTTGCATTAACAGAGGGATACAATCGAGATCAAGTGAGGTACTAATACCACTCTATAAAGCCTTAGTAAGGCCACACCTAGAGTACTGCATCCAGTTTTGGTCATATTATAAAAAGGATGTTGAGGCTCTAGAAAGAGTGCAGAGAGGAGCAACCAGGATGATTAGGGGACTGGAGGCTAAAACATATGATGAACGGTTACAAGAACTGGGCATGGCTAGTCTAGTGAAGAGAAGACCAGGGGAGACATGATAGCAATCTTGCAATATTTGAGGGGCTGCCACAGAGTGGAGGAGGTCAAGCTATTTTCTAAAGCACCCAAAGGCCAGACAAGGAATAATAGATGGAAACTGAACAAGGGGAGATTCAACCTGGAAATAAGGAGGAATTTTCTGACAGTGAGAATACTCAATCAATGGAACCAAAGTTGCCTTCAGAAGTTGTGGGAGCTTCATCATTGGAGGCTTTCAAGAAGAGATTGGACTGTCAGAAATGGGTAGGGTCTCCTGCTTGGGCAGAGGGTTGGACTAGATGACCTAGAAGATCTTAAATTAGTAACTGGTGAGTTTCTGATGAAGATAGTTGCCATTTCCTTTCAGGTATATTCTTTCACAAATATTCCTGGAGAAAGGAGACATGTCATTTTACCTTTGATAGCCTTTGCAAGTTCTAATGATCTTCCTGTCCGTTAGTTACATTAAGAGCAGAACTTTCCAATGGTATAAATGCCTCAATAGCCGGGCACTGCAGTTTATTCCTCACTACTGTCTGATGAAATTACGGTGGGAAAGCTTCCCATCTGTGCCCATGTCATCAAGTGTCAGGAGAGTGACAACTCATAAAACATTCCTATGCCTGTTTTAGTAGTTGCCATTAAAAAAAAGGTGGGGGCAGGAAGGGAATCTGGAAGAGCAGTGCAGCAGTTTGAAAGCGAAACTACATTCCAACTCTTTATCTTTAAAAGATTGTAACTAAAATACCAGAGCTTTTGCCTGCAAATATATTTCATTGGAGAACGTGAATGATGACACCCAGCCTGTGAATATGCTCAGTTGGAGAATCTGGTTTATGAGACACCCAGGGGGGAGGGGGAAAACAGGGTCACAGGGGACTGTAAAATACATATGCCAGAGTTGGCTTCATACGGGGCAGTGCCTGTATGTTGCCTCTAATGAATCCTTTGAAATTTTTTGAAGTTTGGTTCGAGAATCATGATTTAATTAGGGCAATTGCTGGAATCCTGGCAGAGAGCACAACTAGACCCACAGGTGTAGAGTTCAAACAAGCTACTTTATTGCTTTCTGCCTATAATACAAGAATCTCCCGATTGACAGCTTTCACCTAGGAAAGACCAGCTAAGGGTCAAAGACATTCAAGGTTGGGTCGGACTTTGCCTCTTGTGTTTATGGAAGGAGTCCAGACTAATTCCCTGCTTGACCACTTCTCCCAACTGGGACGGTTTGCTCTCCAACATCAAGTTATTGGTTATATACCCCTTGCAGTAAAGAACATGGCTTGCCCCTGAAAATCCTAGCTGAGCCTAATGGGAGATATTGTGGAAAGTTCTGATATGTAGACTTTGACTCTACATTGTGAGTGTCAGGATTCCGGCAGTTGCCCTAATTAAATCATGAACCTCGAGCCAAGCTTCAAAAACTTAAAAAAAGGATTATTAGGAGTGAACATGTCGGCATGACCTGTATGAAGCCAATTCTGAAGCACATAATTCACTGTCACCCTTGACCCTGGTTTCACCCCACCCCTCTGGGTGTATCATAATTCATATTCTCCAATGAAACACGTTCATAGCTGAGAGTCATCAATCACATTCTCCAATTAGGAATTTTCCCAGGCAGAAACACAGGTAGCTTAGTTACAATCTTTTCAAGATAAGAATGGAATGCACTTTTGGTTTCAAACTGCCACACTGCTCCTTCAATCTCTCCCCCTCCCCTGTTCACGGCAACTCTAAAACAGGCATAGAAATGTTTTAGGAGTTGACAGTGAGCTTCATGAACCTTCTCAAGCTATGCAGCATCCAAAAACGTGGCTGCTCGCTCTTCCTTGGTGCTAATGAGTTGGTTGCCAACAGAAGCTCATTTCACAGTCCTCTGAGAATGCCTTCCTTGCTTAGCGCACTAAACATAGAAAGAAAAATCCAGATGATGTCCTGACGATTAAGTCAACGGAAGGTTTCTAAAACAGCTGCAAGCCTTCCCAAGCAAGAGATGATTAACAATCCAGAGGGGAAAAGATGAAAGCAGAGTGGGAAAAAATGATGTGAAATCAGGCCTATATATCAACTTATTATAGAGAGTCAGCTCATTTGGAGTGGGAGACTGTGAGTCCTAGTCCCACTTTAAGGCACCAAGCCAGCTGGATGACCTTGGGCCAGTCACCTGCTGTCAGCCCTAAGAAGGAGGCAAGGGGGAACCACACAGAATCAAACACAATTGAACAGCAGGGGAAAAAATCAGCTTACAGTCTCAGATGCATATCGAAGTTAGCAGATTCCCCATCTATCAAGGGATCTCTGTGTTTTGCAAAGGATGAAAATAGTCTAAACATTAGCAGCTGGCTTTGATATTCCCAACAATGGGGGGTTGGGGAATCTGTTTTCTTCTGCTTTTCCTAGCAAGGACTGGAAAAAATCCTTGACCCAACCCAGCACCCCTATAGACTCCGTTTGCAAGGAGGTAAATCTTGTAATACATTATTTACTTGAAGTCAAAAGAGTCATCAAACTATATGTACCAATAACAACTCCCAAAACAAGAAAAAAACAGATTACCCATAACAATAAGGAAACTTCAATCCAAAAAGAGATCACTTTGGCGGAAAAACAAATCTGGTCACGTTGCCAACTTCAAAGCGATACAAAATTTACACCACCAGATAAAGACTGAATGCACCAATTATCATATTAAACCAATTATCATATTATCATATTCAAAGGTTGACTCAGCCTTCCATCCTCTGGGGTAGGTAAATTGAGGACCAAAGATTGTTGAGAAGAGCAATAAGCTGACTTTGTAAAATGCAGCTTAGTAATAACAGGCATATACAATGGAATGAGGCTATTGCTGAGCACTGGGTTGTGCTCAAAATTAATAAGCTGCCCTGAGTCTTGAGGAGAAGGCGGCATATAATCAATTAAAAAGACAAAAGGAAAACCTTCTACGCACCAATTCCACCTGCGCTTTCTACAATTTTGTAAACAAGAAACTAAAAGACTCAAGATCCATCCCACCCCTGAAAGGACCTAATGGGGAAGACTGCAATGATGATGACACCATTAAAGCCAATCTCTTTAACACATTCTGTGGTTCAGTATTTGTAAACAGCAATGGCTCATGCCTAGTATTTCCTAGTCGAACCACAGACAACTACAATGATCTAATACAGATCGATTTTACAGAAGACAATGTTGAAAAAGCACTACGTAATCTGAAATCATCTCTATCTATTGGACTGAACGGAATATGTGCCTGCGCCTAAAAAAAGCTATCCACTGCCATAGCCCAACCTCTAAGCATAATCTTTGCAGCACCTGTAAAGTCATGGAATCAATTATTAACCAATCCATTATCCTCCACTTAGAGACAAACAACCTACTCCCTGACAAACAATTTGGTTTCAGAAAAAACTATCCTGTAATCTGCAACTCTTACTGCAAAAACATATGGACTACACAACTCGATCAGGGCAAAGCAATAGACATGAAATCTACATAGACTTCTGTAAAGCCTTTGATTCAGTGGTACACAACAAACTACTCCTAAAACTAAAATCTTATGGTATCTCTGGACACCTGCATAACTGGATAGAAGCATTCCTGTCAAACAGACAACAAATGGTCAAAATTGGGGCGTCCTATCAAATTCTGTACCTGTCAACAGTGGTGTCCCCAAGGCAGTGTTCTAGGACCAACTCTCTTCATACTCTACATAAATGACCTCTGTGATCATATTAAGAGCAACTGTGTTCTCTTCGCTGATGATGTAAAGCTATTCAACACCACAGACAATACTGCTACCCTTCAAAAGACCTTGACTATGTATCAGAATGGTCAAACAAATGGCAACTTCAAATCTCAACAAATAAATGCTCTGTCTTACATATTGGCAAAAAAATCAGAAAATAAAATACAAGCTGAATAGTCAAGACCTTGTTGATGATCCAAACTCTGTCAAGGACCTTGGAGTACTCATCTCTAATGATCTAAGTGCTAGAGCCCTGTAACTACATAGCCAAAAGGCATTAAGAGTTGTTAACCTAATCCTACATAGCTTTTTCTCTGGTAATATCACACTACTAACTAGAGCATACAAAACATTTGCTAGACCAATACTTGAATACAGCTCATCAGTCTGGAACCCACATTACGTATCTGATATTAACACAGTTGAAAAGTCCAGAAATATTTCACAAGAAGAGTTCTACACTCCTCTACTTGTTGCAGAATACCTTATGCCACCAGACTTGAAATTCTAGACCTAGAAAACCTAGAACTATGCTGCCTTCGGTCCGATCTAAGTATAGTATATAAAATCATACATTGCAATGTCCTTCCAGTCAATGAATACTTCAGCTTCAACCATAACAATACAAGAGCACACAATAGATACAAACTCAAGGTTAACCGCACCAAACTTGATTGCAGGAAATACGACTTCAGCAACAGAGTGGTCAATGTCTGGAATACTCTACCTGACTCTGTGGTTTCTTCCCCAAACCCCAAAAACTTTAACCTTAGACTGTCTACTATTGACTCTCACCCCTTCCTAAGAGGTCTGTAGGGCGTGCATAAGCACCAATGTGCCTACCGTCCCTGTCCTATTGTTTCTTTTATTTTTATTTTTATTTATTTTCTTATATGTATCCATTCCATGTATTCATAACTATGTTTATACTTATACCTATTATCTTGTAAGCGACACAAATCAAATAAATAAATAAATAAATAAATAA
>CM019163.1:4197918-4271130 GCA_009733165.1 Naja naja
TTTAGGCAGGACTGAGGACAGGAAGCATGGAGTTAGAGGTGCTTCAGCTGGGATCTGTGGAAGCCGCAGACCAGGAGGAGGAGAGAGAGAAAAAAACACAGGAGAGGCTTTAGAAAAAAGGGGTTAGGTAGGGGACCCCCAAGGCAGCAGCTCTCTTCATCGGCCAGCAGAAGAGCCTGCTCTCTGCCTGTCGGGGCTTCGGGATGGCCACGAGGCTCACCTGCTTCCCCAGTCAGGGATACCAACAGCCTGGACGATGTGGGCTATTATTTGGCAGAAAAATATGAAGAAGAAGACAAAGAAACTGAAGGAGCTGTCAGACCTGTGAAGAGACAAGGGGGAAGAGTCAAGCCAGGGGCTGTCCGACGTGTTCTGACCTCAGCTTCCCCAAAAAGCGCTAAGCCGGCTCTTTGTCCCGGCAAAACCCCTTTTATTAAACGAAGGTGAATTTCTGGCGTTCGCATTCAGCCAATGGCCTGGCAAACAGCCTTTCAAGGGTGTAATTAGGAGCACGGGCCTTATCTAGCTTGGAGAGCTGCCAAGTAAACATTTCCAAACGCAGTGCTGACAAGGAAGGACCCGGCACAGAGTTTCTGAGATGCACAGACAGACCTTCCCACTGCAGCAACGAACAAATTCTTTCCTGCAAAAAACCCCTCCCCTTTTGCTCCTCTTTTAATCCCTACGTGAGGGGCCACTCACCGTTTACCTGTGGCCTTACTCTCATGTCAACCCAACTGTTCTTTTCTTTTGGCAGCTCTGTGCATGCGCACACTGGGAACAGGCTCCAGCTGTTCTTCTGCCTCACTGCTGTCCAACTCTGAAGGCAGCTGATAACTGGCCCCATCTCTGCCTCTGACGCAGAGCCCTCATCCGAGCCTTCCTCAGCCTCCAGGACTGGCCAGGTTCCTCCCCAACCTCCTCACTGTCTGACTCTGCTGTCAGTTCTGCAGCCAGCGGCCACAATAGATGGATCATTTCACTTACGGCTCCTTTAAACATGAGGTGCCACCCCTGCTCTCCGGGGGGGGACGACGACGTGGTACTCACCTGAAGGCCTTGTAAACTGGCCGATACCAGCAGAGGAAGGCACAGGGGGTGAACAAGATGAGCCATAAGATGGACATGCCGAAATTTGATCCTGCGGCGGGTCGCACTGTGAACGCTGCCAGGCAGGCGAGGAAGTTTAACAGCAAGGTGACCGAGTGAACTGGCCAGGTGAGAACGAGAGAGAGAGAAAAATCAGCGAAAAAGCTTTGCTAAAGATCCCAAATGCAGGAGGGGATTTCCTCAAGGCCCTTGAGCACAAATATGGATGCTCTTGTCCCCGCAAAGGATTTTAAATTATGGAGTGCTAATGCGCTCTGTGCTTTGCACGGACAGGATTCAAGGACTGTTTTATTTGAAGAGGGAGCCTCGACCAAGTTCTTTCAGTCATACTTCCGTTTGATCAACCAGATTGTCCAAAAGGGTTCCTCACACACACACACACACACACACACACACACCACTGCTTGGGACCCTTAACTCATTCTGCAAAACGCTTTCTAAGCTGTTGTTGGTTAAATTGGATAACCATTTGTCTGAAGTGGTGTAGGATTTCCCGCCTAAGCAGGGAGCCGGACTAGATCTCTAAAGTCCCTTCCAGCTCTTTGTTATTCTATTCTAAATCTTGGTGAAACCAATTAACAGTGAAAATCTTTTGTGCTACTCCAACTCCAGAGGGCAATGAGAGACAAACCTTTCCCTCCACTTTACGCACAGTTTAAGGAGAGTGTCATGCCCCTGATGGAATCTGATTCTGAGTGGGAGATTGAGCAGCTGACAGGGAGTGGGAGTGTGGCTCCGGTGGCTGTGGAAGAAACTGGGGAAGGGCACAGTCCAGCTGGGCATTCAGAGGAAGACCCAGGGCCACCCCCTCTTCATCCTAGGGCATGCAGGGAGGAACGGAGAAGGGAGCAACGTGGGTTGCATGGCTTACGGGGGAGGAAAGGGCCCTGATTCCCTTCATTAGCTGCAGCTGGGAAAACAGGATTTCAAAAGAGTGTTTGCCCACAGCACCTTGCTGGAAGCAAAGTGGGCATTATCTTGGTTTCTCAAGTCTTATCTGAGTTCTGGCATCCTCCCAACTGTGTGTGTTTCTTTTATCTTTTGAGTTCTGCAGTTCCTTATCCTGCCCTGCCTCGTTAATTGCTGAAGCGTGGTTTGCGTTGGTTTCTATTTATAATTTATATGTACTTTGGGTTCGGACGGAATTTCTTCCCTTTAAAAACTGTTCTTGGGAGAGTTTTTTTCTCCAGCCGATGATAACTGGACATTGGGGGCCAAGTTGGAGGTATTAAAGAGACTTTACCTACTTTTGTGACTTTGTTGCTTTTGTGCCACGTCCCAGGTCATCAGAGAGGTTCACTGAGGAACCAAATCCATTTTTATGGACCTCTGGAGAATACAGAGGTGCTTCCCGCTTCGGCTTTTAAAATCTTAATGGCATCATCATGTTAATGCCTGTGCTTTTAATAGGAACTGATGCTTCTTCCCTTAAGCTTCTTCCTCCACCCATGTGGCAGCAGGGACTGCTTGCCAGCTGCCACTTTACTCTTGCTTGTGCTTTGCTATCATGCGGTGACAAGTCTGCCACGAACTCTGGGGAGGATGGATGGGAGGTAGAATGCTTGTGGGGGGAAGCGAAAGTAAATGCTGTATCTTCCTGAGATGCTACCTCAAGGTTGCCAGAGTATATTCATGAACTGGAATAGAGCTTGCTAACAAGGTCAGCCAATCAACAGGCATAGCAACTAAATCAGCCAATGAGGACTGTTTTAGAAACTGAAACTACAAGTAGCCTAGGCTGGAAACTGAAACCAGAAGTAGTCTAAGCATGGCTCTACATTAAGCTCTGCAGCTCTGCAGCTATGTTGAGCTCTGAGTCTGTCTATTGAAAATGAAACTGCTTCTCTCCTCTGCTTGCCTGCTGAACTAAAGTGAAACTGATGTTGGTTTCTGAGCTACTGAAGTTATTTGCAACATGTTTCTGTCTGAGTTTGCTCCCTGTTGGAGAAAGCTACAACTGGTTTGTAAAATCTACTTATTACGTTGATAAAGGTGTTAAATGAAGCATCAGCCATCTGTGTTTATTTTTCTGGCGCTGAATTAACGCTGCAAAACTCTGAACAAAGGTCACCCCGCTGGGAGAAGGCAGCAGCTACATACCAACCTACGCGTGAACAGACCGCTGTGAAAACATCTTGTCTGAACCTGATTGGTTTGGGGGGGGGGAAGTCAGCAATGGGGAACAGTTATGGGAGGGGCAAGTTGAACTTCAGGATTTTGGCATGCAATTCTCAGTTCTGGCTATGCTTGACTGCGATAACCCTCGACTTCTAATAAAACTAGGCCTTTCCCAACGAGCGGAGCTAAGGATCATTTTTAGTTAGAGCTTCAAGTCGTGGCTTCATGCGAGGAAATGGAAATCGGCAACGTCAACCGTGCGCCTCCAATTGGTTCATTTTTACCTATTTTTTTTTTAAATGTAAACAAAAATATTTCTCGACGTTTTTGTTATCTCGGAGAAAGCTTCCCGGACTCTTTTGCTTCCTTGCTTCTACTCACACATCCACAGGTAATACATCATTTTGCAAATGTGCTGATAGTCCGCTGGGATCTCCGCAGAGAAGTCTTGATAGAAGCAAGGCTTGATGGGGCAAAACTTTGGGAGCGGAGGCCAGTTGTTCTGTTTTGCTGGAGCAGAGAAAAGAGAATGCATTTCAGGAAGGGCTTCCACCACGGTGCCGGAATCTGGAAGCCTGCCCTGAGGTGGGGGTTGGAGTAGATGTCTTCCTCATTTATTATTTGTGGGAGGGGGTGAGCATTAAAGAGTGGAGAGTAAGAGTTCAGGCCAGAAATGTTCTTACTGGGAATTATTAATGAGAAACACAGTAAAGGAACAATATATTTAATGATACATATAATAACAGTGGTGAGATTGGTGTATGCCCAAAACTGGAAGAAGGAAGAAAGTGAAACAATAAGGAAAATATTATCCTGGGCAGAGATGGACAGACTAACTTTAGAAATCAAAGGTAAGGGTGAGACAGAGTCATAATACTGGAGTAAAGACATAAGCCTGGAGTAAAATGTTATCAATGGCTGGAGTCAAGGAAAAAAGAAAGGAAGGGTTGACGAAATAGGAATGAAAGTTAAAGTTTTGTAAACCAAAGAGAATGGAATATAATGGACAAATATTTATTTATTTATTTATTTTTATTTTTAATTACATTTATATGTCTCCCAAGACTCAGGGCGGCTTACAATTTTGGGATACAACCCATGCGCTTCAGCAATAGCCTTCCTTCCATTGTATATGCCTGCTTATTACTAAGCAGCATTTTTACAAGGTCAGCTAATTGCCCCCAAAAATCTTGGGTCCTCAATTTACCTACCCCGAGAGGATGGAAGGCTGAATCAACCTTGAGCCTGGTGGGATTCGAGCCTACAGCAGTTGTAGGCAGCTGGAACTTAAGTGCGGGCAATTAACAGCCTGAGCCACCAAGGCCCATGAGATGATACGAATGCATGAGTATAAAAGACAATTGTAAATATGTATATAGTTATAAATGTAAATAAAAATAATATGCAGCTAGCACTATACTAATAACATAAGGGAAAAAGGAAATTAACAGTTATGTGTATCTCTATACTATAGCTTGTATGGCCAAAATGATGGCTGAGAAAGTCGCACCGTGTTCAATTGTTTTTAATGTTTATTCCATAAAATTTTTTTTTTTTTAAAAAAGAAAAGAGTGCAGAGCAGAGCAACAAAGACGAGTAAGGGATTGAGGGCTAAAATATATGATGAATGTGTCAGCTTTGGAAGGCATATTAAGGCCAGAAACACAAGGCTTGTGTTGCTTGCATTCATGCAAACACAAGGTAGTGAGGGAGGAGGAGAAAGGGCAGAGGGGGGGAACTTGCCACGCGCCTGACCTGGCCACTGGGCTTCCCCTTTCCGCTTCTTTCTTCTTCTGCTTTTGGCTGCATGCAAGGAAAGCAGCAAAGTCTTTTCTTTCCCTCAAACTCTGCCAGAAATGAGTCTTTGGGACCCTGCAAGGCCTCCTGCTCCAAGAGGCGCTGGCAAAGACTCATTTTGGCGGATTGGAGAGAGAAAGAATGACTTCTGCTGCTTCTGCTGCTTTCCTTGCATGAAGCCAAAAGTCTCTCTCTCTCTCTCTCTCCCTCCCTCCCTCTCAGAATGGAGCTGGAGACGGTATCTTGAGATCCCAAATAAAGAATGATTGATCGGTAGGAAAACGGGATGGGGGATTTTCCTGCAGACTTTTTTTGGGGATTTTCCCAGGGTCTCTGGTCCACAGGATTTAAAATGATGAGGTTGGTGGTCCCAGAGGTCCAAAAGGTTGGCGACCCCTGCACCTCCAAGGTACCTTCCGACTCTGTTATTCTGTTATTATACTCACCATCAAAGCTAGCTGCGCTGTTCTGCAGTTCGCGCTCCTTCCTGTCCAATTCCGCAGCTTTCCTTTCTAACTCTTCTTGCTGCTTCAAAAGCCCAGCCTGCGCTGCTGAGGCCACAGACTGAAGGCGCGGAGAAGCAATAAAAATCATTAGAAAAGGGGAGGGAAGGGTTAAGGTAAATTCTAGGGGGTGGGCAGGGGTGCTAGTGAAAGACCCTGTACCTCTAATCATTTTGGAGTGGAGGTTGTTTTGCTTTTTAGTCTTTTAAAACAGCTTTTTTTTCCAGCTTTGGCAATTTTTAAGATGTGTGGACTTCAAGTCCCAGAATCCTCCTGGCTGAGGAATTCTGGGAGTTGAAGTCTCCACATC
This sequence comes from Naja naja, assembly GCA_009733165.1. Taxonomy (NCBI): domain Eukaryota; kingdom Metazoa; phylum Chordata; class Lepidosauria; order Squamata; family Elapidae; genus Naja; species Naja naja. Next base: position 4,203,757 of record CM019163.1, read on the forward strand.
TTAAAATTGCCAAGTTTGGAAAACAGTGCCTCAAAAGCATTCAGGCAGTTTGCAAATCCAGCATTTTCACCCCAACTCAGCCTTTTAATAATTAATTTACTCTTAATTCCTGGTTTTATCTGGCTCTTCTTATTGACGTATTGCAGTTTTACAAGGTTTTTAGACTTTTTTCCATGGTGAGTTAATTCTATGAGTGAGAATGGGTAGGTGTCTACATTTGATCAACAAATTAATAAGGAGTGGCATCGTTAAATACTTAAAATTTCAGGATTTTGGAAGAATTTGGTTATCTGTTTCTAGGTTTCTGCAAGGAGCCAATGGAAGCCAATCTTTAAAACAAACCAACCACCCTACAGACTCTCAAAATGTATTGCCACCTAGTGTTTTGCGATCCAGCTTTCTAGAAAATTGTGCATCTATGAAATAATTTTTTTTTTCAGAAGTGCAGATAGAAGAACTTCTTCAACTCTCTCTTTCTCTCGAGGGGCAAATATCTCCACCTCTCTTTCTACTTTCCCAGGTCCTTGTTCCAAACAGCATCAGGAAAGGACTAATATCTCAGAAGAGAAATGGGTTTTAACGATCAGGAGGTATAAAAACATAAAGCAGGATCCCTTGGAGAGAAGTTGATTACAACTGGTAGTCCTGGACTTACAACCTTCTGTTTAAGGGACTGTTGGAAGTTAACGATGGCACAGAAAACAGTGGCTTATGACCGTTTTCACACTCATGACCACTGGGTGAAACACTCATATTTATGATGGTTGCAATGCCCCGGGGTCATGGTGAGCAAAGTCAGTGGGGAAGCCCGATTTGCTTTAACGCCCGCGCCACTAACCCAACAAACGGCAGTGGTTCGCTTAACAACCGTGGCCAACCTCACATAAATAAGCGTCTCACTGAAGGACGGGACTTTTTCAGCTCCATTTGCGGCCGTAAGCAGGGGTGGGACTCAAAAACACCAATGACCGGTTCGCTGCCCAGTTGCTGGGTGGGTGTGGCCATGGTGGGCATGGCCTACCTGAACTTCCAGGAGGGTTGTTTTTTTGTCTTTCCCAGAGTCCGGAGGCTTCCTTCAGGCCTCTGGGGGTGGGGGGCAAAAACAGCCTCCCCTGGACTCCAGAGGCCCTCCGAAGCGGGAAACAGGCCCGTTTCCGGACTTCCAGAACTTCTGGGTGGGCCGTTTTTTGCCCCTCCCAGAGCCTCTGCATGAGACTCCTGGGAGGGGCGGAGTGGGTGGGGCCAGCCGGTCAGTTCAACTACTGCCATCATGGCGAACCTATGGCACGTATGCCACAGGTGGCATGCAGAGCTGTTTGTGCGGGCACACGAGCCCCAGCCAAACTCACCTGCACTGTGCATGCGCACGCCTCCCAGCTGGTTTTTGGCCCATTTGATTTGATGGGTTGTGATGGGAGTGTCCGATACTCCCATGTTACACCCCTCTTGCGCGAGCTGCATTGGCTGCCAGTTGCCCTCCGGGTGAGGTTCAAGGTGCTTGTCATCATCTATAAAGCCCTTCATGGCTTAGGTGCGGGGTATTTGCAGGAGCATCTACTGCCAGCAACAACGTCCAATCGCCCAGTGCGCTCACATAGGTGGGGCCTCCTCAGGGTGCCGTCAGCCAGACAATGTCGGCTGGCGACCCCCAGGTGGAGGGCCTTTCTGTGGGAGCTCGCCTCTGGAACCAACTGCCTGTGGAGCCGGGTGGCGCCTGACCTCCGCTCCTTCCGTCGTGACCTGAAGACTTGGCTTTTTTGTTCAGCCAACCTGGACTGAAGGGGATTTTAATAGTTTTAATTTGTCTCATGTTGTTTGTGGGTTTTAAATTGGTTTTAGATTTAGTGTTGGGGTTTTCAGGTTTAATAGTTTCTTAAAGTTTGTATTCTCTGTTTTTATCGTTGTGAGCCGCCCTGAGTCCTTCGGGAGACAGGGCAGCATAGAAATCCCAATCAATCAATCAATCAATCAATCAATATAAATAAATCAATATAAATAAATCAATATAAATAAATCAATATAAATAAATCAATATAAATAAATCAATATAAATAAATAAATATAAATAAATATAAATAAATAAATATAAATAAATAATAATAAATAAATAATAAATAAATAAATAATAATAAATAAATAAATAAATAAATAAATAAATAAATAAATAACAAATTTTCGAGGGAAGCCTCTGCAGCCTTGGGAGGCCAAAAACGGGCTGTCAGAAATATTGGAAGTGCTGAAACGGGCCCGTTTTCAGCCTTCCGAGGCTGCAGAGGGTGAAAATGGCTTCAAATGGGCCGAAAATCAGCTGGAAGGCGCATGCATGCACAGTGAAGGTAAGAGGGTGTGGGGGGAGGGTCTGCACTGCATTGTGGGTGCTGGCTTTTGGCACACTGCAACAAAAAGGTTTGCCCATTGCTGAACTACTGGTTTGGCGAAGCAGATGTAATTTAACAGCCGGTTCTCTCGAACTGGCCTGAACCGGCTGAATCCCACACCTGGTCGCTTTAAGTCAAGGCGGCCCTGGTACTTACCTATAAAGCCCTACATGGCTTAGGACCAGGGTATTTGGGGGAACATCTCCTGCCAGCAACGACTGCCCAGCGTCCTGTGCGCTCCCACAGACAGGGCCTCCTTGGGGTGTCATCGCCTAGACAGTGTCATCTGGCGACCCCCAGGGGTAGGGCCTTCTCTGTGGGAGCGCCCACCCTGTGGAATCAGCTGCCCCTGGAGCTGCGGTTGGCTCCTGACCTCCGCTCCTTCCACCACGGCCTGAAGACGTGGCTATTCGAACAAGCCGGCCTGGACTGAGGGGTGGTGGTGGTTTTTTAGTTGTTTTAAATGTTAGTGTCTTTTGTGGGTTTTAGACACTGTTTGGCTTGGGTTTAATAACCTTTAAATAATTTTAAACTTTTGTATTGTGGGGTTTTATGATGTGAGCCGCCCTGAGTCCTTCGGGAGATAGGGCGGCATACAAGTCCAATCAATCAATCAATCAATCAATCAATCAACTCCCTTCGCGGAAGTTCTACTGGTGGCATTTGCTGCCCTGCACGTTTTACCTGCCGGCGAGTCTGACCGCTGCTGTCCTCTAGCAACTTCTGCCTCTCTGAACTTTCTGAACTTGCCGAGATGAATTTGGGAGTCAGGTACTTGCTGGCCTGTCTAAGCAGCAGCTGCAACACACCAACTAGGCTTGTTCTAAGCTCACGGGACGGGCCTGATCTGCTAGCTCCTGCAACTGAGTTAACTCGCCCTCGAAACAGGTTAGACAAGTGAGGCAAGGCAAGAAGAGGAAAAACTGCACGTGGGAAAAATACAGCACCAGGAACAGACTTAACGCGTCTCTTTCCTCACCCAAGGGTAGAAAATTAAATATTCCTTACGATTTCATGTTCTTTGGAGGGAGGGATTTAAGCAACGTCACTGTCATCCATGGACAGATGGATTATTGTGATTACCAAAGGTGTTTTTTTCTTTTTTGAAGAGGCAACTGGACTTTCTGCTTTTTCTTTTGAAGACGTTTCGCTTCTTATCCAAGGAGTTTCTTCAGCTCTGACTGGAGGGTGGGGAATGGAAGTCATAGAAGCGAAACGTCTTGGGGGGGGGGGGAAACCCTCAAAAAGTCCAGTTGGCTCTTAGGGGGAAAAAAAGCACCTTTGGGACGATCTTGACCCGAGAATCTCAAATAGACATGGATTCTTGTGAGGTTTTGCAGACCTTTTTTTAGGTCATTATTATTAGTAGTAGTAGTAGGAGATATTGTAAAACAGGCAAAAAAAGAGACTTATTTGTAGCTCAGGCTTGACATGAAGGGTCCTTGGTGCTCTCTGAGCTTGGTGGCTTTGCTTGTAGACATTTCATGACCCAACTAGGTGACAGCATCCGTGCTAGAAGGGAGTGGGGTTGGAAGGATGACATTATCCAGTTTGGGAAGGAAACTACCAAGCTCAGAGAGCACCAAGGTCCTCGGAGGCAAAAGAGAGAAACAAAGAACGAAGCAAGGGAAACAGAAGAAAATTTCAGCAAAGCTCCTTCAGTGGCCAGCACAGTTCCAAAATTAGAGGAGGGTTTGGCAGGAAATATTCCAGGTTGGTCGAGTGAAATAAAAGTGAGTGTGGCAGCAGGTTGATTTAACCCACCCTGGTCACATGTCACATTAGCCTTCTTCCTCTTGGCCCTCCTCCAGATGGGCAGAGACCACATCCCCCAGAATCCTCTGAGCAAGCAAGCTAGCTATGAACCTTGGGAGTTGGAATCCCAACCTAACTGGAGAGGGGCGTTCCAGATTAAATATCCAGAACACAAGCTTGTTTCCTCTTCCTTATGAGCAGAGGTGGGAAAAACCCTCAAAATGCACAAAAAAAAGACATTAAGATACCTTTTCCAGAGGATTACCCCCTGATCAGCACTACATGGGCCTGTCTATTATGGGGTGGCCCTAGGATATGGGATGAAATCCTGCAGGGACACACTCTAATAATGCAAGGAGCACATTGTGGGGGAAGGGGGCACACCTGTGGGGTGGGCTCCACTGAGGTCTGCAGTACGGCAGGCTGAGAGGCACCCGCAGGCTGGGTTGCTGGGATGGTCTGAGCTGCATTTGTCTAAAGGACGAAGAAAATGTTATTATTTGTGAAATTTGTCTGCCACCCCGCAGGGTGTCTCTCCAGGCAGCTTACAACTTCAAAATAAAACTGTATCTAAGTATGTATGTAAAATTGCAATAGAAATACAGGTTATAATTAAAACTTAAAAGACGGGGAGGGAGTAGATATCAGAAAGCGGGAGATAAAGAGATAAGACAACCAGCCCCTAATTATTTATTTTTTTAAAAAAACATTCATGTACCTATCCAGGACCCAGATTGTTGGGGCCAACGATCAGCTGACTCTGTAAAACGCTTAGAGAGGGCTGGAAAGCACTATGAAGCGGTATATAAGTCTAAGTGCTATTGCTATCTTCCTTCCTTCCTTCCTTCCTTCCTTCCTTCCTTCCTTCCTTCCTTCCCTCCTTCCCTTCCCTTCCCTTCCCTTCCCTTCCCTTCCCTTCCTTCCTTTCCTTTCCTTTCCTTTCCCTTCCTTTCCTTTCCTGTTAGAATGCAGCATTGCAGGCAAACTCTGCCCACAGTCTGGGGTTTGATCTTGACTGGCTCAAGGTTGACTCAGTCTTCCATCCTTCCGATATTGGTAAAAGGAGGACCCAGATTGTTCGGGGCCAAGAGGCTGACTCTGTGCTTAGAGATGTCTGGAAAGCACTATGAAGTGGCATATAAGTTTAAACGTAATTTCTATTTCAACCAACTTTGGGCAGCTCCCCATCAAGCGTTTAAAAGAACACGTAAAGCCACTGAAAGCTACATATGGCATAGCTGCAGAGCATCCAAGAATATTCCCCCCACAAGGATTCCACCATGGTGGGTCATTGAAGGCTGACTCTACCCCTGAACTTACTTGCCGAGACTTGTCCGAGAAGGGATTGAATTCATCCAGGTTACCTTGGTTCGCGTTGGCCAGCTGGGTGACCGAAGGGTCCTGGAAGAGAAGAAGGGAGGAGGAGGAAGAAGAAGAAGATTAATAGATTTCCTGGAACATGACAGGGGTATATGTTTAATCTTAGACGAGGTTCTTGGGCCCGTTCTGTTTACAGTGCAGACTGATGTTTCTCAACCTTGTGAATTTTAAGATGGCGGGGAATTCTGGGAGTAGAAGTCCACCCTTCTTAAAAGTTGCCAAGTTTGGAAACGATTTGCTGGGAAGCATTCAGGAATTCTGCAGACCCAGCCCTTTTTACTCCAACCCAGCCTTTTCACATTTAAATTGTCAAGAAACTCCCCGCTAACCATGATGGCTAAGAACCAATGGCAGTTTCCTGCGCTCCCAAGTGGGCAATTATAAACCCTAAAACAAGTTTAGTCCCAAAAATGAAGAAAAGTCTTAATTTCAAATTCCAAACCCGAGTTCCACCAACCGTAGCCCCACCTATTTTGTGGCCCCCAACTCTCCCACTGTAAAGGGGGCCACCGAAACATCGCGTCTCCCTGTTGCAAAGCCGCAGCAAAACAACCATCACAGCTCAGCTGGATCGGTGGTGAACTTTGCAAACTCCGCTTAATGGATAACTTTGGGCAAAGAGCCCAAGTGCTGACACTCCCACCCTGAGCAATGTTGTTATACAACTTTGTGAATCACTCCGGGGAGGGAAACGGATACACGCTGCAGATAAGGAGGCCGGAAAACCAGTACAGGTAATCCTCAAGCTACAACCACAACTGAGCCCCAAAATTTAGGCTGCTCAGTGAGTTGTTTGTTACATGAATTTGGCTCCATTTCCTTTCTTGCCACTGTTTGTTAAGGGAATCTCTGCTGTCGTTAAATTGAATAACTCAGTTGCTAAGTGGGCAAAACTCGCCTAACGAATGTCTTGCTTAGCAGCAGAAATTTTGGGCTCCATTGTGGTCCTAAGTCAGGGAACTACCGGTACCCCCAAAACAGTCCGTTTTTAAAGGATTATATTTTTATTTGATGACATTTGATTGCCTGGACCAAGAAGGTAACAGTTTCCTTTTGAGAAAGTTAAAGAAAAGTTTGTTTCAAACTTTAGCAAAAAATTTAAAAGACAGGGAAAGAATCCAATAATACCGAAACACGGATTTCACGACTTGAACCTATCTAATGGAATAGTTTTTTTTAAAAAAAGCAATTAGGACACCTAGATTCTGCTTCAAGCACCCACAAAATTTAATATCGCAGGAGAAGCAGCATCACAGAACAGGCTGAACAAACCTGAAAGTTTGCTGAGTGATTGGCAGCTTTATTGAAATGACAGAATCCTGGCTTTATAGAAAAAAAAGGAAGAGACGGCTTGCGAATTGCATCACTTCGTTTTCTCGCCCCGAGGTTGCCTAAGTGTGAAAGTTGGACTTCCTGAACAAGGTGGAATAGGGGAAGCAGCCTAGTGCATGGACAGCAAAAGGGCTAGACAATCTTCTTAGTGACCAGAGGAAGTTTGGGGGAAAATAAGCCTTAAGCCTTGGTGGTGCAGGCTGTTAAACGCCTAGCACTTAGTTCCAGCTGCCTGCAATTAGTGCAGGCTCGAATCCCACCAGGCTCAAGGTTGACTCAGCCTTCCATCCTCTTGGGGTAGGTAAAGTGAGGACCCAAGATGGTTGGGGGCAATAAGCTGACTTTGTAAAAAAATGCTGCTTAGTAATAAGCAGGCATATACAATGGAATGAAGGCTATTGCTGAGCACATTGGGTTGTACCCCAAAAATTGTAAGCCGCCCTGAGTCTTCGGAGAAGGGTGGCATATAAATGTAATTTTAAAAAAATGGGAAGTATAAATATATATATTATGTGTGCAAGGGCTAAACTGATTAATGAGCTATAAAGGCATGGATCTCTCTAATGGTAGTTTAATACTCTGACGATGTCAGCAGAGGCTGACAAAAGCTTAGGAAGTATAATAAATATAATTTTAGTTCCGGAGATGGCAAGATGTCTGTTTCTTCTCTTACAAGTACACCTGGAACTCTTATTTTAAGAATAGTTTCCTTTCTTTTCTTTTTCTTTCTTTCATTCTCTCCCCCCCCCCTTTCTCTCTGTGTTTAAGTAAGTCTTCCACAACAACTAGGTTGCAACGGTGTCTATGGTACCCTCTCTAAACTCTAGGTCACAGGTGTCCATACTTGGCAACTTGAAGACTTGTGGACTTCAACTCCCAGAATGCCCCAGCCAGCTGTTCTTTGTGAAGCCTTCATCTATGCTGGCTGGGGAATTCTGGGAGTTGGAAGTCCACAAAATCCTAAAGTTGCCAAAGTTAGAGACCCCTGATCTAGACAGTTATCTAGCCGTGTTGTGTGTCACAAAGACTTTCCTTACAAGGCTCGGGAATTATTCCGTTATGTATTACAAAACTTATCCACATTGGCAGAGCAAATTAGCTTGTCCCACATTGCCACTCCCAGTTCAAGAAAACAAAACTTAAGACTCCAGCTGCCACTTCCTTTGGCAAACAAAGATACCTTTCCAAGATGATCCATATATATTTAGACTAGAATTCTTTATTGACCAAGTGGGATTGGACACACAAGGAATTTGTCTTGCTGCAAATGCTCTCAGTGTCCATAAAAGAAAAGATACATTCATCAGTCAAGAATCATCAGGCACAACACTTAATCATAGTCATAGGGTACAATAAGCAATCACATCATACTAGGAAGCAGTCCATATAAATCATAAGGTTACAAGTGACAAAGTTACAGTCATACAGTCACAAGTGGGAGGAGATGGGTGATAAGGAGCGATGAGAAGATTAATAGTGATAGTAGTGCAGACTTTGTAAATAGTTGGACAGTGTTGAGGGAATTATTTGTTTAACAGAGTGATGGCGTTCGGGGAAAAAATCCCCCTGTGTCTAGTTGTTCTGGTGTTCAACGCTCTGTAGCGTCGTTTTGAGGGAAGGAGTTGAAACAATTTATGTCCGGGATGTGAGGGGTCTGTAGATATTTTCACAGCCCTCTTTTTGACTTGTGCAGGATACAGGTCCTCAGTGGAAGGCAGGTTGGTAGTAATTGTTTTTTCTGCAGCTCCCAATTACTCTCTGGAGTCTGTGTCTGTCCTGTTGGGTTGCAGAACCAAACCAGACAGTTATAGAGTGCAGATGACAGACTCCATCATTCCTCTGTAGAACTGGATCAGCAGCTCCTTGGGCACTTTGAGCTTCCTGAGTTGGCGCAGAAAGAACATTTTTTGACAACGTTTTTGATATAATAAAATCCGTATATATATTGAGATTCAAGTTGTCTTTCTGGAAATCAGAGGAACTCCCCGAGGGGAATTACTCACCAACAAGCAACTCTTGAGGCAATAAGGATGTTAACGACAACGTCAGGATTTCAAAAGTTAGGAAGAAAACAAGTGGCGATACAAGGAGGTGGCAACACGTCAATCAACACGCCATCATTGTATGAAGCCAGCCAATTCGAGACATTTTGTTTCGAGATTGAGATGGGCTCTGCCAGACACGGCTGCAATAGCTGGCTCAGCCCAACGGCTTGCTTCCTGCGGATAGGGATATCTCCTGTCAATCAGTAGATTGGCATTGCCAAAAAGAAAACGAAAGAAGGAACTGTTCAGTCACTGCCGATTGTGCAAACGGAGGGCATGTCTGTGGCCCAGAGTCAAGGTGCCTCTGGGAGGCACAGAAATGGGTGGAATACAGTGGTGGGATTAAAAAAAAAATTTTTTTTTTACTACCGGTTCTGTGCGCGTGGCTTGGTGGGCGTGGCAAGGGAAGGCTACTGCAAAATCCCCCTTCCTTCCCCACCCCACTAACCTGCTTTCCAGCTCCCTTCTCCTGTGCAGGGCAACCAAAGGAGACCCAGCCAATCAGCTGGGACTCAATGGGAGGCGGAGAATAGATGGGGGCGGGGCCAGTCAGAGGTGGGATTTGCCGGTTCTCTGAACTACTCAAAATTTCCGCTACTGGTTCTCCAGAAACCGGTCAGAATCTGCTGAAGACCCATCTCTGGTTGAATACAATCACACGGAGGCCGGAAGTCAGGTGAAGCAGATTTCTTTGGGGTTAGAATCATAAAATCCCAAGGCTGAAAGGGACCTTCGAGTCCAACAGCCACATGCGAAGTGGACTTGCAGATGGGCAGCCGATTGCTGCTCTTCTTGGTACATGGAAGGGCTGGAAGGGACCCCAGAGGTCTTCTAGCCCAACCCCCTGCCTGAGGCAAGAGTCCTTATACCATCCCGGACAAACATCAGTCCAATCTTTTCTTGGAAACCCTAGGAGGCAAGCTATTCCACTTATTGCTCCCCACCTGCCAGGAAATTTCTGGCTTCCAGGTTGGGCCTCCCTCATTGCTTCTTGTCTTACCCTCAGGTGCTACGGAGAATAAATCAATTCCTCTTCCCTGCTACAACCCTTCAAGTATTGGAGGTCTCATCTGGGCCGTCTTTTCATCAGACTAAGCACACCTAGTGTTCCCTTAGCTATTCATCATATGTGAAAATGGGAATCTTACTTAGGGCTATTAAGAAGACAGGGTTCACTGTATTCCAGAGGACTTCCCTTCCTTGTACACTTAAGAATTATGCCTGTGGTCATCTTAGAAAGCTCATGATTATGGCACATTAAATACTGCTTTCCCATCCAAAGCACCTGAAGGCAGGACAAGAGGCAACAGGTGGAAACTAAGCAAGGAGAGAACAACCTAGAACTCAGGAGAAATTTCCTGACAGTGAGGACAATTAATCAGGCTTGCCTCCAGAAGTTGTAAGTGCTCTATCACTAAAGGGTTTTAAGAATAGAATAGAATAGGAATAAGAATAGAGTAGAGTAGAATAGAATAGAATAGAATAGAATAGAATAGAATTCTTGATTGGCCAAGCATGATTGGACACACAAGGAATTTGTCTTGGTGCAAATGCTCTCAGTGTACATAAAATAAAAGATACATTCGTCAAGAGTCAAGAATCATCAGGTACAACACTTAATGATAGTCATAGGATACAATAAGAATAGAATAGAATAGAATAGGATTCCTTATTGGCCAAGTGTGATTGGACACACAAGGAATTTGTCTTGGTGCAAATGCTCTCAGTGTACATAACATAAAAGATACATTCGTCAAGAGTCAAGAATCATCAGGTACAACACTTAATGATAGTCATAGGATACAATAAGAATAGAATAGAATAGAATAGAATAGAATAGGATTCCTTATTGGCCAAGTGTGATGGGACACACAAGGAATTTGTCTTTGGTGCAAATGCTCTCAGTGTACATAAAGAAAAAATAAAATACATTCATCAAGAATCATAAAGATACAACACTTAGCGATAGTCATAGGATACTAATAAGCAATCAAATCATGCTAGGAACAATATAATTTGTAAAGATACAAGCAACACGGTTATAGTCATAAGTTGGAAGAGATGGGTAATAGGAAGGATGAGAAGAATAATAGTAATACAAAGGGTTTTAAGAAGAGACTATTGTGTTATTTTTCGTAAAAATGGGTGTCACGAATTACGAATTGTGCAGGAGTAACTGGACCAAGCAACAGTTAAAAACCTACAGGCTAATCTCAGAAGTAAAGCAAAAAGATTAATCTATCATAAGGAATTTCAAGCAGATCTCTGGTTCTCAAAGAATCACTAAACTTTCCAATGGTAAAATCAGTGCCGAAGGCCATCTCATTAGATACAAGGTTTCCAAGGTCATAAATTCATGTTTGTTTATTTATTTTTTAACAAAAAACGTAACTAAAAGATCCTAAGCCTTGTACCCAAAGTTACAAAAGTATCCTCCCACCAGCTCACAGCCCTAGAATAAAAGATACAGTATTTCAGAAGCTACAAACGTGAAAATATCTGCAGAGATAAGGTTAGTTATATTAATAAAAATTTCTTTGGCAACTTATTGTCAGAGCCCTCGTCTCAAGTGCTTTAAGTTAGCAATTCTTGCGTCTTGTCAGGAGGCAGAGAAGTGAATGGATTAAGAAAAGTGTTACAAACAAATTCTGCAGCACAAAAACTGACTCTTTGAAAGTGACGTTCCAACCAAAGAACCTTTTCTCCCCCCCCCCAAAACAATAAAACTAAAGTTGTTTCTTCCAAGGTTGGAGTAACTTTCCAAGACAGAGTTAAGCGGAAGTAGGAAGACGGTGGGAACCACCCTAGGCTATCTAATGTGTGTATAAAGGAATTTAGAGCTGACCTCGGAGAAGATATGAAAGAGCAATTGAGGAGGGACATGGAGAAGAGATTATCGAGTCCAGAAGTTGAAAGAATTGTGAGAAAGGAGACAAAATGACCCTGCCTTGATTTAGTATAAGATTTTAGAATAGAATAACAGAGTTGGAAGGGACCTTGGAGGTCTTCTAGCCCAACCCCTTGCCTAGGCAGGAAACCCTACACCACTTCAGACAAAGGGTTATCCAACATCTTTTTAAAAACTTCCAGTGTTGGAGCATTCACAGCTTCTGGAGGCAAGTTGTTCCTCCACTGATTAATTGTTCTAACTGTTAGGAAATTCCTCCTAAGTTGCTTCTCTCCTTGATTAGCTTCCATCCATTATTTCCTCTCCTGCCTTTGGATGCTTTGGAGAATAGCTTGACTCCCTCTTCTTTGGGGCAGATATTGGAACACTGCTATCCTGTCTCCCCCCAGTCCTTCTTATTTTTTATTTTTTTAAAAATTCATATTTATATCCCGCCTTTCTCCTGAGACTCAGGGCGGCTTACAATTTTTGGGATACAACCCAATGTGCTCAGCAATAGCCTTCATTCCATTGTATATGCCTGCTTATTACTAAGCGGCATTTTTACAAGGTCAGCTAATTGCCCCCAACAATCTTGGGTCCTCACTTTACCTACCCCGAGAGGATGGAAGGCTGAGTCAACCTTGAGCCTGGTGGGATTCGAGCCTGCACTAATTGCAGGCAGCTGGAACTAAGTGCTAGGCGTTTAACAGCCTGCACCACCAAGACTCAAGGGTTATTTTCCCCCAAACTTGCTCTGGTCACTAAGAAGATTGTCCGGCCGTTTTGGTGTCCATGCACTAGGCTGCTTCCCCTATTCCACCTTGTTCAGGAAGTCCAACTTTCACATGTAGGCAAGCTCGGGGTGAGAAAACGAAGTGCTGCAATTCGCAAGCAGGTGCATTAACAACCAGGTGGCTAGCTTAACACCAGCTGTGTGTCAGGGTTCCAACAAATCCACCCTCATTCAAATCATCAGCCTCTAGCCTCATCTCAGAGAAAAGAAAATTGATTAGAAGTAGCCATGTTGGCGTTAGCTGGATGCAGCAGACACTAAAATACATCATTCATCTCCCCCCCATCCCCTGGATGTATATTCTCCAATGGGACATATCCATAGCCAAGAGACATCAGTCATGCTCTCCAGTAATATTCTTGCGCGTCAACAAGTTTGGGCTGCCAAGGCGATTATCTAAGGCATTTAAGGAATGCACTATTTTCCCCCACTGCCTTTCTGCTGGCAGCTAAAACGACCAAAGGAGTATCTTTTTAGTTGACACTGTGATTTACAACTGTGGCAAGAAAGGTCATAAAACGGGGCAAAACTTACTTCACAAATGTCTCACTTAGCAACAGAAATGTTGGGCTCAACTGGGGGTCGGAAGACGAGGACTACCTGTCTATAGGATCCTACAACAATAAAGTAGCATTCCTGGCATCATCGTTATGTCCATTTCTTGAGCTGGACTACCTCAAACAGCTGCCCAGATGCACAGAGACAATCACACTATCGCACAGAGATCATAATAAATCTTGCATTCGCAGTCCACTTTCTTCATGGTTCCAAAATGGGAGTAATTTTATTTTACCCTCATCCCAAATCCATAAATTAAGCTAACTTAGGGGAAAAAGGCATGAGAAACTGAACAGGAAATTCCTATTCCTCTTAGGTCTAAATAAATTTGCAATGAAGGATTAAAAACTTTAAATAATAGTATCTGGCGTAGGTTCTGTTCCATTGTTAGGGACTTGGAACGACAAACTTCAAAGCCTTTGGAGCAAAATCCAGGCTTTTCAGCAGAATTATGAGGAAAGCGACAGGAAATGTGTCTTAAAAGCTGTAAAGTCAAATAAAAGAGGAGATGAAATCTGTGCCAGATTATGAACAATAACCCTCCTTACAGCAGAGAGTCAGTGACTAGTCATATTTAGCAAACAGCAGATACACCTTGCATTTAAAAGGTCACAAGCAGGACATTTAAAAAGATGAAGAAAACACTTTGAAAAATAGGGCAGGAAATACCTTAGCAAAGGGGAACAAACAGCAGCAAAATTTTGCTGAGGTTCAGCAGCACAACCCCAAAACCTAGCTGATATTTCAAGAAAATCATGTTGCCGTGGCTCTGCTCATACATAGCTTGCTGAACAGTTATTTACTCCGATCGGGGAACCTCAAACAGCAGATCAGAAGCATCCTCTACAATCCTTGTTTAGGATTCACTTCCAAGAACAAGTATCATTTTTATGTTGTTATATTATCTATATAAGAGGAAACAGCATTTCCCTACTGGAAAAATGAGTGACTTGAAACAAATCTGACTAATTTATTTAGCACAAGCATGTTTACATTTTGATCTTTTTTCCCCCTCTTCTCCATCTTTTGTCAAGAAGTTCAAGACAGGCAGTGCAATTAAACCCCCTTCCTTTTAAGGCTTCAACTTCAACACACACACATTGGTTTAACGCGATGCACTACACTACCATAAGCTAAAACAGAGGTGGGTAGTTTGTGGCTTACAGTAATACAGGAACCAAGCAATTGTGTTAAAGCACAAAATGGCTTATTTGTTCCAGCGTATTATGTGAAGAGAAGCAACTATGTTTTTATTCCTAGGGCCAGTAGCAGCAGCTCTGTAGCGGACAAAAAAGCTCTGTAGAGAATCATTAAAACTGCCCAGAATATCACTGGGCTCCAGCTATCAGCCCTGGATGACATTTTTGCATCTTGCTATTTGAGGAAGTCGCACAATATTCTCAGAGACTCTTCCCATCCTGCTCACAATCTTTGTAAACTGTTGCCTTCTGGCAGAAGATACAGAACAATTAAAACTCGGACCACATGTTTTCCGAATAGTTTTTATCCCAGAGCTATAATTGCACTTGACAATGAACTTAAGGACCACCATCAGTGAGTTGTTGGACAGGATGACTTGGTCTGTTGTGTGGATGCTTGTATGTTTTCAGGGGGTGTGGAACTTTGGCGGGTGGGGGTATGTTTGGGGATTGTCGTGTGTGTGCATGTTGAGTCTGGTCTCTGGGTGTTATGTGAATTTCATTGTATGTATGCTGTGTATATACTATGTACAATGACAATAAAGAATTCAATTCAATTCAGTGTTAAGCATGTTGCATTCATCCAGCTAAAAGATATTGGGATCAGAGCTAGAGAGCAGGAAACTGTCTAAATTAGCTGAAACCACAACGAATGTTGGGGACAAACACATTTCTTGCTTAAATTGAGCTGACTGCAATTTATTTATAGGTTGTATTTCTATCGCGATGGGTCGGACACAACTTCGCAACTAACAACAAGAAGATTTCTATCTCACATAGAGTCTGGGCAGCATACATAATAAAACAAAATACACAAAAACACACATGTAAAAAAACATTTAAACCACACTTTAAAGAAAAAAAATGATTGCAAATGTAGCGTGCAAAAGAGAACCATCATACAACTGTCTAACTGGCTCCTCACTATCACAGGATCCCCAAATTTGTTGACAAATGTTTTCAGGACATTCTAGAAAGTTAACGGGGTTGGAACCAGCCTCACCTTGGGGGAAAATGAAGTTTCACAGGGTGGAGACTACAGAAAAAAAAAAGCTTTCCTCCTGGCTCTTAAATTTTACCACAATACCCATAAATGCTGTTTTGGCTGTAAGAGACTGACATGGCTACTTCTTTGGAGAAATCAGTTAAGGAGGGGTCTTTCAAACTTGACAACCCGGACATCAATAATTTCCAGAATTCTTCAACCAGTTATGTTGGCTGAAGAATTCTGGGAACTGAAGTGCCACAAGTCTTAAAAGTGGCCAAGACTGGAGTCCCCGCCCTGGGTTAAGGAAATAGTCACATTTTTCCTAGAAATCAGATTCAGTAAAAATCAGCATATTTTATCTTTTCTTGGGGGAGGGAGGAGAAAAAGTTATTTATTTCCTTGTATGTATCTATGAAATGCATATGCCGCCCATCTCAGTGTTGAGCAACCCTGAGTGGCTCACAACACCGTAAATCATGTTTCGCCTCTAGTTTTTTGGCCCCTGTGGAGGGAAGGGCAATTTGGGCAGGAAGGCTCAGATCCAGACCTTTGACCTTTGCTCAGCCACTATTCCTACCATTACTTTCCCCATCTTTTAAGGAAGGGAAATCTAAAGGTGAAGAAAAAAACAAGCTACAATAAAGAAAAAAAGGTAAAATGACATCACATGACGTAAGTCTGATTAATGTGGTAATTTTTATTTGTATCAGTATTATTTTTGTATCAAAATGAGTGGCACTCAGACCCCCCCACACACTGTCCATGAAATGATATGGATGTTTAAAAATAAGAAAAACTTTACAAAAAGAAAAAGCAAAAAAGCTCAGAAGTTGAAAAAGAGCCACAACATTGGGGTGCCAGCTGGCAAAAACAGACCCTCCCCTCCGACCCAGACCCACAAATCCCTTTGGAACCCCTTCTCCCCCCACCCAGAATTCCCAGCCCGGGGCAATTGGAGACAATGGGGGTTGTAGTCCTAAACCTACTCATGGGACAGGGAGTACCAGGTGGAGCATAGGGTGTATGCCTTGCCAAATCCCATGGGGGGGGGGTTTCAGGTTATTTCATTGCCCCCTCCCCAGCTCAGAATTCCCTGCCCAGGTGTGGTTGGGGACGATGGGGGTTGCAGTCCTAAACTTACTTATGGGACGGTGAGTACCAGGTGAGGTATGGGGGTGTGTGCCTTGCCAGGCCCCATGGGGGGTGGTGGTGTCAGGTTACTTCACTGCCCCCTTCCCGACCCAGAATTCCCAGCCCAGGGGCTGTTGGGGACGATGGGGGTTGTAGTCCTAAACCTACTTATGGGAGAGGTGACCTGTCAGACCCTATGGAGGGGGTCAGGTTACTTCATTGCCCCTTCCCCCATGAAGTATAGCTGCCTCCCCCCCCAATTAAAGTGAGGCCTACCCCCTTCCTACTCGCCCCTAAAGTGGGGGGGGGGAAACCCGAAGCTCGGCCTGGCTTACCTGGAAGGGATTGACGTCCACGGGATCCGCGAAGGGGTTCGCGTCGAAGGCCGACATGGCGGCTTTTATTATTTTTTTCTTCCTCGCCCGCCACCCGGGACGAAGACCCCGCCGCACCTGTTCTCACCCTGGTCCGCTTCCTGCCCCCCTAGAAACCACACACACTTCCGGGAGAATGCTGGTTTCCGCCCCCACCTTCGGACTCCTGGCCGCGCCTGCGCAGTGCCGCCCGGAGGGCGAGGCGCTCGTTCTTTTTTGCACGTGACAAGGATAAGCTCCGCCCCGTTCACACCCCACCTTGTGATCTCATCGGCTGGGCGGAGGAGGAGGAGCGAGGCGAGAAGGATGCGCATGCGTAAAATATCTTTAAAAAAAGATGTGTTTTGGTCTCCCTTTGCCTTCCGGAAGTTGCTGAAGAGGGAGGAAATACATTATGAGCATGCGCGGATTTTGTGAGCATGCGCACGGCAGAAAGGTCTAGTTCGGTACCGTATTCTATGGTGTAATAGCGCGGTTGTTTATTTTTGTTTAGATGAGGAGCTCTGATTGAATTGTAGGCCCTAATCGTATTGTTCAAATTACTTGAAAAACAATTCGGTATTATAAGAAAAATAAATTAATAAAATAAAAAATAAAATAAAATAGGCTTTATTATTTATTAGAGATTTCAAATTTCAAATAGTTTATATAACAGCCATATGATCATTATTTTCAATAATAATAATAATAATAATAATAATATTTCAATAAAATGCATTTTAATCTCAACCTCCTTTCTGTCATTGTTTTATTTATTTAAAGTATTTATGCTTCCACCTCATAGCTTTTGGAGGACAGGAAAGAATCATCTTCCTTTTTTTCTTAATAAAATAGTGAATAAACTTACAATACGTAACTAATAAAATAGCCAGATTTAATTAACTAACCCTGATTTGATTTCCATGCCAAATGAGAAACTAACCACGGGGACACAGCCATATAACAGAGCTGAATTATCACAGTGGCTGTTGCTTTGGTTACGGCGTAAGAAACTTTGGACTTTTAGAGCTGAGAATTACCAATAATCAAAATATACCCAGCTTGAAATGGGATAAAATTCTAGTTCCAGATGTCCTAAAACTCTCATCAAATGCTTGTTGTTCCAGAATTACAAATTCCAAGACAAATTCCTTGTGTGTCCAATAAAAAATTATATTCTATTCTATTATGGAGTTTCTGAATCACAATAAAGGCATGAAATAGAACAGAAAAGACAACAGCTAATATTTTATAAGATTCCTTTACTTTCCTTTTATCAAGAAACATTCCTACATGTCCTTCCTATTTAAAAAAAACCCCAGCCAGCTCTTAACTGGGAATCTTGAGACAATATTTCTAAGAAAATGTTTTCATTTTTTTAAAAATGTATTCAGAGCTTTATTAATCAGATATATTACAAAATATCACATATTTGTCAAGCTTGGCCACTTTAAGGTGGATGGACTTCAACTCCCAGAATTCCATAGCCAGCCACCCAGGGGGAATTGTGGGAATTGAAGTCCAACTCATCTTAAAAGTAGCCCAGGTTGACCAACATTGGGATAGATAGATAATGTCTATATTTCTATATATCTTGTCTATATTTCTACTATGTTTTTAATGTATAAAACTACGTGATGTATAAATATATATATATTTATGAATTGAAAAAAATCTGTATTATGTATGTATTTCTGCTACGCAGCAGGAAAACATCATCTTGGCTTGGGAGGGAAGGGGTGTATGGGAACTGTAGTCCAGATCAGCAGTGTATGGGCACTGTAGTCTCAAATCAACGAAAGGGCAGCTGCACCGGTGGAACCTCTGCCTGTCGTCTCTGCTTTGTTTCAAAGGATTTGAAAGATTTATTGGGGAATAAGGATCCCGGCTCCGAAGTCACTCCGGTTCCGCTCTCCTTCCTCCAGATTTGCAAAGAGAAGTCACTGCTCCGGATTGAAGAACTACATTACCCAGCTTGCCCAGCCGGTTGCCGGGAAGAGGCGTGGCGGCCGCGGGGTTTCTTTCACTCTTTTTCTTCTTTCTTTTTTTTTTTTCGCTTCGGCTTGGAAAAAAGAAAAAGAGAGAAAAAGAGGAAAGGATCGGGGCTCGATCGGAAATCCCAGAATGGCCAACGAGTTAAGAGGTGAGTTTGCAAAGCGAAGCGAAGCAGGTTGCAAAATGCAAAAAAAAAAAGAGGCGAGTTTGCAAAATGAATGAATCTCGGCTGGGAAAAGAGCTGCCAGGGGCTGCCCGGCTGGACTGGCGGGGTCTTGGGGAGGGGTCTTCGGGGAGGGGGAAGGGAGAGAGGAGAAGCCCCCTTGCACCGGGCGGAAAGGTGCGGATGCCTGAGCAAAGCTGCCTTCGTGGACGTTCGCCCGCCTAACCGCTGTATATGCTCTGGTGGGGCGATGGATGATGGGCTGGGGGGTGGATTTGGGGCGGTGGGCGGGAAAAAGCGCTGATGCCCCAGCAGACGCTGCATTCACGGTCCCTTGCCTGCCTCAGCGCTGTATACTCCGGGGAGAGAGTAGAGGGAGGTGCGTGGGGTGGGGGAAATTAATTTATTTTATTTATTTTATTTTTATGTTATTGATTTATTTTATTTATTTATTTTATTTTATTTATTTATTATTTTATTTATTTATTATTTTATTTATTTTGTCAAGCAAGTATTAGATGACAGGTGTAAGTATACACATGGTTATGAATACATGAAATGGATGCGAATAAAAGGGAACCGTAGGACAGGGACGGCAGGCACGCTGGTGCGCTTATGCACGCCCCCTTACAGACCTCTTAGGAATGGGGTGAGGTCAACAGTAGACAGTCTAAGGTTAAAAGTTTTTGGGGGTTTGGGGAAGAAACCACAGAGTCAGGTAGGGAGCTCCAGGCGTTGACCGCTCTGTTGCTGAAGTCGTATTTCCTGCAATCAAGTTTGGTGTGGTTTATCTTGAGTTTGTATCAGATAACAGATAATCAGAGCTGGAAGGGACCTTGTAGGTCATCTAGTCCAACCCCCCCACCCACCCAAGCGGGGGACCCTACACCATTTCTGACAAATGGCAGTCCAGTCTCTTCTTGAAAGTCTCAAGTGATGATGCTCCCACAACTTCCGAGGGCAACTTCTGTTCCATGGGTTGATTGTTCTCACTGTCAGAAAAATTCATCCTTATTTCCAGGTTGAATCTCTCCTTGTTCAGTTTCCATCCATTATTCCTTGTCTGGCCTTCGGGTGCCTTGTAGAATAGCTTGTCCTCCTCCTCTCTGTGGCAGCCCCTCAAATATTGGAAGGCTGCTATCCTGTCTCCCCTGGTCCTTCTCTTCCCTAGACTAGCCAGGCCCAGTTCCTGTATCAGTTGTTTGCCCGTGTATTGTTGTGGTTGAAGCTGAAGTTACAGTACCTGAGAGTATAGCCAGGTGTATGGGGGGGAATGTGTTTTTCAAGCCCTCCGCCTCCCCTCCGGTGTCTGCTCAGGGGGACTCTCTAACCTGCCTACCTGGCTGCCAATTTAGAGAGGCCTCCTGGAGTCACATAGCTTTCTTCCCCCACCACCTTATAGCAGGGAGGGTATGGGCAGGGTCTGAAATTGAAACAGGGAGGGAGGTCAGACCAGGATATAGGGTACAAAGTACCTGGAGACATCCCCTCCCCTCTTTGCAGTAATCCACAATTTCTTCCAAGCTCACCTGGGCTTGGAAATTAAGCTGCGTTAAGACTGTGGGGATTGTATTCCAAATTATCCCAGGAAGTAAGTTTTATTTATTTTTAAAAACAAAAATCCAGAGAAAACCCAACGTGACCCTTTTCAATCGCAGCATCTTGGCTAGAAGGCGTCTTCATGGTTCTCCCTGCAAAGATGCGTAAACCAGGGGTTGCCAACCTTTTGGACCTCAGGGACCACCATACTCATAATTTTAAATCCCGCAGACCACTAATATGAATTTTGACTGACAGTGGTTGCTGGCGGGAAAGTCGTCATATTCCAGAGCTGTAGTAGTCTCAAGATGGGCCCTTTGGTCATCCCAGAGCCACTCCTCCAGGCCATGGCAGGCCGGTGCACCCAGATGGAGGAGCAGCTGCTCTGGGATGAGCAAAGGGTCAGTCGTGGAATATGGGACCGACTTTCCCACCAATGTCAGCAAGCCACTCCGGGGCGGATTTCCCTCCCCCACCGTTGGTCTTATGTTCCATTTCCAGCTTTCGTGGCTCTACTCAAGGTAAGGTTCGCACTCAGCTGAAGGGTGGGGGCCAGTGGTTGGGTGGACCATGTGGGCAGCACAGCCTTGTGGATTAATTGCTTTTGGGGGTGGGGGGACATTTCTTTGCAGGCCACCAACAGTGGTCCCTGGCCCATCTGTTGGCGACCACTGGCGTAAACAATCCACCTTAACGGTTAACTACAATGTGTGAATCTGTCTTTGGGGGCTTCGGTGGGGAGGGTTTTTTTTCCAGCCCTTCTTGCAGATGCTGGATTTGAAACGGAGACCTCTGTCTGGCAAGGAAACGATGTGCTGGAATCATGAGCCACTGTGGTAGCCTCTGAGCCAAAAGGAGATTAACTTGATCCAAGACTGCCCGACGCATAATATTTCTGTCTGGGGAGGCAGGTTCCACGCGACCTCTGGATTTTGCATGGAGGAATGGATGCAGAGAAATCTGCAGAAATCCATAGTTGTTTTCTCAGTCTGCCCTGAGATGTTCCCAAAATAGCCATTTATCTCATGGCAGGGCAGGCACGCAATGTTACCCTTTAGAACTGCTGCAGCTGTTTATAGCAAATCAAGTGTCCCTGTAATCTTAATCTTAATCCCCTGTCATCCTTTATCCCTTTGTTTTTCCCTCGGCGGGAACAAACGGATAGAAACGGCCCAATTTATTATTTTAAAAAAAAGGAGAGGGGAGATTATACTTTGCACCTTGTTGGCACTGCTTGTTGTCTTGCAGTGAAATCTACTCTTGATATATAAACTGGCTGATTGGAACCCAGCAAAAGATTTAATCTTTAATCCTAGTTTTTGGGGGGATAAACCCAAAATCGGCTGGGTTCCTAAGCAAAGACATACAGGAAGTCTGGTCTTGCAAAATCATAATGGTGGGGTTTGCATGGCACACTTTATAATTTAATTTTTTTTTTAATTACATTTATATGCCTCCCTTCTCCGGAGACTCAGGGCGGCTTACAATTTTTGGGATGCAACCCAGTGTGCTCAGCAATAATTTAATTTGGAGGTTGAAGTGAGCAGAAAAGAGCGTTTAATACTTCTTTGCAAGGTCATGTCCTGGATTCACTTCTCCCTGCATTAAATAATTCTAGGTGGAGGACAGTTGAACACTAGAGAATTTTTTGGGTAGGAGATGGCTGGGCTGAGCCCGAAGGAGGGGTCAAATCATCAGTCATGAATCCCTGCGTGCCCACAAGAGATCCTAAGCCCTGTCCACATTGAATTCCTTTCTTAACTCCCAGTAATTTGCCTGGACCATTAATAGTTCGGATTCTTGGAATGGTGCAGTGGTCTAGAGGTGGAGTTCTTGCCTCACAATCAGGAGACTGTGAATTCTGTCCTAGGTGGAGGCAGATATTTCTTTCTCTGGGCACGTTGAGATTATATCTGCTGAAAAATATAATTCCACATAGGTGACAGGAAGGCATCCAGCCAGTACACACTCTGCTAGCTCCATTCAGTTGCCCAGATGATTAATAGTTCAGATTCTTCTAGAGGACTTAAGCTTGCAATAAATCTTTATCATCATTTGGACTGCACAAATCTCCTGATTTGCCCCGCGCTTGACGTTTTTATTTCCTTGTATGAAATGATCACCTTGGAAAAAAAAAATCCAGCTTTCCAGAACCGTCTTTCAACCCAGACTGAGCAACCTGCACTTGGTTATAAGGCGGTCAGCGAGATGGTGATGCTTGTGAGATGGGTGTCCTTGAATGACTTCTTCCTCTTCTTCTTCTTCTTCCTTCTCTGTCTTTTCGGCTCGCTCAGTGTTTCCCCTGGCCTGTGCTGTGCAAAACTACGCGTGGGGTAAGCCAGGACGGGACAGCCAAGTGGCCAGACTCTTAGAAAGCAATGACCCAATGGCACAGATTGACGCCGACAAGCCCTACGCTGAGGTAAGTCCTCGTTCTTGCAGATCAACCAAGTTTCCGTCATCCATTTTTCAAAATTTCATTCTGGTCTTCCTTCACATGAAGCCGAAGAAACTTAACAAGTTAAGAAAACAGAGCAAAAGAAAGTCTCACCCACAGCCGTTCCCAAAGACAAGATTTGGGAGTCACGGCCATCTCCGTGAGGGTGACGGGTCACATCAATTGAGGTGGTGCCGTTGAGATCACTGCCAACCCATAATTGTATATATACGTGTGCCTTCACGTCAGTGTTGACTCCTGGCGGTAGGTCTGGGGAAAATCTTTGCAGTTTTCTTGATGAGTTTTTGAGAAGTGGTTTGCCATTGTTTCCTTCCTAGGGCTGAGAGAACGTGACTGGCTCAAGGTCACTCAGTTGGTTTCATGCCTAAGGTGGGACTAGAACTCCCCGTCTCCTGGTGATTGACCCAAAGTCACCTAGCTGGCTTTCATACCAACATGGGACTAGAACTCACAGTCTCCCAGTTTTTAACCCCTAGATCACAAGGGAAGCAAGTATGTTTGGCCCATCCCTTTGCTAAGACTCGGCATGCTTCTCTGAGTGGGTTGACTCAATATGTGAAGCCATGATTGATCTAACCAGGATTACAACATCCATCACAATGGGCTGGGCTCACTTTTCATGTTACGCCATATCCCATGGGTCTCTGGGATCCCTAGTGCCACTTTTCTTTTCCTTTCTAGCTCTGGATGGGTGCTCACCCCAAGGGAGATGCGGTCATTCTGGATAACCGCATTCCCCAAAAGACGTTAAGCCAATGGATCGCGGATAACCCTGCCTGCCTGGGGTCAAAGGTGAAGGACAGCTTCCAAGGTCAGCTGCCTTTCCTCTTCAAAGTGCTGTCGGTCAATACAGCTTTGTCCATTCAGGCCCACCCTACCAAGGTAAGGGCTTTTCCTTGGATGTGCATGGGAATATTTTGTCGTTTTCCAATTGTGGTTTCTCTTGGCAGATGGCCCTCTTGGGGGTCGGTGTTATTATGTGTCCGATTTTACCTCTTTTTCTTTTGGGGACAGGAGGTATGTGGTGTGCTCTTATTTTAGAAACTTACACTATATTTTTGGGGAAGGGGAGATGAGTTTCAAAACAACAGAAAACTACATGGCATTTAGAAGAAGCTTTGGGTTTCAGAAAATGGTTGGTGTAGAGAACATGGCTTCCCACTACTACTGTATAGCAATAGTAATAACACTTAGACATAGATACTGCTTCACAGTGCTTTCCAGCCCTCTCTAAGCAGTTTACAGAGTCAGCCTATTGCCTCCAACAATCTGGGCCCTCATTTTACCCACCTCAGAAGGATGGAAGGCTGAGTCAACCTTGAGCTGGTCAGGATCGAACTGCTGACAGCAGTGGGTTAGCCACTGCTAACTCAATAGACGAAGGAAGGAAGGAAGGAAGGAAGGAAGGAAGGAAGGAAGGAAGGAAGACAGCAATAGCACTTAGACTTATATACCACTTCACAGTGGTTTCCAGCCCTCTCTAAGCAGTTTACAGAGACAGCCTCTTGCCCCCAACAATCTGGATCTTTGTTTTACCGACCCCAGAAGGATGGAAGGCTGAGTCAACCTTGAGCCTGGTCAGGATCGAACTCCAGGCTGTGGACAGAGTTAGCCTGCAATACTGCATTTTAACCACTGGGAGGGAGGGAGGGAGGGAAAGAAAATAGAAATAGCACTTTAGACATACCACTTCACAGTGCTTTACAGCCTCCTCTAAGCGGTTTACAGAGTCAGCTTGTTGTTCCCAACAATTTTGGGTTCTCGTTTTATCCACCTTGGAAGGATGGAAGGCTGAGTCAACCTGGAGCCTGGTGAGATTTGAACTGCCAAATTGCAGGCAGCTGACAGTCAGCAGAAGTAGCTTGCAGTACTACACTCTAACCACTGTGCCACCACGGCTCATGCAAAGTCTTCTTTGACTCAAGGGTAGAACCCAAAACATGTCTACATGCTTTTCTTGGTAGCATTATAGAAGTGATTTGTTACTGTCTTCCTCTAGGAAGATTTTTTTTGGACTTTGCAGTGTAACCCATAATCCCACTACTGCGTGTTCTGTTTCCCATTCCAAGGATAACCAGGTCTAAGCCTGCTTAGCTGCTGAAGATCGCCCAAGTTTGGTTAGGTGGCTGCTCCTTAAATTGGGCTCTTCTGTTATGTATGACAAAGTCTATGATGGCCTTGGAGGGTCAAATATAGGCAGGCAGTTTTGTCTTGGGTTCTACCACAAGAGATGATGGAAGCAGTGGGGAAGACCAGGGTTAATTTCAGGGTCAAAATGGACCACGTGTGCTGGATCTGGGAGCCTTAACAGAACATTACACAAGGGACAGATTATCAGGCCAGTTTGGTTGACTTTAATCTCTGTTGGGTTCCAACTCAGCTGCTTATTACAGAAGGAACCTTTTGGATCCATCTCCAAATTTTATTGCTTTTGGGTCATTTCTGATCCTTTAGGATTGGGTTGCTACCCTTTGCTAGTCCACCTCTCTGTGCATCTGAGATCTCTCCCAGATTCTGCGATCCATCGATCAGAAAATGATCGGGTATCAGTTCAATGATCAAAGCCAACTTGGACCCTGGTCTTACCCGTTGCCTGTTTCTCCTCTCCTAGGAACTGGCAGAGAAACTTCACGCTCAGTATCCAGAACACTATCCAGACACCAATCACAAGCCTGAGATGGCCATCGCCCTAACCCCCTTCGAAGGCCTCTGCGGTTTCCGGCCTGTGGACGAGATTGTAGCTTTCCTCCGGCGTAAGTGTGCGAGGGGAAAGAGGAAAAGGATCACCAGACACAAATCCTAGAAAGATAAATGATCTGAGCTTAGTAGATCCTGGGAGTTTTGGACAGAAGGTTTCTTACTTATAATGTTGCATTGGGAAAACGTTGGGAAAACATTGCATTAGGAAAACGTTGGGAAAACGTTGCATTAGAACTGTGGGAACCTCACTGGGTGATTAGTTAATGACTTTTTTTGAGTTAAAGTAACAGTGGAGCAATATAATCTCATTCCTATCCTGAAACTTGAGATATTCAAGTTTCAGGGTAGAAAAGGTGAGAATTCCAGACACGAATGAGCGGTGAACTCTTAGAACTTAAGAGTCGCCTTTTCTCCAAAGAGTTTGTTTTCCTCAAATGGTGTCAACCTCAGTAGGTAGACTACATCATGAGATCCACTCGGCAGGAAGGCTGAAACTACTTTGATGGAGATTGGCTATCTACACCAAGGTCATCTCTTGTGTTCTAATCCAAGAGACTACATACATGGAAGATCAGCCACCCATTAGGGTGGATTCCCACCATCTCTCTGGCCTTTCTACAGATGTCCCTGAATTCCGAGCTCTGATCGGGAATGTAGCAGCAGAACAACTGGAGCGAAGTGGGAGAGATGACCCCCGTGGCGTGTCAGCTGCTCTGAGGGTCTGCTTCACCAGGATGATGAAGAGCGAGAAGAAAGTCTTTGTTGATCAACTCAACCAGCTGGTCAAGCGGATTTCCCAGGAAGGTTAGCTGTGTGGGAGATCAGGAGAGGTTAATACAGAGGTGCAAGCTGGACCCCATGTTCCTGAAGTCACAATTCTTGATAACTCTAGTCAATGTGACCTGAATCCTAAGCTAAAGAAGGCTGGGTTTTGTAGTCATCTCCGAGTGTTTCAGTGGTTCCAAGTTTGGTTTTATGAAGGATGGTAAAATTGACCTTGGGAGTTAAGGAAAGAACAAATACACCAGGGGTCTTCAAACTTGATATGGACTTCAACTCCCAGAATTCCTCCTTTAGTCATGTTAGCTCGAACTTCTGGGAATTGTAGTCCACAAGTCTTAAATTTGCCAAGTTCAAAGACCCTTGGATTACACCATTAAGAGCTCTCTCCCAAGCTATGGGAGCCATTAGTGTTGAAGTCCTTCAAGATCCCTCTTCTTCCTGGACTTGAGCTCTGGTGAACCTCAACAAGGTTCCCATCATCCTGTTTCCAAAGACTAGAGACTCTCTTCCCTATTCTGAAGGGTCAATTTTTGGGACTCTTCTGTAAGGCTAATCTGAACACACTGACATGTATCAGGATGAAGGTGTTGCTGGCACCATAAAACGCCTATCCTGGACCAATCCTTGCTCAACTCTCTTTCCCGTGTCTTATTCTTCAGCTGCTGCAGGAAAAGATATTTCAGCCAGCTGTGGCGAACTCCTACTCAAGTTACACTCTCAGTACCCAGGTGATATTGGTTGCTTTGTTATCTACTTCCTGAACCAGATGAAGCTGCAGCCTGGGGAATGCATGTTCCTGGGAGCAAATGAACCTCATGCCTACCTCTACGGAGGTGAGTTTCTTCACAGGAAGCAAGTATCTGCATGGAGTGGCGTGGGAGAAAATTGGCATTTTGGGTCTCTTTTAACCAAGGGGCCAGGGTTGAGTCCCCACATTATCTAAGCCAGAATTCTTCAACTTTGGTCAGTTTAAGATGTGTGGACTTTCAATCCCAGAATTATTGGGAATTTGATCACCTTGGTCACTTTAAGGTGTGCAGAACTTCAACCTGCGGAATTCAACCTTGGTCACTTTTAAGATGTGTGGACTTCAACTCCCAGAATACCCCAGCCAACATGGCTGGCTGGGGAATTCTGGGAGCTGAAGTCCACACGTCTTAATAGTGCCAAGGTGACTTCAAAAACCGTAATTTGACTTCTGACGCAGTGTGAGATTTGAGCACCACTACTTAACGAGTGTCCTTACTCTACAGACTGCATCGAATGTATGGCCTGTTCAGACAACACGGTGCGCGCTGGTCTGACGCCCAAATACATCGATGTCCTGACCCTGTGCGAAATGTTGAACTACACACCAGCTCCTGCCAGCTCAAAGTTGCTGCCCCCTATTCAAAGCCGCCTGGATCCTTGCATCTCCCTGTATGACCCTCCCATTGCAGATTTTGCTGTCATGAGGATAGAGGTAAGGAGTCCCACTCTTGTGAAATCACAAATGTAATGGGCAGCCTCCATTAAGAGTCGTAATAATTTATTCTGGTAGCATCCCCCCCAAATTTCTTTGGGGAGAATTTTCCCGAAACAGAAGGAATGGACAGACAATTGTGACTCTAATTTTGGGGAGTGTTATACATTTGTGCCTTCAGTCCATTTTCTTCTGGAATTCAGCTTTGTCCTATTTGCAAGTGTAGAAGGAATTCTGATTTTGGCCTGCTACAGCTTCAGTTGCTTCCTGTTCCAGTTGCTTCCTGTTCCAGTTCCAGTTGCTTCCTGTTCTAACTTCAGCTACTTCCTGTTTGTTTCCCTTGCTTCTGTTTCAGCTTCACTTGCTTCCTGTTTCAATTTGTTTCTTCCTGTTTCAGCTTCAGCTGCTTCCTGTTTGTTTCTTCCTGTTTCAGCTTCAGCTGCTTCCTGTTTCAGTTTGTTTCTTCCTGTTCCAGCTTCAGCTGCTTCCTGTTTCAGTTTGTTTCTTCCTGTTCCAGCTTCAGCTGCTTCCTGTTTCAGTGTTTCTTCCTGTTCCAGCTTCAGCTGCTTCCTGTTTCAGTTTGTTTCTTCCTGTTTCAGCTTCAGCTGCTTCCTGTTTCAGTTTGTTTCTTCCTGTTCCAGCTTCAGCTGCTTCCTGTTTCAGTTTCACTTGCTTCCTGTTCCAGCTTCAGCTGCTTCCTCTTCCACCAACGCAGGAAGACTCTTCTTTTTTCTTACTTCCCCCGTTGAGCAACCCCTCTGCTTTTTTCTTACAGATCCCTTCCTCCATTAAGCTGTACCTCATTTCAGCCATCGACTCAGCAAGCATCTTGCTGACGGTCCAGGGTTCGGCCGTCGGCACTTCCACGGCAGCCGCATCCGAAATGATTCTACGTCCCGGCACCGTGTTGTTCATCTCTGCCAACGAGAGCCTCTCTTTGCATTTTAATTCCGCCGAGGGGATGGTTCTTTTCCGGGCTTGCTGCCTCTTGTAATAAGGGACACTGAGCAATTTTCCTCCTTAGAGTAACTCAAGATTGGTAGAAGCTGCCCTTGGTCCACATCTCTCCCATTTGTTTTGTCCTTCAAGGATTGAGGCTGAGGCTACCTAGGAATGTCAACGGTCTTCTCTCCTTGGTTGGCTTTTGGCCAATGCTCCTTTGGCCCATTGCTCCAAAAAATGTAGGGTTGGAAATGCTTTGGTAGCCCTGCTGCCCCCTAAGTGGGAGTACAATGGAGGCCGTGGGCAATGCTTTTGTTTTCTGACTTGCCAAAGAACATGTTGTCTCTCCATAGATGCTTCTCCTGTGTCATGCTTGTTTGAGTAGGGTGATAGTCTGTGTATCTTAAGATGTTTTTCTCAACCTTTGCAAATGGTGGACCTCAACTCCCAGAAACCTCCCAAATTTGAGGTCCGCAAAGTAATGAGGGGGTTGAAGAGGGGCACACAGTGATCAATGGTGGTGTAATTTTGGTTGCACAAATTGGTCCAGTCATGTGATGGCTTGACTAATGACTGCACTAATTCGGGTCCCAATTGTGATTGTTAAGTCGAGGACTACCTGAAGTGTCTGTGGAGATTCTCCATCCTCCAGGTCATGCCCCAAAGGTGCTTTTTTCAAGAGGCAACTGGACTTCCTGGTTTTTCTTTGAAGATTTTCGCTTCTCATCCAAGAAGCCTCTTCAGCTCTGACCGGATGGAAGGATTTCCTCAGGGTGACACACAGAAGCCTCCAAGGGGTCTCAGCGACTCTCTAAAATGGATGCAAATGACCAGCTGCCTGCAAGGAGTATAAATCCTTCCGTTCCCCACCATCCAGTCAGAGCTGAAGAAGCTTCCTTGGATGAGAAGTGAAACGTCTTCAGAGAAAAACCAGAAGGTCCAGTTGGCTCTTGGGGAAAAAAAACATCTTTTGGGATTACCTGAAATGTTTTCATTGCACAAGATGTTGACCCTGTATCATCATCATCTTCTTCTTCTTCTTCTTCTTCTTCTTCTTCTTCTTCTTCTTCTTCTTCTTCTTCTTCTTCTTCCTTCTCCTCCTCTTCTCCTCCTCCTCCTCCTCTCTCTCTCACACACACACTGACCCTGTCACTCAAACTGGACCCTGACAAGCATCCTAACTACATCTTTTGATCAACGCACTGTACATCTTGAGCCTAGTCTTGCATATTGTGCCAATCCAGCCATCACATTAACCCATGATGTTTGGCCTAGAGGTTAAGGCACCAGGCGGCTGTGAGTTCTAGTCCTGCCATAGGCATGAAAGCCAGCTGGGTGACTTTGAACCACTCACTCTCAGCCCAACCCACCTCACAGGGTTGTTGTGGGGAAAATAGGAAGGAAAGGAATAAAAACAATATAGGTGGAATAAAAATCAAATAATAAATAATACTTTGTTTACCCAGTTGTGACAAGCTATGTTCCTGGGTTGTTGTTTTTTAAATAACATGTTATACAAACCCAGTTTATGGTTCAATACACTTGACCTAAGGGGTCTAGTTGGCATTCTTACCAAGATGAGAGCATCAGTTTCAGATAAACAAAGGGACAAAGTGTATAGCGTAGAAGGTACTTTATTGGATAAGACACTTTCCTTGGTTAGACTGTACAAAAAAAAAAGACACACAATGAACCGAGTATACAATAATATTAAATATCCCATAAGATTGTCTTCTGTGCTGTTTTTTTTTTTACAAAAAAAAACTTCATGTAATGCATTTTAGTGCTTTAAGGCAGCTTTAAAAAATAAAGTCTACTGGGTAGATTTAATGGGCTCTGCTCTAAAAATGCTTGTAGAATCATCCGTTCCCTCAGCTTTGCAGAAGGGAGCTGAGCAAAAATGTGTTTGTATAATGCCTACTAGTATCTTAATTCTTCCTTTGCAAAATTACATACATTTTACTTTTAAGACTTCTGGACTTCAACTCCTTGGAAGTTTCACAAGTCTTAAGAGTTTCCAAGTTTGGAGAACTAGATGATCTTTAAGGTCCCATCTAAGCCTTAAATTCTGAGCGTCTATGAAGATACACGTCATTAAGGCTCATTGAACAAGCAGTGCGTAAGTAACATGGGCTCCGTTGTGAACATTATAGTTTCTGTCCTGGACAAAACCATTGTCCAAGATTGTGCCAACAAAGCAGCCCTTTTTCCCTAATAAATGGAAAGGAACAGCAGCTTTAAAATAATAATAATAGCGAAACCAAAGAGATTGGCTTAGCTTAGTACAACTTTTTGCCACTATAATATTCACCACTATCAATACAACTCCCTGCAACCTAGTATTTGCCTCCCCTTGGTGGTTAAGACTTCCCAGTCTGAACTTCTAGCAATTGTAATCTGGCACAGATGGAGGGGGAAAAGGGTAGCAAATGCTGATTTTATAGCTCTAGCAAGCCAATTCTTCAAAGATTTGTACATACAAGGTCACTTTTTAAAATTAACTTGCTGGTGAGGTGTCCCAGCAGGGAAAAAAACCCCCTCCAAATCAGCGTGCCTGCTAGTAACTGATGTTGGATAAGTTTGGTTAAAAAATGGCTGGAGAAGTCAGATTTGGGATTGAAAAAAAATCCAGATAACCAGCAGAAGGCAGCTGTAATATTGTGTTTTGGCTGCCATCTACTGGACATCTTTAGCTTTGTAATCCACATCAGGAAACTGCATAATTTCCAGCAGCGTCTGTTTCACCCTGGAACATGTCAACCAAAGACATTGGCTTTGAGAAGGGTCTAATGATAACTCACTGCAGCTGACACGTCATTGGACAAGTGTTACACTAATATATCAAAGAAAAGGTGGAACAGAATCATTAAAGAAAGGATGCAAAAGGAAGGACCAAATGAAATGTGAATGACAGAAATGAAAATGATTATTTAAATTATTTCAAATAATTAAGTGGAGTTGCTGAGTTGGCCACAGCAAGTTAATCCCATTCCGTTTTTGAGAGTCACAAGACATCAGCCTCAGCAGCAAGTTGTGCATGTGAGGAAGAAATGGGCTTACTTAATTTTTTAGGGGAGGGGAGGTTGTGACCAGGAGCGAGATGTATAGGATGCCATCACTGGGACATCCTTCTCAAATTGCAGGGATGCACTTGAAGAATTCTCCACTTCTTCCACGATCAAACTTGGGAGATGACATGGAGTCCCCACAACCAATGAAGCAAAGATGGACAATTTCAATGTTGATGAACTCCACTACACCCTCAAAGAGTACGTGTCCCATCCCAACATCCAGAACATCCTATCCAACATGCAGAAATCCCACCACACCTTGCCACTAGAGATGGACATTCAGTCTGTCCCATCAAAGATGTCAGTTGAAACATGTTTCTCGAGAACAATGGATTTAAATTAAAGTGGTCAAGGACGGACCGTTTCTGTTCTGGGTCAGTCAGTGCTGGTGATCTAGGAAGACTAGATCTTGACTTCTTCCCAGAACAGCTTGGTGCACAAGTCAACACCACTACAGAGTCTGTGCAAGCTGACTAAAACTCATCCTTTCCTACAAGGAGGTTGAGGTGAAATGGATTGAGAGCATGCAAGTGTACTTTTCCATGGGTTAATTTAACGCAGACAACAATCCCTTGGTGGTCTTCAGAGGCTGTTTCTAAGCAGCACCTTTGTCTATTTGAAGGCCACCAGGTTTAGAGAACATGAAAAGTAATGGATAGGTTGAGAGCTATATGTGACCTCCAAAACTGATGAGCTGATTCTACCTTGTTCTTACTTCCCCTCTTATTCCTTTAAACTTCCCCAAAAAGGAACTGGGTCCAAAGCAACCCCCCAAAAAATCCCATCTACCAAATAAATCAATTGCTCAACAATTGCCAGCCATCACTCCCACATCAAGGCCAGTAGTTTACCAGAAGATTTGCAGTTTCATTGCCCAACTGCCCATGTATCTGAGAGGGTCAACCTTCAAACAGAAGGATGAGGTTAGGTTGCCTTGAGATTCTTTCAGGAAATCAATGAAAGGTTGAATGTTACAACTCAGGCATCTTCAACCTCCTTCCCTTTTACTTCCTAAAGAGAAGGGAATGAATGGCTCAAATAGTTCTAGTAACTAAGGCCACCAACAGGCTGGTGGAGACCCAAGAAAAGAAGCTTTGAGCAAGCTGCTCTCCCCCACCTTGTGCAGGACAAGATCCCCATTCTAAGGAGGCCCTGCAGAAACTTCTCAAGAACTTCTCTCTCGTCAGAAAAATCAACCTCCTCCGCCTGTCTCTGTGCAGCATAGTTGTTGTTTTTCCCTTCGTATATTGACCTCTGCAGCCTCAATATATTGTAAACCTAGTTATCGGAATTGCTATTGTTCACTTATTTACACGCACACATGCACGCACACGTTTTCTGTTCACCTTTTATAGGGGAGAAACCCTTGCCTCCTGATTAGTCCTCAGGAGTGCTGAACCTGTCCAGAGAAGCAGCCTCTCTTTGCACAGGGCATCCACCAGGCTCCCGAACACTTAGCAGTTAACACACTTCTACGTTGCACCATCCAGAAGACACTTGGAGCAGAGAGCAAGGTGCCAGCAGTGCACGGCCTTGCCCTTCCAGGGGCCGAATCTCCAGGGCTGCCCCTCCCCCACCACCCCACCACCCCAATCCTGCTGATTTGACCTAAAGTTCAGGGCTGGGCTCAGCAGGGATCCAAGAGAAAAGAGAGGAATTGAGAAAGGAAAGTGCTGAATTCTTGACCCGTGTTTAGTGCAGCCCTCCAGGGCTTCTTCCTATTGGATGGAGCAGGAGGCAGAGTCGCCGAAGCAACAGGAGCACGGTGAGGAAGAAATGGGCTTCGGGGGGATCAGATCGAGGTCCTCGTCGTCGGGGATCTCATCCAGGCGGTAGCCATCCTGCAGCAGTTGCCGATTGAGATCCTGGTTGACCTGAGGGGGAGGGAAATAAAATATGGAATAACAACTTCCATTGCAAACTTACCTGGCAGAATTAGGTCTAGTGGTTAAGGTGCTCGCCTGGAAACCAGGATACTCTGAGTTCTAATCCCAGCTTAGGTGTGAAAGTTGGTGGGGTGACTTTCGGCTAATCACCAGGAAACGGTGAGTTCTAGTCCCGCCTTATGCAGGGAAGACAGCTGGATGACTTTGGGCCAATCACCAGGAGACGGTGAGTTCTAGTTCTGCCCTTAGGCATGAAATTCGGCTGGGTGATTTTGGGCCAATCACCAGGAGACAGTGAGTTCTAGTCCCACCTTATGCAGGGAAGACAGCTGGATGACTTTGGGCCAATCACCAGGAGCTGGTGAGTTCTAGTTCTGCCCTTAGGCATGAAATTCGGCTGGGTGATTTTGGGCCAATCACCAGGAGACGGTGAGTTCTAGTTCTGCCCTTAGGCACGAACGTCTGCTGGGTGATTTTGGGCTGACTACCAGGAGATGGTGAGTTCTAGTCCCGCCTTAGGCAGGAAAGACAGCTGGATGACTTTGGGCCAATCACCAGGAGATGGTGAGTTCTAGTTCTGCCCTTAGGCATGAAATTTGGTTGGGTGATTTTGGGCCAATCACCAGGAGACGGTGAGTTCTAGTTCTGCCCTTAGGCATGAACGTCTGCTGGGTGATTTTGGGCTGACTACCAGGAGACGGTGAGTTCTAGTCCCACCTTAGGCAGGAAAGACAGCTGGAGGACTTTGGGCCAATCACCAGGAGACGGTGAGTTCTAGTTCTGCCTTAGGCATGAAATTCGGCTGGGTGATTTGGGGCCAATCACCAGGAGACGGTGATTTCTAGTCCCACCTTACGCAGGAAAGACAGCTGGATGACTTTGGGCCAATCACCAGGAGATGGTGAGTTCTAGTTCTGCCCTTAGGCATGAAATTTGGTTGGGTGATTTTGGGCCAATCACCAGGAGACGGTGAGTTCTAGGTCTGCCCTTAGGCATGAACGTCTGCTGGGTGATTTTGGGCTGACTACCAGGAGACGGTGAGTTCTAGCCCCGCCTTAGGCAGGAAAGCTGACTGGGTGCCTTTGGGCCAGTCCTTTTCACTCATCACAACCCACCTCGCAGGATTGCTGTTGTGGGGGAAATAGGAGGAAGCAGTAGCGCATGTGTTCTCTGCTTTTGAGTTACTTATAACAATAGGCAGAATATAAATAAAAATAAGGACAACATTCAGGGCCACCTCTAGAGCTTTAGCCGACCCACTTCACACACCAAAAGATGCACACACAAGATTAAACGTAGCCCCCAATTCCACGAATGAGGATTAGCATTTGAATGGTATGTGGCACCCTCCTGCTGCAGCTCCGATTTCCTTCTCAAAAGTCTCCTGAGGTTGGGAGCCTGAACGTGCAACAGCAGAATGAGCGTGTGTGTGTGTGTGTGATTATAAACAGAAGAAAGAGCAGACAGAACAAGCACACCCTTGCCTTTCTTGAAGAAGCTCATAAAAGAGCTAACCCAGGAAACAATTAAATTACTAGCTCCATACCCGTGCTTTGCTACGAAACTATGTGATCGGGCTTAGCTTTTGAGGAGGAAAATAAGGGGGGAAAAAATTCTGCCTCTGCCTACCAGCATCCATTCATCTGGGTAGCGTTCTGTCAGTGTGTGAGAGAGTTGAGGGCTGTTTGGAAACTGGAACAGTACTTGCTGTGTGAGCAAGGAGACAGCAAGGAGCCTGGGCGTGGCTTAGCTCAACTGTTTTATATGAAAGCTGCTTGTTGCCCTGAAACTGAAACTCCTCTGCTTGTGTTTTGCATTTGGAACATATTTCTTTTCAGGTGGGGAGGGGGAGTAGAACTCCTTAGCATCAGAGCGTGTTAACAACAACAACAACAACAACAATAATAATATAAATAAGGAGGAGGAATTGTGCCTCTGCCTATCAGCCTCCATCGGTATTCATCTGGCTAGCATCCTGTCAGTGTGTGAGAGAGTTGAGGGCTGTTTGGAAACTGTGTGTGAGCAAGGAGGAGACAGCAAGGAGCCTGGGCGTGGCTTAGCTCAACTGTTCTGTACTAAAGCTGCTTGGTGCTGTGAAAGTAAAACTGAAACTCCTCTCCTCTGCTTGTGTTTTGCACTTGGAACAGATTTCTTTTCAGGTGGGGAGAGGGGAGTAGAACTCCTTAGCATCAGAGCGTGTTAACAATAATAATATAGGAAATACTAATGCTCCGATGGTCATTTCGAAAAATCCTTTCTTTGTGAGTACCTAGAAGCCAAGAGGAACATACATGCCAAATTTCAAGTTTGCAGGCTTTATGGTTCTGGAGATTTTGTGATGATGTGTGAAGGGTATTTCGCTTTTATATAGACTGATTTAAATTCAATTCAATTATTCAATTATTTAAATTCAATTTTCAATTATAAAATACCAGACTCGCCTCGGCCGAGGAGTAACCGGAAGAACATCTTGATTCCAGGTCATCGCTAGGAGAAGAAAATGAAGGACAAGTTGAAAGGATACCGCGATCCCCATTTTCAGTCACCAACTCACCCATAAAAATCAACGGGCCACCCACAAAGATTGTCCTTGCCATTAATCCACGTTTTTCAATCAAGATTTAGAATAGAATAACAGAGTGGGAAGGGACCTTGGAGGTCTTCTAGCCCAACCCCCTGCCTAGGCAGGGAACCCTACATCAACTTCAGACAAAGGGTTGTCCAACATCTTTTTAAAAACTTCCATTGTTGGAGAATTCACAATTTCTGGAGCCAAGTCGTTCCACTGATTCTTCTCACTGTCAGGAAATTCCTCCTTAGTTCTAAGTTGCTTCTCTCCATGATTAGTTTCCACCTGTTGCTACCTGTCCTGCCTTCAGGTGCTTTGGAGAATAGCTTGACTGCCTCTTCTTTGGGGCAGCCCCTGAGATATTGGAAGACTGCTATCATGTCTCCCCTAGTCTTTCTTTTCATTAAACTAGACATACCCAGTTCCTGCAACCATTCTTCATGTGTCTTAGCTTCCAGTCCCCTAATTTGGGACATCCTGCATAGGCAAGGTGTTTATTCTTGGAGCTGACAGCTAACCACCTTTTTTTTTTGCTCTAGCCACAATCAGATAATTATTCCCTCCTTTTGTCATATAGCTGCTGCTTGGTCGTAAGCGACCGGTCGTTAAGTCGAGGACTACCTCTGTACAGCCAACTCATTTGAGGGACAGGATTCAACCTTGTTTTTTCAGGCCCACCCAGAAAGTCAAGCAATGCTTACATGCCTCTCACCTGTCGGAATCAAGGGCCACCAGGGTTTCGTCTGAGGTCTGGCTGAGTGCAGTGTAGCCCTTGTTGAATTTCACCGTCCTTGTAAAAAGAAGAAGAAACTACCATGAAGCTACCACGCATAGTGGGGGTGGAAGTGGAGAGCGCAGGGCCTGAACAGAAGGCCGAAGCAGATGTCCACCTAGATCAAGCTACATTTACTAACGCTAGGGAATTCCCGTAAATTTGGCATTCAGACAAAAACGAGCCATCAACAGATCCATAGAGATAAACCACACTTACAGACCATTCAAAAGAGACACTGAAAAAAGCTAAACAAAAAAAAAGGAAACAAAAAGACCGGAACACATCCTCTCCAGCAGCTTACACCCAGATAAGTAGGCATAAACACCAGGCAAATGTCTCACTTAACCACAGAAATTTAGGGGCTCAATCGTAGACGTAAGTCACAGACTACCTGTATTTCTGGGAGGGAAAGGTAGGATTCCCTGCAAACTAAAAACATAAAAAGTGGTTTATTCCTCTAGTTCAGGGGTCGGCAACCCGTGGCTCTGGAGCCGCATGTGGCTCTGGAGCCGCATGTGGCTCTTTCCTCCCTCTGCTGCGGCTCCCTGTTGCCAGTCGGTTCCAGAATTGATAGGGCTTCCTGTTAGGACAGGTAGAGGGAAAAAGACGCTGCACTAGGAGGAGACTATGGTGGAGAAGCCAGACTTCCGGTTAGCAGAGGAAAAAGGACACTACGCTAGGAGACTCTATGGTGAAGGAACTGGATTTCCAGTCAGCAGAGAAAAAAGGATGCTGCACTAGGAGACTCTATGGTGGGAGAACCCGATTGCCGGTCAGCAGAGGAAAAAGGATGCTGTGCTAGAAGACTCTATGGTGGGGGAATCGGACTTCCGGTCGGCTCCAGAATTGATAGGGCTTTCAGTTAGGACAGGTAGAGGGAAAAGGATGCCGCGCTAGGAGGAGATTCTATGGTGGGGGAACCGCCATAGAGTCTGGTTGGCTCCAGAAGTGAACGGGGGGCTTCTGTTTGTGGCTCTTTGAGTGTTTAAGGCTGCCGCCTCCTGCTCTCATTTCAAAGGCTCCACTTTGTGAGTTGCTGATTTCCCCCCTGCATCCCTGGCCAATCCCGAAAATGCAGAATTATCACTGCCATTCAACAAGGACACGGAATGCTGACCTCACACCTCCTGGTTTGGGCTGTTGCCGGATGGCTCCTGAAAGCACCCCCTTCTTCCGCAGCATTGCCTTTGCCATCTCGCGATGTTTTTCTGCGACACCAAAAAAAAAAACCCAAACAGAAAGAGAAATTCAGCAACTGGCTCTACTCTTTGGGCTTCTGTAAATAACCCAACTTTTACTACAGCTGTTTGTAGCAGCATCTCATGTTTTTGCCAAAAATCAGCCTTTTGGTTCTGGGTGCAACAGGCCCAATGTGAACAATTGGTTCACTTAATGGTCACCATGGGCGATCCACGTTATGACCGCCATGACTTATGACCTTAAATGGGCGGCCTCCATTACAGTCGTTCAGTTGAGGACTTTCTATAAACAGCACATTTCTAGGGGTGGTGGAGAAAAGCTGCGTGTTCTTCGACTTACGTAGCTTATCCTGAATAGAAGACGGCTTGTTCATAATGTAGGGACCTCTTTTCTCTACCAGAGGGTCTCGGCACACCCTTCGTTTGTCCAACTGCCCCTGAAAAAAGGAAAGTTGGGGGAGTGAGAAGTTGAAAGAGCTGTTGCACTGGACATAAAAAATGTAAATGGTCAATAAAATTAAACATATATTTTATTGGCCCTTCCAACAAAACCGGTGTTGAAACAATTAAAAACATGCTGTGCAGCCACGTGTTGCTGTATTTATACGATGCAAGGGGCATGGAAGGGTTAACACACACAGATTAATACGGGGCCCCTATGCTTGTGGGGCCCATCAGGCCCATACCTTAAGGCAGCCCTGGGGGGGAAGCTGAAAAGCAGAGGGTTTTTTTGGGGGGGCTTCTCAGAGGCACGAAGGCCGGAACTCAGAGAACCCCCACCCCATCTAGACCCTGACCCCCCCCACCTCCATTTCCCAGGCCTTCCCATCCCCCATCCTCACACACACACACCTGCCCTGCCCACTTTCCAAAGGGTTAGGAAGCTTCTCCCCACCAAAAGACCAGTCTCGAGGGGTGGGATGGTGGGTGGGTGGGGATTAGGGTCGGGTATAGAGTCTACTCTCCCCTCCTGGGCCAGGCTGGGAAAGCCTGGATCTCCCTCCTGGCTTTGACATAACTTGGCCCCTTGTGAATGGAGCCTCCCCAGCCAGGAGCAGTCTACCCGCCCCCACTCCTCCAATAGGAAGGCCAGAAAAAGAAGAAGCTGGGGTGGTTTTTTGGGGGGTCTTCTCAGAGGCATGAAGGCCAGAATTCAGAGAGCCCCAGCCCCCCCCTTCCCAGGCCCCACCCATGCCCCCCAGCCCCGCCCTGCCCACTTTCCAAACGGTTAGGAAGCCTCTCCCCACCCGAACGCCAGTCTTGAGGGTTGGAGTGGTGATGGATGGATGGGGGTTTAAGGTCGGGTATAGTCTCCTCTCCACTCCTGGGCCAGGCTTGGCCGTTGTGAATGGAGCCTCCCCAGCCAGGAGCAGTCTCCCCCCCCACTCCTCCGTCTCCTCCAATAGGAAGGCCAGAAGAAGAAGCTGGGGGAGGGTTGGGAGGGGCTTCTCAGAGGCATGAAGGGCCCAACTCAGAGACCCTACCCCACCTAACCCCACCCCCCAGGCCTGATCCAGCCGAGCCCTCCGGGCAGAGCCAGAATCACCAGGCCGCCGCTCTTTCTCCCAGCCTCACCAGGTCGCCGCTGGGCCCGAGGGGCGGCCCGGCCTCCCTCCCCCGCGGCGGATCCTCCTCGCCTCCATCTCCCGTCGCCATCGCCCCTTCTGCGGGAGAGGGTTCCACCCCCACCCCCCGCCCCGAAGCCACGCCTACCCACCCATCCCCTCCGCTCGTCATCGCGCCGCCCCGCCAATAAGGAAACGCGACGGGGCCGGTCCCTTGTTCAAAATTAGCATCCGACGCTCTCCCGGATTGGTCGGTTCTGCCGTTAAAGCCCCGCCCTCGCTCTCTTTCTCTCACTTTCTGGCGGGCAACGCCTAAGGGCGGGTTAAAGAGACAGAGACGTGACCAATGGGAGGCGGGCCATTTTTTTTTGTTTGTTTTTGGGAAGAGCAGGGGAACACTGGAAGGGGCGCTCTAGGATGCTGGCGGACTTGCGCTCCGTGTTGCCTGTCAATTGCCCTCCGATTGCTGAAAATGTTGCTAAACGGACGAGCAGGAAAAAAACAAACCCTCCAAGTATAATTTTATCTCATTGGTGTGAAAAAAGGGTTTTCTCCAGCCTGCTCCAGATGGACTACAACTCCCATCATGCTGCCATCGTCCATACATATTTTTGTTAATTTTAATTTTGCTTTATGTGGTGGTTTTACTTATTTATTATTTATTGAATTTATATTGCTGCCTATTCGCCCATGGCGACTCGAGGCAGCTTACAGAATGTAAAAGCATATTTAAAACAAAACAAAAAAAAACCACAATAAAAATTAACAAAAAGAATCAAATTAATGAAGTACAATAGAACAAAATCTGAAAAAAATAAATAAATCAACCCCCCCAACTCCCACCCCATCCTGCCCAGAGGACAGCAGATCACAAGAGCCATTTGATGGGCTACATCCTGCTCTGGGTTCCCCAGGCCCGCTGGCAGAACCAGGTCTTCAGCGCCTTCTGGAAAAGTATTAGAGAGGGGCCCATTCTAATCTCTGGGGAGATGAGGTTCCAGAGAGAGGGAGCCACCACGGAGAAGGCCCTTCTTCTGGGTCCCACCAGGTGTTATCTCCCTCAGGGATGGGACCCACAACTTTCCCTGCCTCCCTGCTCTGATGGGCCGGGTACATGTGACCAGATCACGTAATCCCAAGCCATGAAGGGCTTTAAAGGTGACAACCAGCACCTTGAATTGCACCTGGAAGCAAATCGGCAGCCAATGCAGCTCCCGCAGGAGAGGTGACACATGTACACACCGGGGTCTGCACAAAACCATGTGGGCCGGGGAGGACACAGCAACACTTAACTCACCAGGGGCTGAGACATACAGCTGAGTATCATCAGCTTGGTCCATGGTGACAGATGATCTCACCCAGCGGCTTCATATAAATGTTGAACAGGAGTGCAGAGAATACTGAGCCCTGCGGAACTCCTTGTTATAAATTATAAATTTATACCTTGTTGTAAATTACATAACATTGTGTGATGAGATATAAATTTAATTTATATATACATTTAATAAATATTGAGGCAAGAGATTCGATTAAACCATTTCTATGAAGTGAAACTGCAACTGCCTCTGTGGAGGGCCAAAGCAACATGGAGCAATTCTTAGCCATTATACGAAGAGGACGTAAACTGAATTTACAACATATGAGCTGCTTTTCCTAAACTTTCTTTCTCATCCTTCCTGGGATACAATTGTTCACATCAGGATGTATTGCATCTGTATGTTTATCCTATCAAAATACGTTCATTATTTACCACTATGAATTATTAAAACTTGTTATATCTGTTCTCTTATTTTATACAAGTCTCCATTTTAGTATATACTCAGTGATATAAGAAAAAGTCATTGGATCAAAGGAAATTACAGCCAGCAAGTTAACAGATCTAATGTGGAGATTTGAGGTTTTTCTTTTTATATAGTATATGCTAAGATTTGTGTAAGTGGCTGGAGTCAATCAAGCTTCTTGTCCAATTTATATTCCATAAAAGCAATATGTTCTTAACATGAATTAATACTTATGAAATTATAATTTCATACTTGGCTTAGCATGTTAAAATGCTGGATTCTTTCATTTTTGAAATCTGAAGAACTACTTTTTGTGCAGAAATGTATGGAATTCAATAATCCATAATCACAGGCTATAAACATTAAAGTCAATTCAAACCATTTCCTCTTTATTAGGTCAACTTTACAATACATATCCAAGACTCAACAAAAGGAAGAAGTGATTTCAAATAAGTAATTATAATGTCTATATCCAGGTAATTGTTGTACAGTCACAGAACCTTAACAGTATACTCATGGGAAGTCCATCTGGAAAAGAACAGATAGTTGGAATTAGTTTGGACGTATTCAAGTTCTGTATCTCTTCACAAGCCTCTTGAGGAGGGAGTGGATAGAAAGGTTAAGAAAAGATGTTTCCAACTTCAACACTGGCTGCAGGTGAACACGTGGCTGCCTGGAGCAATTTAAGGAACCACTTGCAGCATTTAATTGCCACTCGTCTACCCTTCGGATGCTTGGTATAACGTCCAGGTTGCTACTTGTATGCAAAAGCACCTAATTTCTATCGGGCCCCATGATCTTTTTACATTTAAAAAATAATAATAAATCTGAGAGAAATTGATATAGAAAAGACAAGCAGAGATTGTAGGCAGGAGAGGGAAGGATGGAGGAAGAGAGATAGAAAGGGTGGCGTTAGCATTCAAATTGGCTGGTAATTACATGGTAATTACATTGACATCACAGCCATTTTATGAATGGGGAAGCTGGAGGGCCTGCAATGTATTCTCAAAACACCAAATGTGCCCCACAAACAATAAGAGGTTAAGAGACCCCTGGTCTCCTCTTGTCCTGTGACATGGGACTTTTTCCTGCATTTCCACTACATGTGCTTCCAACTACACATGCGGTTTCCATAGTTTTCTTTTAGCATAAATTTGCTTGTGTTAATTTCTCTAATTTTGCCTTGTAGGCAAAATACTTTCACTAGTGTTCTCTCTTCCTCCCTCCCTCCCTATCCCCCCCCTCCTTCTCTGTGTATCACGGAAAATAAATGGTTAATATGAGCAAATAGTGACTTAAGAAATTAGCAGGATTATATCTGAATGCTATTTAGAAATACAGAGCTTAATTTTTTTTGTATTTGACGGATGTCTGCTGCATTTTAAACTAGTGGGCCCCCCCAAAAAGTAAAGTGATGACTGAGGTATCTTTTCATTTTTAATATACTTTAAAACTCACAGGTATTAGAGCCCAAGTATTCTACAGAAAATGGATTCCAATTATTTAGAACTTATCACATAGCCTACATTTTCTGCAAAGAGACAGCAATGTTTTTCTCTACCTTATCAAAATGGTAGACAAGTGTATTTTCTACATTTTAGGAGCCTTCGTTAATTTTAAACACCAAACAGAATATTGAAGAACATGCATACAAGGCAAAAATTAAAGATATGTTTTCTTACTGTTAAGTTTACACTTTGTCCATTTCAAGTTCTTCTGGAGTTGAAATGCCCAATTCATTCAAAGTTGGTCTAAGTTCCTGGATAACGTATGGATATATATCCCTGTATCTGCCTGATTTATACTAATTCAAAGAGAACACAAGACTTCAGAACTTGAAAAGTAGATTAGG
This sequence comes from Naja naja, assembly GCA_009733165.1. Lineage (NCBI taxonomy): Eukaryota > Metazoa > Chordata > Lepidosauria > Squamata > Elapidae > Naja > Naja naja. Next base: position 4,247,299 of record CM019163.1, read on the forward strand.
CAAGGCAAGCACACTTAAGCCCAGGAGCTGAACTTTTCTAAGGCCCCGATTTTATCCAAGAAATATGCATAACTCACAAGCAACGAACATTTGGATTGCTAGAAAGCTGCAATTATTGTCACTCATACGTGGTTTCCCTGAACTCGTTATTTCTGACCACTGACCTTATTTCTGAAAAGTTCATGTCCAGAGAAGCTGTAACACTTAGGTGAAGCATATGCTTGTTACATTCAGTTGTCTTGAATTCCCTTTTAAATTGATATTTATTATTTTTATAGGTAACTCAAGGCAGTGAACATGCATAATACCCCTTCCTCCCCTTCCCCAGAACAACAATCCTGGCCCAAGGTCACCTAGCTAGCTTTCATGCCTAAGGTGAGACTAGAACCCACCGTCTCCTGGTTTTTAGCCTGGTGCCTTAACCACTAGACCAAACTGGATCTCTTGGCATTGGATGAGCATTAATGAACTAGGAGGAGCAGTCTGCCCATGTAGAAGTAGACACTTTATCCCCTACCTATACTCTTTATCTCAGAAGTCAATGAATATAAACCATCTGGCCTACTAGGCCACTGCTTCCTGTCTGATTCTTCTGCCTCTCCCATTCAAGGTCAATTCTGCCTGTGGTGAATGGTTCATTACAAGGGCCACTTTAAGCCGTTCCCATATAAGGATCGTGTGGGGGGGGGAAGAATCTCAGAGGTGTGTTAGTGAATGCCACTGAGGTGTATAAGGGAACATTTCACCACCATGCTTTATATTGCAAACAGAAGGATGCCTTCACTCACCTTTACCATTTCCAAGATGCGGATTGTGGTAGCAAAGTCATTTAGCCGCCGGCATGCCCTCAAAGCCGCATCAATAATTTTTGGTTCAGGAACCATGTCTGCATCAACCAAGGTGTTAATGCCTGTCAAAAGAAACAGGCACTGAAGGTGAGAGTGCTGTATTTATTCTAGTCCTCCCCTTCTCATGTTTGTGATGCATTTAACAAATTCATAACATAAAATTTAATTATTTTCTCCCCTGTCTCTCTATTCTATCATCTCAGATTTTGCCGTGGAACATATAAGGTGTAGTAACTCTGCTTATATCCAGATACAAAACCTAAGACAAAATGTCGGGGTTAAAAGCTCAATTCTCTAACATTTACTTCAATCTCAAAGTCTAACAGCTGTTAATTGTAATATAGCTGTTCAAAGTTGTGGAGATGGGACTCAAGATCTTTGATTTTTACTCTGGGATCATTGTGTTTGCTCCAAGAAAGGGGCCTATATAATTCCTATTGGATTGCACAAATCAATCAAATCTTTAGAAAATACAATTTCTCTAATGCCACCCCCACTGATGCTTCCTGTGTGTGTTACCTTTCCTGAGTTCCCAGTCATCAATATCAGGTTTGTTGAAGAACATCACCCAACGAGCATCCAGTTCTTCATCTGTGATCTCTGCTTTGTGAGCATAGCAACGCAGAGGTAGTGCTGGTTTTTGGAACAAAAATGGGAAGGAGCAGAAGACAAAGTGTGAAACATTCAAGGGTGAAGCTACAACATTACAAGGAAAGGTAGTCCTGGAGTTATGACCGTAATGAATCTGCCCATCATGTTAACACGATTGTAACAGTGATGGATGTAAAATGAGTCCATCGCTGGACACTGCAGACTTTGGAATTTTTCCACAGAGGGAATATTTGTTTCATTGTTCTTAAATAATTCAACTCTGCAAAACAATTAAATACCGTATAGACACAAAAGATACTGGGGACATTTAACACTGAATTACTCCAGTGGCTTAATCATTCAAGGCATAGGAAAAAAATACTAACACGAGAAGAGTCTCAGAGTCTGTATTGTATTATTAATAATATAGGAGAAAATTATGTTCAAGTCTGTGGTCTTGATTCTGTGAAACACTCTACCATTGGAGGCAAGATCTTCTTTTACCCTTTTGGCCTTCTGCTTGGTTTTGCCCTCTGGCTTGGGGGCCCAACTGGGGATGCTCACCGCTGGGGGTGGCTGATGGGTTTAGAAGACCTCATCTCTGTACTATCCATCTCTTGGTTCTTGGCTTCTGCAGTGTTTTAATTTTTTAACTGCTTTTATTTATCTTTTTATGGTCTGTAAGCCACCCAGAGTAGCCTTATCAGGGAGATGGGTGGCCTATAAATTTGATAAATAATAAGGAAGCTGGGAAATTATTTGACGTTTTGGGAATTTCACTTCACTAATCTTAGTGTTGCAATCTTTTAAGAAGTAAATGAGGAAACCTTGTAATGTATAATTGATTAATACCAATACACTGAAGATGGTATTTAATTTAGTTGTACGAGGTGCAATGACAATAAAGTAAACTAACCTAACCTAACCTAATTATTTCACAGGTATAAAAATGTCTGGTAACAAATTCTTATTAAAAGACGCATGCCTTCATGAGCATATATAAACTGTGCTAAACAAATGTAAAACCTTAAATATTTAACGTGCAGTTTCATTTCTCTCATCTGCCCAATTCTACCAACACTGAGTAATTAAACTTTCAACATCTGTTAAGTAAATGGGCCTTTGGAGATATTAAAATATCATCAATGTAGTATAGCAACTGTGAAAATAATATCTTGTGTGTCCTGATTTGTTTATTTAGCATATGCCAATGTGCCTTGATGCTAGGGAGGTAAAGAACTTTAAGGCACAGCTGTGTGAAATCAAATCTTGCATGCAGCAAATAGGAGTAACATATTCTTGAGGCAGCCTCCAACACCTATTCCTACTCTGGAATAGGAAAAAGCTGAAAAGGAATACCGCTGTAAAATCTGAAGTAACACAAGGCTGTGGACCTAAAGGTTCAAATTCCAGCTGCCTACAACTGCTGTAGGCTCGAATCCCACCAGGCTCAAGGTTGACTCAGCCTTCCATCCTCTCGGGGTAGGTAAATTGAGGACCCAAGATTGTTGGGGGCAATTAGCTGACCTTGTAAAAATGCCACTTAGTAATAAGCAGGCATATACAATGGAATGAAGGCTATTGCTGAGTGCATTGGGTTGTGCTCCAAAGATTGTAAGCCGCCCTGAGTCTCCAGAGAAGGGCGGCATATAAATTTAATTAAAAAAAAAAATTCCATGAGGTGAGAGGAAGGCAGGGAGGCTATAACCAACAGACTCTTCAACTAAAGCCTGTTGTTAACAAAAGGGAGAGTAAAACACAAAGTCTTTTCAACTTCCTTAAAGTTATTAAGCTTTTGTTGCACTGTACATAATTTCTGGGTGTGGCCTATTAAGAATAGAAGCTATACCTTGAATTTTAAATCATGTCATTAATTGATATAAATCAGAACGTATGTCACTGACAGATGTTTGAATCTCATTTAAGGAACGTCAAAGGCACCGTGTATGGTTTTCTTCAAACATGACACCAAAAAATGGGAGATTATGCTTTATGATTATAAAGGAGATGATGTGTGTGTGGGGGAGAATTCCACCTTAGAGTGGATAAAGGGTCAACTGGGGCAGTCCTTTCCTTCCCCCCAAAAATAACCTCATCACCCTTTTGCCCTTTAACCCCAGAGCGAGCCTGATTTCCTGGGGGGGTGGGAGGTGAGGTGTTACCTGTGTGTAGAGAAGGGAGAAAATCCACCTTTGAGTGAATAAAGGTCACTGGGGGAGTCCTTTCACCTCTTTCTCCCGCCCTCCAAATAACCCTACCACCCTTTTGCCTTTTATAGAATAGAATAGCATAGCATAGCATAGAATACCTTTATTGTCACTGCATTCAAAATACAATGAAATTTGAAAGCTACTCCAGCACAGTGCCCCAAACACCACATCACAATCATACTACACAGTATTTAAAAAGTAAAATACTTAAAGTAATAATAATAATTAAAAACCTAGTCTAAAACCTATTTAAAACATATATTAAGTTAGACAGTTTAAAAATGCCACTTTATACATAGAACTGAATCACAAATGTACTGTTTGATTCAAGACAACTATTGCCTTGGAAAAGAAACTGTTTCTCAATCTATTAGTCCTCATTTTAAGACCACCTATAACGTCTCCCTGATGGTAACAGATCGAAGTATGAATGTCCAGGATGAGAACAGTCTGTGGAGAGAGGAGTCTGGTCCTCACAATCTCTTCCAAAGAAGAAAGAGAGCAACCGATGATTTTTTGGTGCTGTGTTTATAACTCTCTTTTTATCCACTACAGAGCACGCCTGTTTTTAACCCCAGAGCAAGCCTGTTTTCCTCCTGGGGGTGTGGGAAGGGGAAGTGTGTGTGTGTGTGTGTGTGTGTGTAGGGGGGGGGAAAATCCACCCCTGAGTGGATAAAGGGTCAACTGGGGCAGCCCACCCCTCCCCACCACACAAAAAAACAATCCTTTTGTCTTTTAACTCTTGGCCCAGACTGATTTCCTCCTGGGGGGAAGGGGAAGTGAGTGTGTGTGTGTGTGTGGGGGGGAATTTCACCTTTGAGTGGATGAAGGGTCAACTGGGGCAGTCCTTTCCCCTCCTCCATTCCCCCCCTCCCAAAATAACCCCACCACCCTTTTCCCCCCTCTCCCCTCCAATCACCCTTTTAACCCCAGAGCAAGCCTGTTTTCCTCCTAGGACTATGGGAAGGGGAAGTGTGTGAGTGTGTGTGTGTGTGTGTGAGTGTATGGGGAGGGGGAATCCACCCTTGAGTGGATAAAGGGTCAACTGGGGCAGTCCTTTCCTCCCTCCCCCCCTAAATAACCCCATCACCCTTTTAACCCCAGAGCAGACCTGATTTCCTCCTCGGGGTGGGGGGGAAGGGAAGTGTGTGTGTGTGGGGGGGATTCCACCTTTGAGTGGATAAAGGGTCAACTGGGGCAGTCCTTTCCCCTCCTCCCTTCCCCCCCTCCCAAAATAACCCCACCACCCTTTTTTGCCTTTTAACCCCAGAGCAAGCCAGATTTCCTGGGGTTGGGGGGGGGAGGAGAAGGGGAGGTGTTACCTGGGGGTAGAGAAGGGGAGAAAATCCACCTTTGAGGGGATAAAGGGTCAGTGGGGCAGTCCTCTCTCCCGCCTCCCACCACACAAAAAACAACCCCCCCTCAACCCTTTTTAAGCCCAGAGCGAGCCCGGTTTCCTCCTGGGGGGGGGGAGGGAGGGAGGGGCAGAAAAGAGAGCGACGGGCCTTCCGCCCTGAGGCCTCCCCGCCTTCTTCCTCTCTCAGCCAGGCCGCCGGTTCAATGTCACCTTCCCGCCCGGGGCTCTGAGGACGGAAGCGGGGAAGACACCCCACCCTCCACCCGTGCGTGTGCGTGTCAGGGTGGAGAAAGGAGGGGCCGCCTTGCAGGATGATCTCCTTCCCTTCCCTCCCCCTCCCCCACCCTACCGACCCGTCAAATCTGACAGGAGACGTGTGAGGAGGGGGATTATGAGAGGGTCGCAGGGGAGGATGGGAGTTGTAGTCCACCCCCTCCTTGTGGAGAAGAGGGGGCCATTTCCACCTCCAACCCCCCCCCCCGGTCAGGGGGCTCTGAGGGGGGGACCTCACCTGCCGCAGCGGGCGTCCTCAGGGCCAGGCTGCGCAGGGCAGGAGCAGCGGCGCAGCTGCGGAGGAGCCGGGCGGCGGCCAGCATGGCTGAGGAGAATGGAAGGGGGAGAAGAAGGAAGAGAAAAAAAAAAAGGCGGACGGAAGGGAAGCGAAGGAGACCGACGAGGCCACGCGGGCGGTTTAAGCGCGCGACTGAGGCTGCTCGCTCGCCACGCGCGGCCCCCACCCCCGGCGGTCACCCTTCGGCGCGCGGAGGACAAAAAGGGGACGAGCTGGACTACGGCGCCGCGCGAGGGACAAGCGGGCGGCCCGTCAACGCCACGCCACGCGCCGACGTACGCACGCGGGAGGGCGGAGAAAAGGGGCCGGGCAAGAACAGGCAGGCGGCCTCGCGGGGGCGGGGCGGGGCGTCCCTAAAGGGGATGGAGGGAGAGGAAAAAAGGAGGGGCGGGGTTTTCTCTGCCGCGCGCCGAGGCGGGCGGGGCTTGCCTGGCTGGTCGTCAGCCAATCAGAGGAGGGCGAGGAGAATTCCAAAGAGGCTGAATGGGGGGGGGAGAGAAGAGAAAAAAATGGAAGGTTGCAGGAATGTTCAGTTCTGCAATTTTAATTCTAATTAAAAACCGGAAAAGGAGACGAGGAATAGATGAAGTTACGGTGGGATTTTTTATTGTTTATTTATGTTTTATTTTTTGCATGGCTTTGGCTGCCTGGCTGCCTCCCTTTCTTGAGTACTTTTTTGAGATTCTCGTTTTTTGTTTGACAAATTCCGCTAGATAGATAGATAGGTAGGTAGGTAGGTAGATAGGTAGATAGACAGAGGATGGATAGATAGATAGATAGAGGATAGATAGGTAGGTAGGTAGGTAGGTAGGTAGATAGATAGAGGATGGATGGATGGATGGATAAGATAGATAGATAGATAGATACAGGATAGATAGATAGAGGATGGATAGATAGATACAGGATAGATAGATAGAGGATGGATAGATAGATAGATAGAGGATAGATAGAGGATAGATAGATAGATACATGATAGATAGATAGATAGATACATGATAGATAGATAGATAGAGGATGGATAGATAGATAAATAAATACAGGATAGATAAATAGATAAATAAATACAGGCAAATAAATAGATAAATGAATAAATAAATAAATAAATAAAATAGATACAGAACAAATAGAAAGAAGATAGATAAATAAATAGAATAAATGAATAAATAAATAAAGATGGATAGATATAGATAGATAGATACAGGATAGATAGATAGATACATGATAGATAGATAGATAGAGGATGGATAGATAGATAGACAAATAATAAGATGGATAGATAAATAAATACAAATTAAATATAGATAGATAGATAGATAGATAGAATAAATAAATACTAGAATAGATAGAGGATGGATAGATATAGATAGATAGATAGATAGATAGATACAGAATAGATAGAGGATGGATAGATATAGATAGATAGATACAGGATAGATAGATAGATAGAGGATGGATGGATAGATAGATAGATAGATAGATAGATACAAGATGGATAGATAGATAAAGAAAGAAAGAAAAATATAGAATAGAATTATTTATTGGCCAAGTGTGATTGGACACACAAGGAATTTTCCTTGGTGCAAATGCTCTCAGTGTACATAAAAGAAAAGATTGAAGAATCTTTTGATTGAAGATTGTCAAGATTGAAGAATCATCAGGTACAACACTTAGTGATAGTCATAGGGTACAATAAGCAATCAATCTACTGCTTTGCTGTGCCACCTTGTTGCTGGTGTAGACATTTCCGGAGATTTTCCTAAAGTTTTAAACATTTAGGGTTGAGGGTTGCCGATTCCCCAACTGGCCTGCCTTGTAATTGGGATTGTTCTTCCTCACTCTTTCTTTCCAAACCTACACTGGCGTTTTAAGTAATCTCGGTTGCACACCTTCTTCAAGGCCGCCTCTCTACTCCTCAACCTTGAGTCATAAATCGTGTTTTGCAATGATTGGCTTGGTGCAGCACATTAAAGACGCTCAGTTATAGGTTTGCACCATCGCAGTTCTGTCAAGTCTGCAGAATAAACCAGATGGGAAACACAGCCAGATGAGCTAATTCTACTTTATTGTAAAGCCACATCGACAGAATCTTGTGAGACAGACAGTGTAATTCTCCCCCTCCCCCTTTACGCTGGAGAAACTAGGGAAGGCCTCTTCGTAGTTTTAGGTAGAACAATTAATGGAATAACTTGCCTCCGGAAGTTGTAAATAGCAATAGCACTTAGACTTATATACCGCTTCATAGTGCTCTACAATCCTCTCTAAGCGGTTTACAGAGTCAGCCTCTTGTCCCCAACAATTTTGGGTCCTCATTTTACCCACCTCGGAAGGATGGAAGGCTGAGTCAACCTTGAGCCTGGTGAGAATCAAACTGCTGGCAGTGGGCAGAGTTAGCCTGCAGTCTCAATAGCACTTAGACTTATATACCGCTTCACAGGGTTTTTACAGCCCTCTGTAAGCAGTTTACAGAGTCAGCCTCTTGCCCCCAACAATCTGGATCTTCGTTTTACCCACCCACCTCGGAAGGATGGAATGATGAGTCAACCTTGAGCCTGATGGGATTCGATCTGCCCAATTGCAGGCAGCCGACAGTCAGCAGAAGTAGCCTGCAGTACCGCATTGTGACCACTGCGCCACCAATGCTCCAACACTGGAAGTTTTTAAGCAGAGATTGGATAACCATTTGTCTGGAATGGTATAGGATTTCCTCCCTAAGCAAGGGGTTAGACTAGAAGACCTCCAAGGTCCCTTCCAATTTTCTATTCTGTTCTGTTCTGTTCTATTCTTTTATTCTATTTTCTATTCTATTCTATTCTTTATTCTCCATTCTCCATTCCATTCCATTCCATTCTGAGTCTCAAGCAGTTTTATTGGGCTCAAGATGCCACCCGGCTCATTAAAAGCTCCATCACAGGGTAAAATTTACCAGATGGTTCTGCCGTAAGCCACCTTGGCATGATGGATGAATCTTCTGGTGCTCGGGGGGGGGGGACTTTTTAATAGGTGCAAAAAGAAACGCTGAAGCTCTTAGTGCCTGTAACAATCTGACAGATGAGACACTGTGGAGAAACGTCCTGGGGGATATATATAACATTTAAAACATTGCTGGTAGAATTAATGTCAGCAATTCCTGCCTTCCGTTTCTCTACAGTAAAAAAATGACTAGTCTGCTCCCAGTCTGCATCGTGAGCCTGGTGCTTTCATCAGCAAGGCTGCCTGAAACAAAAACCAATTATTAATTAATTCATGCTAATTACGTTAAGTGGAATTAAACGCATCCATTTTGCTTCACATTTCCTTAAAAGAATGTCCTTAGAAATATCACAATCAAGATCAAGGGAGGTACAAATACCACTCTATAAAGCCTATGTAAGACCACACCTAGAGTCCTGCATCCAGTTTTGGTCACCACACTATAAAAAAGGTGTTGAGACTCTGGAAAAAGTACAGAGAAGAGCAACCAGGATGATGAGGGGACTGGAGGCTAAAACATATGATGAACTGTTTCAGGAACTGGGCCTGGCTAGTCTAGTGAAGAGAAGGACCAGGGGAGACATGATAGCAGTGCTCCAATATTTGAGGGGCTGCCCTGGAGAAGAGGGGGTCAAGCTATTTTCCAAGGCACCCGAAGGCTGGACAAGGAATAATGGATGGAAACTGATCAAGGAGAGATTCAACCTGGAAATAAGGAGAAATTTTCTGACAGAGCAGTCAACCCATGGAACAGAAGTTGCCTTCAGACTTTGTGGGAGCGTCATCACTGGAGGCTTTCAAGAAGAGATTGGACTGCCATTTGTCAGAAATGGTGTAGGGTCTCCTGCTTGGGTGTGGGGTTGGACTAGATGACCTCCAAGATCCCTTCCAACTCTGATTATCTGTTATCCGTTACCTCTTACACTTCAGGCTGATGATTGGCCATCTAATTTCAACAGCATGATCAAAAGAGGTTTGTTTGGAAAGGAATTGTGGGAAGAAAAATATAGGCTATTGATCTATCAGATTCAACAAGGCCCTTGGTTGATAGCAGACGCCAGAATAAAGAGACATGAACCAAATTTTTAGATAAGATGATTTCAAAATGTACCAGAACTATTTGTAATCCTGCTTTGCTGTTGCTGTGAAATGGGATTTTGCAGAAAAGTTTAAAAAGAATGTCTTGGGATGAGTTCAGGGCTACTCCTTGCCAGACTCAGCCATGTCAGTGGACCTCATTGCAATGGGTTATTGATATAAGTAATGTTATGATGGCTTTTCATGTTCCAAATTGCTCATGAAATAAACCTCTGATCTTAAAGTTAAGATTTATTGCCTGTGGTTTGTCTGTGTTCCTCTTTTATTGGGATATTTCTATAACAGAATTTTTTTTAAAAATGAGTCTACTCTTCTGTTAATATAAAGATTCTGTTAATGTAGCCTTATAATAAAGTACAATAACTGAACTGTTAGTGTTTCTGTCTCATTTACCCCAGAGGACTGACCTCAATCTTGCAAATCTCCTATTCTTTTTCCAAAGAGAGGAATGTCAAGAAGGGCCTCCATAACCTTGCTAACCACTGAAGATCTGGCAGTTGGGTTGTTACACCAAGCAATAGTTGAGGCATTGGGTTCTCAAGACTGAAGGATGGATGAAGTCTCCAAGCTTCAATTCCTGGCTTCTGTCAAAGAGCAAAAAATTGGGACCACACATTAAGTTCCAGTTAAAAGGACATATTGATCATGCTTGTTCATAAGAACCTAGTCAACCAATGGTCAACATTAAAGTGGCACTAGATAAGGGTCAACAGAATTTGAGAGAAATTGGATCATTCATGGGAACGCAATGATTCTAGACTGATGATTTGCTTGACTCTGCCCCTTCTCCTAGAGCTTCAATTTCTTGTCATTTCCTGACTACCTGATCTTCTCTGAGGCCTATGACAGGACCATACATCTTCCCACTGGAATTGGCCTGACTCTTATGCTTGGAGAGGTAGCTGGTTGTTTCCTCATGTTGGGGAGGTCAAGAGAGTATTTGGGGAGAGCTGCTCCACCCCTTTAAAATAGCCTTCTGCTTGTAGTGCGGTTAACCCCCAATGCTGGCCAGAAAACCAACTCTTTCCAGCAGGCACCAGTCCTGGGTGGGTGAGATTCCAGTGTATACCTCCTTTGGAGAGTTATTAGTTCTTTTGCTGTAGTGTAATATATTTTATGGATAAGCTGCCATGGGTTTGAATAGAGACAGGATCAAATAATCTGTCTGTCTGTCTGTCTGTCTGTCTGTCTGTCTGTCTGTCTGTCTGTCTATCCATCCATCCATCCATCCATCCATCTATCTATCCAGGGTGGTTGGGGTTGGCAGCAGACGTCGTGGCATGGGGTCATATTATGGGGAGCGGCGCCCGCCAACTCCGTCGCGTCGCCGCTCCGACCCTGTGACCTCCTCCCTAGGGAGCTCGGGAATTGGGACCCCTGGGCTCAGACTGGTGTATTTTAATGCCAGGTCCGTGGCCAATAAATCTGTCCTCCTCCGTGAAATCATTGAGGAGGAGGCTGTGACCTGGCCTGCATCACGAGACCTGGTTGGGCCCGAGGAGGTGTCCCTCTGGTTGAATTATGCCCCCAGGTTTTCGAAGTTTTGCACCGGCCGGGCCCAGGTAGGGGTGGTGGGGTGGCTGTGGTTATTAGGGAGACCTTATTTCCAAGGGAGGTCACTATCCCAGAGACAGGCGGGAGTGAGACCCTCCTCCTGAAGTGGGGCCAAATGGTCAGGTGGGTTTGCTGCTTACATACCTTTCTCCCAGCTGTGTGACAGCAGCCCTGCCTGGGCTCCTGGACGTCCTCTGGGGTGGCGGTGGAGATCCCAGGCCTTATAGTCCTGGGGGACTTTAACCTGCCTTCCCTGGGGGGTGCGTCGGGATTGGCCCAGGAATTCATGGCTTCCATGGAAGCCATGGGCCTGACATTAATTCATGGCCCCACACATGAGGGGGAACACTCTCGACCTTGTTTTTGTCTCTGAGTGGTGGCATAGTGACAGAGGGCAGACCACTTTTACGTCTTTGCCCGTTCCATGGTCTGATCATTATCTCCTACGGCTGGTCTTCCAACAAGCCACCCCCACTGCTGGGATGAGGAGCCACGTGGTGGTTCCCCCAGGCCTTATGGACCCGGGCGGTTCCAGGCGGAGCTGGGGCCTCTTCCCTCTTCCCTGACTCACGGCTCTGCCGAGGATCTGGCGACCGCCTGGCAACGGGCTGCGTCGGAAGCCCTCGACAGGGTTGTCCCCATGCGACCCCTTACGCGCCGTGGATCCCGAATGGCTCCCTGGTATTCAGAGGAGCGGGAGATGAAACGCCGTCGAAGGGGCTTAGAGAGCAGGTGGAGGGCCACCCGCTCCCAGGTCGTCGAGCCCAGTTAAGAGCCCACATTAGGACTTACCTGGGAGCGATGAGCGGCGAGAATGTCTTATCTCTCTGCCCTCATAGCGTCCGCGAATAACCAGCCAGCCCTGTTCCGGGTCACACGTTCCCTTCTTCGTCCAGAGGAGGGGCGGACCCGTTGAGGGAAGGGCTGAGGAATTTGGGCAATATCTGTCGGATAAGATCGCTCGGATTCGAGCGGGTTGTCCTCTGATTTGCAGGGGTTAGAGGCGGGATACGGGAGTCTGGCCATTACGTTTTGGGATGAGTTCGATCCTGTTTCCGAGGATGAAGTGGGACGGGATTATGCGCCTGAGTTCCACCACATGTTTGTTGGACCCGTGCCCCTCCTGGTTGGCTTATGCGCCAGGGAGGTCACCTGCAGTTGGATCCGGGCAGTTGTCAACGCTTCTTTGAGGAGGGTGTCTTTCCCTCCGCCTTGAAGGAGCGGTGGTGAGGCCCCTCCTGAAGAAGCCTGCCTTGGATCCGACCGTGTTAGACAACTTTCGTCCAGTCTCCAACCTTCGCTTCTTGGCGAAGGTTGTTGTGGTGGCCCGGCAATTTCCGCTTTTCCTGGAGGAAGCGGACTACCTCGATCCGTACCAATCGGGCTTCCGGCCTGGTTTCAGCACGGAGACAGCATTGGTCGCACTGTTGGATGATCTCTGGAGGGCCGGGACAGGGGTTGTTCCTCTGTCCTGGTCCTATTAGACCTCTCAGCGGCTTTCGATACCATCGACCATGGTATCCTTTTGCACGCCTTGTGGGGTTGGGGGTGGGGGCACTGTTCTTGGTGGCTCTCCTCCTACCTCACGAGGCGGTCGAATCGGTGTTGGCAGGGGAGCAGAGGTCGTCCCCAAGGGTGCTCACTTGTGGGGTCCTCAGGGGTCGGTCCTCTCCCCTCTTATTTAACATTTACATGAAACCGCTGGGTGAGATCATCCGTGGTTTTGGGGTGAGGTATCATCAATATGCGGATGATACTCAACTGTATATCTCCACCCCAAACCAGATCAGTGATGCTCTCCGTGATGACTCGCTGTCTGGATGCGTGCGAATCTGGATGGACGGCAACATGCTTCGACTCAACCCGGCCAAGACTGAGTGGTTGTACATACCGGCATCCCGTTCCAGTTTAGAATGTCCATCGTTGACCATAGGGGTGTGGTGTTGCCCCTGTGGATAGGGCGAGAAACCTGGGGGTCCTCCTGGATGCACGGCTCGGTTGGAGGAGCAGGTGGGAGCCGCCAGGGGCCTTTGCCCAGGTTCGGCTGGTTCGCCAGCTTCGCCCGTTCCTGGACCGGGATGCCCTGCGTGCGGTCACTCATGCCCTTGTTACCTCGCGACTCGACTATTGCAAGCGCTCTCTATTTAGGACTGCCCTTGCATACCATCCGGAGACTGCAGCTGGTGCAAAATCGCGGCCTGGCGGTGATGGGAGTTTCCGTTCTCCCATGTTAGCCCCTCCTCGCTGCCTGCATTGGTTGCCGGTTGCTCTCGGGTGAGATTCAAGGTTTTAACTTTAACATACAAAGTCCTACATGACATGGGTCCTTATTATTTAAGGAGAGGCTGCTGCCGACATCGAATACTAACCGCCCTGTCGAAGTCACAGACAGGGACTCCTTGGGGTCCCATCAGCCGGGCAATGCCGGCTGGCGGTCCCCCGACGACGTGCCTACTCTGTCGCGGTCCCTGAACTCTGGAACCAACTTCCCTGGGGCTCCGCTTGGCCCCTGACCTCCGCACCTTCCGCCATGATTTGAAGACCTGGTTATTTGACCAAGCCGGGCTGTGACTCAGGGGTGGGGTGTCTTAGATTTTGTGGTTTTTAAGTTTGTATTAATCGGGACCATTAATTTAATTCTTTTTTAAATATTTATTGTGCTTGTTTTATTGTGCCCGAGTCTTGGAGATGGGGCGGCATATAAGTCCCATTAATAAATAAATAAAATAAATATACCTAGACAGTGAGAACAATTAATCAGTGGAATGTCTTGTGTCCAAAAGTTGTGAATGCTCCAACACTGGAAGTTTTTAAGAAGAGATTGGACGACCATTTGTCTGAAATGGTATATAGGGTTTCCTGCCTAGTCAGGGGGTTGGGCTAGAAGACCCTTCCAACTCTTGTTATCCTATGATTCTACGATTCTCAAGGTTCTGCTTTAGTGGTTCGAGTCCCTCCACACCTTCCACAGTTGATCCCAGTTTTGTTGGGAAGGAAGTGGGAGAAGAAAGTCAACAAAGGGGTGAACAGGAGAACAACAGCGGAAAATTAATATTCCATCATGCAGCAGGAAAATGAGCAAAATGAATTGATCTGTGTGGCAAAGAGATAAGCGTCCACCAACAGCTCCAAGGAAGCAGCTGTTTGCTGGGAGATAAGAAGGCAGTCTAACAACAGATCCTATTAGGAACCTCTCTGCCTCTCTCTCTCTCTCTTCTGTAGATTTACAGCACATCCTGCCTTTTTTCCCCCTTATTTTTCTTCACCGCTGCCTTAAAACAGGGGAAACGGGGGATATTCAAAGAAAAGGGCCCTTAAAAATAAGGAGGCAGAGAGGGGGGTGGAATTCCAGAATGGGAAGATCTTCTTTTCCCCTCTCCAAACATCTCTAAGGTTTGTGCCATTTTCATATCCAGATTTCTCATTTTCAGCAACCACCTAGCTGCCCTGGCATCAGATTCAAAGCCAAAGTTGGCTTGATGAACAGAAAGATTACAGAGAAACCAGTTGGAGATTAAGCGAAACCCTGACTGTGTTTGACAGCTTGTGGTGGCCAATGTGAGCTGGTGGGAATGCAAAATGCTGTCTGTCAAAAGCCAACGTGGATGCCCCCTTTGACCAACCTTTTGCAGAGGGTCTTGGTCAATGGCACTACCCTCCTTCTGAAGAGCAAGAGACAAGGAATAAGAATGTGGCTGCAGATGAACAGAAAATGGACGCTTGGCCTGAAGAGGAGGCCCTCTTCATGCCTCAGATATTTTGTAAGCTTCCTGTTGGACAACAATGCTTCTGTCTTTGTGGTGTTGGTCAAGGGGAGAACATTACCCATAAGGTCAGGGTTTCCCAACCTGGGCAACTTTAAGATGGTTGGACTTCAACCCCCAGAATCCCCCAGTCTGCTTGTTTTCATGCCTAAAGTGGGACTAGAACTCCCCATCTCCTGGTGATTGACTCAGAGTCTCTCAGTCTTCTTTCGTGCCTAAATTGAGAGTAGAACTCTTCATCTCCTGCTCTCTAGCCTGGTGCCATAACCATTAAAGTATGCTGGCTTATGTGTTGTGTCTTACTCCAAAAAAGCAGGACTACAAAGCCAGCTGCTTAAACATCTGGATTAACCCAGCTGAGGTCAAATCCAGCCTTGGAGTGAGCTATCCCACAGGCGCTCTCCATGGTGCTGAAAAGCAACTGGTTTTAATTACGGCATCCTTTTTTGCTGCGTAAATATCAATGCATTGATTTTAAAAAAACATAGGTATGTTTCTAGCCAACTTTCAAGCCACTCACCCCTTCCCTCAAAGTAGCCCTCAGCAATCAGGTGCAGGCAATTAAAGCACATTATAATCAAACATGATCACAGCCCATTGATCACCGACATTAAAATTCCAACCACAATACTCACATCCAAGGCAATTACGGCTGAACTACATTTTATGGAAATGGAACAAATAAATTGGGCATTAATTTTTCCTTCCAACCTGGGTAATGATCGGGTCTGGGTAATTCATACGTTCACGAAAAGCCTCCATCCCTCTGATTCGAGCCCAGAAAAGTGTT
Organism: Naja naja; assembly: GCA_009733165.1. Lineage (NCBI taxonomy): Eukaryota > Metazoa > Chordata > Lepidosauria > Squamata > Elapidae > Naja > Naja naja. The sequence goes on from CM019163.1 coordinate 4,263,052, forward strand.
CAAAAAAGAATCTATGAGGACTTGTGTAAGACTGTGTTTACTCAGAGAGTGAATTTAGACTAATGGCAAAGGCACCAGGGTTGAAACCAGGAAACTGGGAGCTCTAGTCCTGTCTTAGGACTAGAAAGTCAATGGGGTGACTTTGGACCAATCACCAGGAGATTGTGAATTCTAGTCCTGCCTTAAGTATGAAAGTTGGCTGGGTGACTTTGAACCAATCACCAGGAGACGGTGAGTTCTAGTCCTGCCTTAGGCATGAAAGCCAGTTGGGTTACTTTGGACCAATCACCAGGAGACAGTGAGTTCTAGTCCTGCCTTAGGCATGAAAGCTGGTTGGGTGACTTTGGACCAATCACCAGGAGATGGTGAGTTCTAGTTCTGCCTTGGGACAGTCACATCCCCTCTACCCAACCCTCCTTACCTTGTCACTGAGGGGAAAATAGGAGGAAAGAGCATTAGGTATTCTCACTGCCTTGAGTTATTTATCAAAAAGAAAGGTGGGATTTAAATAATAAGTAATTAAAAATGTCTGGATTCACATAACTATCTAAACCCAACTGTGGTCAGGATTATACCAAACCCTTCAGGGCTTAGCTTATTTCTTCTGTGATTTTACATAAGACTCTCATGGTTTTATTCGATCAAGATCTGTAAAATAATCTACACAAACGCAGTTTTCTCTGTTTGTACCTGAGAATAAGCCAAAAGCCAGCAAGTCCCATTATTTGTGCAGACCCAGCCCACGTATAGAGTCTTTCAAAGGCCAACCTCTTCTCTGGAGAGAGTGAATATTTCTTCTCATTTCTGTAGTGGTGAACCCAGCATATTTTTTTATATCCCAACTGACACATTATTTGTCTCCAAGAACGATTGCTTTTGATGGATTTTTTTTTTCATCCGCTTCTGAAATGCCCATGTAACCTTATAAAGTCTCTGGTATTGTGTCACTTTTATAATATTCGCTCAAGGCCTGGCAAGCTTTAAAAGCTTTTTAAACCAGAAGCACTGTAAACACATCAGGAAGAAGAGAAACAACCAAAAAACAAAACAAAACCCCAGGACCTTGGAATAAGAAAAAGCCTAAGGAATATAGCATAACCTTTTTCTCTCTTCTTTTTAAGTTCAGGGCATGAGGGGATAACCCTGGGCCTCTGCCCAATCCCTAGGATTATTTTGCTAAATGTAAATAGCAAAAATGCTAATAATACTGGCATGATTTTCTCCTGGTGTTGGGTGGGGAGGCTGATAAGTCCAAATAGCTCATTCCATTCCAAGATGTTTTGTGTGCCCATTTAATATTTTGTTTAAAGAAAAAAAGAGAAAGGAGGAGATGGTTCAACCCAATATCCCCCAAGTCATTCCCCATCAATGATTTCACGATATCCCTATCTTAAGCTCCTAAGGAAAGCAAAAATTGTTTGCAAAACCAGTCCAGCGATTGGTGGCCATTAGCCATTTTGAGCATCTTAGCAGGGGCTCCTTTACCCCATGCAAAACTGAGCTGCAGTCCCACCATAAAACAAAGCCCATAGACGCAGGAGATACATCCTAGGAATAGCATGAAAGCTTCAAATATTTAATAGCTTCTGGATCCCTGGCTCGCATCTCTCTAATCTGAGGCCTCAAACGGCAGAGAAGAGCAAAATAGTTCCATCTGTCTCTTTCTGGACTTCACTCAAACGAAATCACTGGGCTGTAGCCTTGAAGCTGGCCATTAATAACCCCGACAGCTGGTAATGAAGGTGTGACTTCAACAGGACCTTCCTGACAACCCAAACATCTCAATGTAGGCTTCTCAGCTCCCTATCACTGCAGGCTGAGGACTGGCCTTCAACCGTGGGCTTTGGGAAGGTGGTTTGTGTTTGCAGTGTTTATTTTGTTGGCGTTTTTCATATTGCTGTCAAGGAAACTACACAGAGGTATGTATGCATGTTGTCCTTAGGAGGCAAGTGTGATCAGACACGAAGAAATATTAGATAATCGGGGAAAATTAAAAACAAACCAGGAATTAAAAGAGCAAAGGTATAATCATAGACTGGTGGCCATATCTCCAGCTGCAAACCAGATACAAAAAAGATGTAGAAGAATTTGGAATTCATACTGAGCAACATATAACCATTAGATAAAATTCTCGTAGGCCCTGAGGATAAACTTATAACAAGGATGTATAATTATCTATTGAAGTTTGCTTTGGAAGAGGAGGTAGTAAAAGGCTGCATGATAGCATGGGCAAAAAATATTGGACATAATATAGACTTAGTGGATCAGGGGGGGGGGATTTGGGAAGGTTTCCTGCCTCCATTTTGGGGTCAGGTATTAAGTGATATCAAAGGACCATGGCTGGATATCATCAAAGCTGACCTCAGCCAGAGCACAGAACAACACAAAGAAGCAGTGGAAGATTGGAGACCTGGCCCATAGAGTTGTTAAGAGTCGGACACGGCTGAATGGATAACATCATCCTCATTTAGTGACCTGGAGATTTGTCCTTCACTGAGCTCGGCTTGGGCACCCAACATCTCTAGAAGATGGACATCAGGGAAAGCTCTTCCCTGGACAAACACACCATGACCATCACTGGAAAGGTCTAATGACTCTTGGAGACCAGAAGCTAGAGAAAATGGAACTGCACAATGAAGAAAAACAGATAAACCTCCCTGATTGTTTTCCCTACAGCTGAAATAATGGTCTGTCCCTTATCATCCTTTAGCCACCCCCACAAACAAGGAAACAGCCCCCCAAAAGTTAACGTTGATAAGTTAGATTCAACCATGGCTTGTTCAATAAAACTTTATCGAACCAAAAACAACCGGTGGGGTGTGTAGAACAGTCCAAATCTGAACCCCTGTTTTACAAACCAGGATTTACAGACCCTGCTGAGCCCAAACCAAAGAAAACACCGGCACTTCTCACAATGTGTGAATCTCCTCTTGCGTCAACCAGGTTTTTTTTTCCTATTGAGAAACACTCTAAAAATTCTTTAGAGAGCATTGTATTCATGTACAATATATATTGTATTGCGTCAAGTACAATGCATTCATGCACCTTTGCATTGGAACAAAGAGTAACATATTTCCCAGGTATTCTGCAAAACGATTTCCCTTTTACAGCGATTAAAATACGCTCCTTCGCATAAGCTCTTAGCAGATGTGCTACTTATGGCTCTTGAGCATTTGGTGCCTCCTTCTTTAGCCTGTCTGACATTCTGCTGGGGGCATCTACAAAATATAGTCTCTTTTCCCCCCTCCGTTCTGCCCTCCATCTCAATTCAATCTCACTTCCAAGGACCACCTAAAGTTGGCTTTCTTCACCATCCAAGCCAAAGTAGCATAACTCCCATGAGTTTCTAAATCACTCACCCCACCAAGTCAACACGGGGGGAGAAACATAACAGTTGAATCAAGCCATGTTTTCCTTGTACCCATGCTGGAACAGGGGGTTGGGCTAGAAGACCTTCAAGGTCCCTTCCAACTCCGTTATTCCATCTGCAAGTCCAGGTCAAGCGATAGTGGTTAAGCACAAGTGACATCCACTCTACTGCAAACCTGCCTTCTCTTTGCAAAGCATCTCTAAATGCAAATGGCACCAGGGACACACGAGTGCACCACCGTGTACAAAACCCACAAGTCATGCACCCTCCCAGAGTTCTTGGTTTGGGGGCTGTAGGGTTGGGCTAGTCCTCTTCGTGGGGCGCAAGCAACCTTCTCTTGGCTGCCTTCGGGGAGACCCTGCTCTCCGCCCAGAGGCTACCAGGAGGGCTGGGGGCTTGGTAGCCCATTTGGTTGGGGTCCACCAAATCCTTGGACAAGAGGATGCAGATGGAGGGCACGTTCTTGTGGACGGTGAGGTGCTCCGGAGGTCCTTCCAACCTGGGTCCTTGGTTCTCCCACACTTCCACCAAGGTCCGGTACTGGAGCTTGGTGACCTGGTGGAGGCCTCCCAACCTCCTCTTCATGATCTCCACGCAGGTGATGGTTTTGGTGACAGCCCGTCCACAGCCGCTGAAGACGATCTGCCGGATCTCCTCCTTTTCCATCCTGGCCATGGCGAAGCCCATCAAGTTCCGGATTTTGCTGCCTTCCTTCACCTTCATCTCCACCACGTGGGGCTGCAAGTCCGGGAAAGGCGAGGGGCCGCCTTGCTCGGAGGTCTTCACCTTTCTGAAGTTCTCCATCTTGCACTGGATGGCTGGGGGTTCAGCGGGGAGGAAGGCGGCAGCGGCGGCGGCCTCGGCGGCTCCAGAACTCATGCCCTGGGTCGCCTGAGAAGCCTCGGTCAGGGACGAGGTGCCCCCTGGCTCGGAGTCTCCCAGCTGCATCTCGGACCCCAGGAAGAAGCCTCGGCCGGAGACCCAACCCGCCCAAGACTTCTCGGGTGGAGGGAGTGGAGGAAGACTCACCGGGAAGCGTCCCGAAGCTCTGGAGATCTCCGCGGCTTCTCTCCGGCTGGAAGGCGGTGGGGAGCCTGACTTTCCGCCCGCTGCGTCTCCCCGGTCGGTTGCGCCCTCCGCAGCCTTCTCGCCTTCATCCTGGACCGACTTGGCTTCCTCGAACCGTCCCCCTCTCCGCGCCGACGATGGGAAGAAGCAGGTATCGCGGCTTAAGGCGGGGAGAGAGCGCGGTTTCGGGAGCCGGTCCGCCGCCTCTTCCAGCGTCCCGGCTCAGCTTTTCCTGGCCGGGGGGTGGGGGCTGGGCAGAGCCAGTCCAACCGCCCGTCCGACTTCTCTGCCTCCGTCGAGGCGCGGCTGAACGCCAGGACGGGGGTCCTGGTCAGATCTATCTATCTATCTATCTTCCTTCCTTCCTTCCTTCCTTCCTTCCTTCCTTCCTTCCTTCCTTCCTTCCTTCCTTCCTTCCTTCCTTCCTTCCTTCCTCTCCACTCCTCTCCTTTCTTCCTCTCCTTCCTTCCTTCCTCCTCTCTTCTTCCTCCCTCCCTCCCTTCTTCCCTTCCCTTCCCTTCCTTCCTTCCTTCCTTCCCTTCCTCCCTCCCTCCCTTTCCTTTCTTCCTTCCCTTCCCTTCCGCGACGCCCGGTGCCCTGCAAGAGTGCCGGCGCGCTCTCGCCGCTTCGCTCGGCGGCGCCCGAATCTTCCCCCGGTTCAAGGACGAGCGCTGGGGGGCAGGCGGGCGGGCGGGCTGTGCGCAAGTGGGAATCGCCCGTGTCAGCAAAGTGCAGGCGGCCGCGGTCCCTGCCTCGGGGGCGTCGCCGCCGCGCTCTCCCTGCCTCTCCCGGGAGAGAGCCCTCCGTCTGCGGGGGGGAGGGAGGGGGAGCGCTCCAGAAAGGCACCCTTCCAAGCTGCGGACGGCCCGGCAGGGTAGGACGAGGGCCGGGTGCGGAGGGGCGGTGTGGGTGGTGATGGTCTACCTAGCAGGAAGGTTATTTGGGGGAGAGGGGCTATGGGGGGGGCTTGGCGAGAGGGTGTGTGTGTGTGTGTATGTGTGTGTTTAGCCTTGGGGACCCCGCCCACCCGCGCTTTGGAGCCCTTCCCTCCCAGTCTGGCAAGTCCGGTCTTCTGCCTTTAGTAGAAGTCCTTCTGTTTCGGGCTTTGAGGTGGGACTTGCCTTCTGCCTTGGTGGCTCTCTCCAAGTCTTTGCTTCCCTGGAGGAGGAAGACCTTCCCACCTACTGAGGTCAACTGACAGAGAATTGCCCTTCCTATATTCCTCCTCCTCGTCTTCACCTCCTTCGCTTTTTCACCACCCCTGCCTCCTTTTTCACTCCTTCTCCTTCTCCTTCCCATTCTCCTCCTGCTCTTCCTCCTCCTCCCCTCCTCCTCCTCCTTCTCTTCCTCTTCTTCTTCTTCCTCCTTCCTTCTTCTTCTTCTTCCTTCTTCTTCTTCTTCTTCTTCTTCCTCCTCCTCCTTCCTTCCTTCTTCCTTTTCTTCTTCTTCTTCTTCTTCTTCTTCTTCTTCTTCTTCTTCTTCTTCTTCCTCCTTCCTCTTCCCTCTTCTTCTTCTTCTTCTTCTTCTTCCTCCTCCTCCTTCCTCTTCCTTCCTTCCTTCCTTCTTCTTCTTCTTCTTCTTCTTCTTCTTCTTCTTCTTCTTCTTCTTCTTCTTCTTCCTCCTCCTTCCTTCCTTCTTCCTTTTCTTCTTCTTCTTCTTCTTCTTCTTCTTCTTCTTCTTCTTCTTCCTCCTCCTCTTCCTTCTTCTTCTTCTCCTTCTTCTTCTTCTTCTTCTTCTTCTTCTTCTTCTCACAACTTCTGGAGGCAAGTGGTTCCGCTAGTTGTTCTAACTGCCAGGAAGTTTCTCCTTCGTTCTCGGTTGGTTCTCTCCTTGATTAGTTGCTGTTAACCACAATTTACTGAATAAATCAGAACTGGTTGGATTCAACGCAAACCGAAACCAACAGCTTGCAAGGCACATTGGCTGAAAACTCAGAAAAAAATGCTAACCCAACAGTTAAAACCTAACCACGTTGAGGAGGTGAAGCAGGAGGCCTTGCAGGGTCCCAAAGACTCATTTCTGGCGGAGTTTGGGGGAGAGAAAGAAAGACTTTGGCTGCTTTCCCTGCATGCAGCCAAAGCAGAAAGAAAGAAAGAAGCGGAAAGAAGCAGCCCAGTGGCCAGGCTAGGTGCATGGGGTGAGTAGGGCAAGTTCCCCCCCCTGCCCTTTTCCCCCTCCCCTCACTACCTCGTGTTGTTTGCAATTCAAGTGACGCAAGCCTTGTGTTCCCGCGGGCTGTGTGGGCAGTGCAGCCTTGTGTTCCCGCACAGCCTGGATTAATTGCTTTGGGGATGACATTTCTCTGCGGACCACCAAAATTTCCTCACGGACCACCAGCGGTCCCCGGCCCAGTGTTTGGCGACTGGTCCCTTCCAACTCTGTTATTCTGTTATCCATGGCCTTCTCTAATCGGATACTTGGGAGATATGCCGGATCAAAACTCCTGCTGTATATGTATAGCAAGCACAACTGTGGGCTGAAGACAGCTGCCTTAAATGCAAGGCATTGGCAACCCAAATAAATAAAAATGACATATTTGTTTTGATAAAACATGACAATTACATAGCGTGCTTGACCTATATTTCAGTTAGCAGCTGAGTCTCTGGCTTCATGGGATCCCTCTGAATTGCTGTTTACTAAACACCCCCAATCGATCTCTATGTATGTGCGCATTCTAAGCTATCTATTTGGGATACTGCTAAATTTTACTACTGCTATTAATGCCACCGCTAATCCCCATTTTTAACACTCGCCAATACTGTCGTCTTGCACAGTTGCCAGCAAATTGTCTCAGCTTCTCAGTTGCTCAACTGAGCTGAGTTTATGCAGAGCCAGTGCATTCTTCCTTAAAGATGCTCCTTCGGTCTGTGTTTAGATAATGAGCAAAGAGAAGCTGTAATAATATATATATTACATTTATGTTTGATGCTTCTTGATTGCACTCTCCTTTTAATTGTTACTGTGCATGCCAGCCACTTGGCAATCCCTTCTTGTGAAAAGGCAGCTCTCTAAATTTGCTAAATAAATAATTATGCAGGGCTCACATAAAGGAAGATCATGAACTCGTGATTACACCAGAAATGAATTCAATGGCTTATTGATACACCAGATCAAGGAAGGAAGGAAGGAAAGGGAGCATGAAGCTGTCAGCTTAAATAAGAAATGTAAAGTGGTTTGCATCCGTCCGCTGATGGAAATAAATTGCTAGGTGGGTGAGAGCAAAAAGGAATTTATAAAGCAATTGCTTTTGAAAGAAGAAGTAATATCCAAGTTATTCCTCTTAAAAGACAGGCACGTCAATGGCCAAAGCTGACTTTGTATCTCCTGCAGTTGAAAAGAATTCTTAGTTGTTTAAAATGTTCATGTTTTGAGTTGTAAACACAACAGTGCAAAATGCTGAAAAGCAAAGGTTTTTGGGGCAGACTAACCGACCCTGCTGTACGTCGCAAGGACAAACTGAACAAGCTCTTATAAAACACTTGGAATATTGCATTCGGTTTTGGCCATCATGATATTAAAAAAAGAGATGTTGACCCTCTAGAAAGATTGCAGAGAAGAGCAAAAAAGATAATTGGGGGATTGTCAGAACCGGAAGTAATAAAGTTTGAATCTCACCACTGACACCCACCCACCCACAAACG
>CM019163.1:4272130-4284630 GCA_009733165.1 Naja naja
TTTATTTTTCCAAGAACAAACGTAACAAACAAACATACAACACATAGATCCATATCAATTTCAAGTATGTCGGTCTTTTCAAAATCACAGTGCCTTCCCCTCATTATTCATACTCAGTATTACAAAAAGGAAAAACTATAATCGTTATTATTAATCCTCTATCATATTATATCTCTATATAATTTCAACAGTTCTATCTATCTTTATATTCCCAAAAATATATTACCAAACTTTTTATCTAACCATTGATAGAACCTATTCCATATCTTATAAAACTGCTTTTCTTCTTGGTCCCTAATTTCAAATGTTAATCTACTCATTTCGGCACAGTCCAAAATCTTCTTAATCATTCCCCTTCATGCGTAGGTGTCTTATCATTTCTCCAGTTTTTAGCAAATACAATCTGGCAGCTGTCAATACATTAACAATCAAATATTCAGTTCTTTGTTGAGTGTCTCTGGTACAATTCCCAACAGAAATATCCTCAGGTTTCAAGTCTATATGTTGTTGTGTCATTTTTTCCAACCACATGTGGATTTTTAGTCCAATATCTTTTAGCATCAGCGCAAGTCCACCACATGTGATAGTAGGAGCCAGGTATCTGATGACATTTCCAACACTTATCTGATTTGTCCTTGAACATTCTTGCAATCCTTCTCGGGGATAGGTGCCCTGTAAAACATCTTATACAAATTTCTTTATATACAGTTGACATTGTCATTTTATAATTCTGATCCCACAGTGTTTGCCATCTCTCTAGATCTATCCATAACCAAATTTTTTCCCCCAAGCAATCATTGTTTCCTTAACCTGCTCCTCTTCCATTCTAACTTCTAATAAATGACCATAGAGTTTTTTAATCACTTTTTCATTCGTATCACCATCAAAATTTTATCTAGTTCAGTTGGTTTTATAAATACCTTCAGTCTTAACATCCTCATCATATCTAGATTGTATTTGCAAATATGAAAACCAATTCATTTTTTATAATATCTTGTTCTTAGTGTTTGCAGCGATTTGAGTTCACCCTTTTCATTTAAAACCTCTCCATATCTAACTGTTTGTTCCTTCTTGTATATTATTGAATATGAAAGGCTTCAATAGTAGATACCCATAATGGAATTTTTATATAATGTTGTTTTCTAGTTTTTCCCAATTTAAAATAAAGCTTCTCGAACATAGTGTTTCACTCTTGACACTCTGATTTTATCTGACAGGTCTGACCAAATATCCTTGTTTTTAGTTCCCTTATACCGTTTTTGTTTCACTCTTGACACTCTGATTTTATCTGACAGGTCACTGACCCATCCATGGACACAGATAACAGAAAAGGTAATCTTGGCTCCGTTTTCTAATCAATCCCCTTTTCTCTACTCCGTTGATCTGGATTGGGAGTGATTTCACAAGATTGCTCCTCTTTCTTGGTAAAGGAATTCCTGTTCCCGCCCATTCACCACCCCACAAAGCAGCCCCAAATCAACATGCTAGAACATCCTGTGTCCTTTGATGTCAGCATTCCTCACACCGTGAGCCCATCAGAAACAAAAGGCAAGTTCTCCTGAGGTCACTTCCCCAGACAATCTGGGGCCCTGGGGTTCCCAAGCATCGTGAGCCTCATCGAGAAAGAAATGGGGGTGGAGGTCCCTTGATTCCAGCAGCGGATTAGAAATCACACCTGGCAAAGGTCGAGGTAGGTCAAAAGGTATCTCTGGCGAGCTGCCAATTCAGGAGGCGAGCTTGACAAGAGATTCACAGAGAGGCAACCTGCCTGAATCCATCCATCGATCCCTTCTCTTCTCAAGGGCTTTCAAAAAAAAAACCACCTCTTGAAGCCCAAGGGTGACAAGCCCAGCCCAGAAGAAGTGCAGATTTCAGGCTGAAACAAGAATGGAGGTTGTCCAAAGAAGCAACTTGGCGACCCACTGGAGATGCATAAAGAGGACCTAAATGCATAGAGAGTTTGTAGAAACATATAAACATAATAAACTGATGAAAAAGAGTAGGGTAGGGTGGGGTGAGGGTGGGGTGGGGTGGGGTTGGGTGGGGTGGGGGTGGGGTGGAGTGGAGTGGAGTGGAGTAGAGTGAGTAGAGTAGAATAGAACAGAATAGGAATAAAAATAGAGTAGGACAGAACACAACATAACAATAAATTAAAACTAGAATAGAATGAAGTAGAATAGAATAAATTAAGAATGGAATGGAATAGAATAAGAATAGAATAGAATGAATGGAATGGAATGGAATAGAATGGAATGGAATGAATGGAATGGAATGGAATGAATGAATATAGAATAGAATAGAATAGAATAGAATAGAATAGAGATAGAATAGAAAAGAAAAGAAATATGGAATGGAATGGGTAGAAAGAGAATAGAATAGAATAGAAAATGTGGAATGGAATGGAGCGGAACACAATAAAGCTGGAAGGACCTTAGGGGTCCTCTACTCCAGCTTCCTGCTCAAGCAGGAGAACCTATAGTACCTATAATGCCTGTATCCTGTAAGAGCCAATAATCCATTGAGTCTGCCCTTCAAGAAGGTTTTTGGGGGGGTGGGGGGTGGGCTTGTTTTAGTTTTCTAATTATTTTATTTATACTTTTATTTACTTATTCATTTATTGTGTTACTTGTTTACTAAATTTTAGTCTGATGATGGAGGTGTCTGTTCATGTCTTTAAACTCAGTTACTGAGGGATGACCCTCTACCTCCACTGGAAGTTGGCTCTGAGCTCCCTTCTCGTTCTGCAGCGCAAAAGGCAAACCACCTTTTCAACTTTCCTTTCCCGCACTTTCCATTCCGTAAAAGGCGAGGAGGAACCTGGTGGGATCAGCTCGGCTTCAGCAGGCCCCGTTCTAACAGCGCCCGCCTCTGTTTCCACAATGGTTGAAATCTCTTTCGGCCTGTGTGACCAGAAAGCAGGGGGTCGATGGTGGTTGTTAGGTTGGGTGGGGGACTTTACCTGTAGCGTCTCTTTTCACCTCAATGGGATGTAAGGAGAGCAGAGGGGTATTAGGCGGTTCTCTGACGGTTTGAGAACGTGTGAAATTTTGAGTAGTTCAGAGAACCAGCAAATCCACCTCTGACTGGCCCCACCAACCCCATCTGTCTCTGCCTCCCATTGAGTCCCAGCTGATGGGCTGGGTCTTCTTTGGTGCCCTGCACAGGAGAAGCGAGCTGGAAAGCAGGTTAGTGGGGTGGGGGAGGAAGGGGATTTTGCAGTATCCTTCCTGCCACGCCCACCAAGCCACGCAGAACCGGTAGTTGAACCCCACCACTGAAGGAGAGGCCCACCCGACCTTAGTCTCCACAAACCAGTTTCTTCACTATGCAAGGGATCTCGGCGTGGCGAATTCTTTCAGCTGCCCCACCTGCCGAGCTGTGATGGGGTGCTCCCACATGGGAATTGTTCATGGCAGGGCAGAAGAACAAAGGTTTGCTCCGTCCCAGGCACGGATGGCGCATGTCTGCAGAGAATGGCAAAGTGGGGAACTGACCACAAGGAGAATCGGTCAAGACCTTTGGAGGAAGGCCTGGTTGATTTATAAAATAAACCAAGAAGTAGAGATTGGAAGATCATGGGGATGTTGCATTGGTCCTAAGTGTGAAAAGGGGTCATAAGCAGGGGTGGGTTTTTACGGTTCTGTTGACTCTGCAGAACTGGTAGTTCTGAAGAGCAGCAGACATAGAACCGGTTCTATGTCTGCTGCTGTTTTGGGCCACCCACCCGCCAGCTCTTACAATCTTTATTTCCTGCTTTTCAACTTCAGCTGCTGTGAGAGGCATAGCTGCGGTTGAAAAAAGAAGCTCTTTCAAGCACTGCTGATGAAGATTTACAGGCACATGCGTGCAGCATGCGCAAAAACACAAACATCAAATCGCATAAAACATCTAAACATAAGTAAATCACCACAAAACGGTAGTTAACCCTGTGGATCTGGTCATAAGTCACTTTTTCAGTACCGTTGTAGCATTGAACAGTCACTGAACAAACTTTTAAGTTGAAGACTGCCTGTGCTCTATCTTGAAGGACTGACATATATCTTGATGATGTAATTGTGTCATCTGCGCACCCAACATGCTCATCATCTCCTCACGGTTTACACAGGTGCCATTATTGCAGAAGGTTATGAAACATCAGCTTACCACACATGTCTTAATGAGAAAGTGTTACCAATGGAGCACCTCACTCAGTAACTCACCAGTAAGTTGTCACAAATGCCATTTGCAATTTTGGCAAGGGTGTTTGCATCCAGAGGAGCCACCAGCATGAGGTCAGTAGCGCCTCAACTCAATATGGAGCACAGGGTCAGTGCGCTTTTTCCACTTCTGAGGACAAGATACTGCTTCAATTAATGTCATTCAGCCAGCATGCTCCATTGGTTCTCGTATATACAATCCAGGTTACCATGCTTTCCTGCTCATCTTCCTAGGCTCGGTAAAACGAACTCAGAACCAACCAATTTATCACAATTCAAACAGTTTGTGAACTGCAAATAAAAGTTCCTTAGCCATAAAGGAGAAGCTAAACCTGTTTGAACGATGCTGACCTGCCATTCATTGGAGTCGAATGGATTGTTACAGGAATCTCTTGACTTTATAGAAGTGCTTTGCATTTTCTGTTGTCACCACCAGAACTTCCAGCTAAAAAGAGACAAACACTGGTATGAATGAAGGGTCTCTAAAGTGGACCAGTGAATAAAAACAACGAAAAACTGCTCACTCCAGGTATCTTCAGAAGCTCTTCCACCAAAAGAGGCAACTTTAGCGCAGCCACACTCCCAGTTACCCCAACCAGGATGTGGGCATTCTTCTCCGAAGACCTGGGGCAGATTGGTGGCAGAGGAGACACCGTACCCTCCATGATCAGGCTGAGAGAGATCCTTTATCACCTGTAAAACAAGAAAACATGAGGACTACTGCTCCAAATTAAATGCCTCTGTAGTGCATTTGGTCAATTGCAAGACTCACTGGTTAATTTTACTCTCCAAAGCTATGTTCACCTAGAGATGCCTCATGGGGGACATGGGCAGCATAGATGGATGGATGGAATTAGATAGATGATGATAGATAGATAGAGGATAGATAGATGCAGGATGGATAGATAGATGATGAATAGATAGGGATGGATAGATAGATGACAGACAGACAAACAGATAGAATAGATGAATGATGGAATGAATGGAGTAGATGATGGATACAGGATAGATAGATACAGGATAGATAGATAGAATGAATGATGGATAAATGAATGGAATAGGATAGACAAATGATAGATAGATAAATAGATAGATAGATAGATAGATAGATAGATGATATAGACAGACAGAGACAGACAGACAGACAGACAGACAGACAGACAGACATAGTTTCAGACATATTAAATGATAAGAGGGAGTGGATATAGATAATTGTGATAGATGATAGACACAAGATAGATAGATAGATAGATAGATAGATAGATAGATAGATAGATAGATAATGATTATTGTGATTGATAGATATATGATATAATTGTGATAGATATATAATTGTGATAGATAGATAGATAGATAGACAGACAGACAGAGACAGACAGACAGACAGAAAACCCAGCTGTTTTTCAAGTGCCACATGGTGATTTTCAGGGGCAAAACCCACCCAGGCTATGTTCCTATTAAGCAAGAACCAGAAGAAAAGCCCTGAGGATTCTGGAAAAACCCCAAGTGAGAGCAACGTCTGAAGAGGCTCAACCTTTGACCAGCCACGAAGCTTCACTGGGGGAAGCAATCGCTCGTTCTTGCAGGTTGGCCTACCTTACAGGAAGGGTTTGGGATGGGGGGGAGAAAGATGTGAACTTGCCTTCAGCTTTCCCTGCCTTCAGAGTCTAGATCCGATATATCAAAAAGGGAAGAGGGCAATAAGGGCACAACCCACGGATCAAAAAGTTCCGGCCGGCGGATGTCAATAAAGACTGTACCTTCCGGTTCTTTCTGGATCATAGAGAGCACGGCGCTTTAAACGGCCTCAACTTCCGTTTCTTTCTCGAAGTGGTTGACGACGGCTCTAGCGACTGGACGAGCTCTTCTGACTCCACTTCCGGGTAGGATTTATTTATTTATTTTTATTTTATTGGACTTATATGACCATAGATTGGATTCCTAGACCCATACGCAACTCGCTTCTCCCTCCCTCCCTCTTCAGGAGGATAGAAGCGATGCCCCAAATCAGAATGTTAGTTTTTAGTTTTAGAACAGAGACCTGCAAACTTGGCAACTTTGAGACTTGTGGACTTCTGGGAGTTGCGAGCTGAGGAATTCTGGGAGTTGAAGTCCACAAGTCTTAAAGTTGCCAATTTGGAGACTTCTGTTTTAGAATGTGGACAGTAGAGCAAACACACACGCTTCGAGAGCTAAGATAGGAGTCTCTGTTTTTAAGAGAAATCCTATACTTCTTCAGTGGCTCTCCTGATGCTAAATTTGTTGAAAACCCCTCTTCATATTACACATTTTGCAATTTGGAAGCTCTAAGCAATGTTTTTCAAACTTGGCTGTATGATGAGTGGATTTCAACTCCCAGAATTCCCCTGTCAGCAAGGAACGGCTGCAGAATTCTGGGAGTTGTGGTCCACTGATTTGGCCAAGTTTGAAAAACTCCGCTCTAGACTCCTGTGCAGTTTTGTCTCGTTGCAGTGGAAATACTTTTTTTTTTGCAGGTTTCGGTGCTTCTATTTCAATAATGGATTTTTGCTTTTGAAAATGTGCTTTTGCCGAAACTGCCACTAGGTCAAGGCAAGAAAAAGCACCTAAGCAATAGGACTTACCAAAGAAAATAATGATGTGCATAAAATGCATCCGGCTCACATGTGGTTTAACTGTGGCTTATATAAACCAAGTCCCCGTTCACACTCAGATACCTCAACACTCTTTCTAGCCTCTTCACCCAATTCCCTCACAGCTCATCAGACCTTCCTGCAAATTGACATCTCTGTTTCAGGTCTAACCATCTAGTACAGAAGGGAGCAAAAAGGCATTTTATTCATACAGTTTATTTTATTCATTAATTTCCAGGTTGACACTGTTTTCATCAGGGACAGACATGGAACAATTGTATAATCACATGTGGTCAGATGTTTTAAAATCCCCCCTCCTTTTCCCATTGAAATACTATTTAAAAAAAAAAAAAGATCGCACGGTGAATTAGATACAGCGTCAGAATTGTGATGGCCACGGCTATTCTGTGACACGATTCTTCTCCACCGAAGGAGAATAGATCTCTATTAGTGCTAGAATAAATGGAGCCCATTTGGAATCAATGCAAATATACAGACGTCCACCTCTTGTTCAGAATAATGACAACTTTCTCAGCTTCTGCTATCAGACGGTTGCGATCAGCACAGTCCAACAAATAAAAGCACTCTTAAGAATCGAAGAATGTACAGGAATGTTTCTCCACCTTGTCAAGGTTGAGATGTGTGGATTTCAACTTCCAGAATTCCAGTGAAGTTGTTTTCTGGCAGATATTCCGCTACTAGGTAACGTTCGCCATCTCCATCAACACCATCAGAGCACTGACGACGTTACCTAGCTGGGTCAGGAAACGTCTGCAAGAAAACCTCACCAGGCTCAGAGAGCACCAAGGACCCCACAATGCTACCTTAACTGACATGTGTTGGAGAGGTTTGTCCAGATTAACAGAGTGGGAAGGGACCTTGTAGGTCATTAGTCCAACCCCACCCCCTGCCCAAGCAGGAGACTACACTATTTCTGAAAAATGGCAGTCCAATCTCTTCTTGAAAGCCTCCAGTGATGAAACTCCTGCAACTTCTGTTCCATCGGTTGATTGTTCTCACTGTGAGAAAAATTCCTCCTTATTTCCAGGTTGAATCTCTACTTAATCAACTTCCATCCATTATTCGTCCGGCCTTCGGGTGCCTTCGAAAATAGTTTGACCCTCTCTTCTCTGTGGCAGCCCCTCAAATACTGAGAGGAAGGGGTCAAGCTATTTTCCAAGGCACCTGAAGACCAGACAAGGAACAATGGATAGAAACTGCTCAAGGAGAGATTCAACCTAGAAGTAAGGAGGAATTTTCTGACAGTGAGAGTAATCAACCAATGGAACAGAAGTTGCCTTTGGAAGTTGTGGGAGCTTCATCTCTGGAGGCTTTCAAGAAGAGATGGATGCCTGAGATCAACACAGCTGCTTAAAGCAAGACAGCTTAACTGCACCTGAATGCTCCCCTTCTCAACAAATGCCCATTATGGTTTGGTAGACTTGATAGATCCTGCAAAGAAGTGGAATCACCCAAGGGAACCAAGCAGAAAAAGTCTGCAAGTGAGGAAAAACAGAAATCAAGATTCAATATAGGATAAAGGGTTTATCCTATATCCTATTTATTTGCAAAGTTGCCTTGATTTATTTATTATTTTTACCAACTCCCTGCAGCTACTCTTCTTGAAAGGAAGGGAGCTAATACTTTGCAAGGAAGTCAGAGCAAAACGTTAGCAGCTTGGCTGCTTCCAAAGCAAGATGAATCTGCTTTTAAAACCTTAGAACCTAGAAATATGGACCGGATGATTTCAGAGAGCAAAAATACAACCAGGTCTTCATGGAAGGAAGAGTTGGGTTGGAAACCTATCCTAAAATCCACAGCGTGTGGTGGTTTAGTCTTTCCAGATGTTTTTAAAGGATGGCCTGCTTTTCATTATATCGTTAGCTCTGATCAATTGAGAAAGCGTAGACTCGTAAAATATGAATTTGCTTACACTGAAAGGAAGCTGCCTAAGAAGGGAACAGAATAGAGATGATGAAAACATCCCAGACAGATGTAGGCTGTCTTGGCTTCCATCTTGATAAAAATGGCCTTCCCAGGAACGTGAAATAAGCCCATATTTAGCCAGGTTTCTAACTTGCTGGGGTTATTGCTGCAGCTTTTAGAGAGAGAAAGAGGAAGGAGTGAAGGGTTACGAAGCCAACAATCCACCTATACTGCAGGGAGAATCGGCAACCATCAAGAATGGGTGAAATGCTCCAGGGCTTCCCTCTCATAGAGGTGAAGACCTCTTCCCTCCTGTGCTCCGAGGCAGCTAGAAAAATCATGATCACCACAAGAAAAATGTCGAAAAACACCACCATACACAGTTTCACCAAAAAAAAAAAGGAGAAATGAGCACACACACACACACACACACATACAGGCACCACAGCACAACACAACTGTCCTGCAGGGCAATGCGTTTCTTCATCAGAGGAGGAAGAGGAGGAGAGAGAAGACACCACAGGAGTCAAAGGACGGGGACTCAGGGAGAGGAAGAAGAATCCAATTCAGAGATTTTTCTCGTGGAAAGGTCTCTCCCGCCATCTTGCTGCCTCCTCTCCCCAACCGGCAACAAGATGGTGGAATTCATCCCTTGGAAACCTACACCACCTACCCGCACCCTCAACCCACGCCTTCTTCGTTCCTTCCTTTGCCCACCTAAAGCCAACATCTTCTGGGGTTCACCTCGGGCTTCTCACATGTCGTTGGGGTAGTTATAGTTAGGGGTGGCTGAGTACTGCGTTTCGTGCTGCATCATGGCGTTGTGAGCGGCACCCACGGCCACGTTTTGTGCCGCCTGCTGGACCTGGGGGTTTTTCCAGGCGCCGGTGGTCCACTCCTCCTGAGCTTTGCTGAAACTGCCGCCGCTCCCTCGGTAAAATTTGTGCACCTGCAGAGGAAGGAGAGAAGAAGGGATCAGCCGGACCCCTGATGTGTGCGATGCTTCTGCGGCACTGAATTAGAATTAGAATTGAGTAGAATCGAGTAGAGTATCATAGGCACTGAATTAGAATTAGAATTAGAATTGAGTAGAGTATCATAGAGTATTGTAGAATAGAATAGAATAGAAAATAGATTGGAAAATAGAGTAGAGTAGAGTAGAGTAGAGTAGAGTAGAGTAGAATAGAATTAGAAATAGAAATAGAAATAGAAATAGAAATAGAAATAGAAATAGAAATAGAAATAGAAATAGAAATAGAATAGAATAGAACGATTGGCATAAAAGTGACACATTGAAATACTGAATAACTAAATAATGAAAGATTATAATTTAATAAAAAATATGTGTAATATTACTAGAATTATATAAGCTTGTTAAATGAAACAAATATGATTAATACTATTTTATGTGTATCGAAATGTATGACACTCAGGTGCTACTGTTCACGCATTGATATGTTTGTAAAAAATAAAAATAGAATAGAATAGAATAGAATAGAATAGAATAGGAAAGAAGCTGGAAGGGACCTTGGAGGTCTTCTAGTCCAACTGGAACCTCATCACTAAGTGATATGATTGTTAAGTGAACCATCACATGACCATTCCTGATTTTATAATCTTTCTTGGCATGGTCGTTCAGCAAATGCATTGACTGCTTGTCCCAAAGGATGGTTGCAAATGCCAGTCATGTGATCCCAGAATGCCCCAACTATCCTTAAGTGCAAGGGAAGATTGCATGACCCTTTTTTTTCCCCAGTGATGTCGTAGCTTTGAACGGTGGCTAAACAAGCAGGTTATAAGTTGAGGACTCCCAGAGAAGGAACAAGGCGACTCATTTTCCCTCTTCCCTCCAGACCTTCCTTCCTCCCTCTCATGCTGCACCTCTTCAGTTGGTAAACCCAAGGCAAATGTTATCCTTCTTTATGGATCAGCGCGCTTCTTCAAAAAGTATAAAAGGCTTTCCATGCATAAAGCACTTTTTCTTACCATACTGAGAGCAATGAAGGAGAACACAGACATGGCTGTGAAGAGAATGGTGGGAATGAGCATGACGACAGCCGAGCCCACATTGGTTCCAAAGAAAGAGATCGTTGCAATCCAGCCACTGCAGCAAAAAAAAGAAAAGAAAAGGTGACGAAAATATCTATTATTCCTTCCTCCTCCTATTTTACCCACAACAACCCTGTGAGGTGAGTTGGGCTGAGAGAGAGGGACTGGCCCAAAGTCACCCAGTTGGCTTTCATGGCTAAGGGCAGGACTAGAACTCCCAGCCTCCTGATGATTGTCCCAAAGTCACCCAGTTGGCTTTCATAGGTAAGGCAGAACTAGAACTCCCATCCTCCTGGTGATTGGTCCAAAGCAGGGGTGGGATCCGACAGGGTTAACTACCGGTTCGGTGATTTACTATGTGCTTCCCTGCATGCTGTACACGTGTGTAAATCTTCGTCAGCTTGCTGCCTGGACAGCTGAGCAGCGCTGCGTGCAGGGAAGCAGTGTTTGAAAAGCTTTTTTCCTGCTTTTTCAACGAGCTGTGCTCACGCAGCTGAGGTTGAAAATGCAGGAAATAAAGGTCAGGTAAGAGCCCGGCAGGGTGGTGGGAAAACAGCAGCAGACATAGAACCAGTTCTATATCTGCTGCTCTTCAGAGCTACCAGTTCTACAGAGCTGGACGGAACCGATAGAATCCCACCCCTGGTCTAAAGCCACCCAGTCGGTTTTCATGGCTAAGGCAGAACTAGAACTCCCAGCCTCCTGGTGATTGGTCCAAAGTCACCCAATCAGCTTTCATTTGACCAAGTCCATCAGAATGTTTTCTGCCCGTCTTTTCCAACTGGGGATCTGTGGCAAGAGCTGGATCCCAAGTTCCACGAACGCCGATAAAACACCAGAAGGCTGAAGCACCAACAACCATCCCAAACTTACCAAACTCCCCAGCCGGGGATGCCGACGGCTTGAATGATGCTGATCACAAGCTGCGCCATGAAGGTGAAGAAGAAAGCCATGAAGCTGAAGGAGCTGTCCGTCCTGCAAAAAAATAAAAATAGAAGGGACTGTCTACTCAAACCTCAACAGCTTCCCGAGGGGTGGACTTCAACTCCCAGAATTCCCCAGAGAGGCAGAGTCATGGCAAGGATCGCTGGTTGCTGCCGTCCAATTCAGATTCCCATGCAGTTCCCTGTGCCTCCGCTTTGTTTTTATATATTATCTTTTACTCATTAAACATGAAACTCAGTCAACTGAACATTTAAAAATAAATCACAAATATCATTGAATGGCTCTGATGGTTGATACAGGTTGCTGCCAGCATTCTAGGTATCAACCAAGTATCTAGGATGCTGGCAGTAACCTGTACCAACTACGAGCGCCTGTCAATGATATTTGAACATTTTTAAATGTTCAGTTGACTGAGTTTCATGTTTAATGAATAAAAGAGATAATAATAATAATTTGTGACGCATTTTTAAATGTTCAGTTGACTGAGTTTCATGTTTAATGGATAAAAGAGATGATAATAATTTGTGATCCATTTTTAAATGTTCAGTTGACTGAGTTTCATATTTAATGGGTAAAAGATAATATAAAAATTATTATTATTGTCAGTATTGGTTAATCTTTAGTGAGATTCACAGCCTTTGGGGCTGGTCGGTAGTAAGACAGCTCGAGTCCTAACCAAGGACCTAGGAACTGTTCAGGTGGCTTAAGTGTTAAGGTAAATAATTATAATTATTATTATCGTCTCTTTTATTCATTAAACATGAAACTTAGT
>CM019163.1:4286830-4373142 GCA_009733165.1 Naja naja
GGAAAATAGCTTGACCCCCTTCCTCTCAGTATTTGAGGGGCTGCCACAGAGAAGAGAGGGTCAAACTATTTTCCAAGGCACCGGCCAGATGAATAATGGATGGAAGTTGATTAAGTAGAGATTCAACCTGGAAATAAGGAGGAATTTTTCTCACAGAGAACAATCAACCGATGGAACAGAAGTTGCAGGAGTTTCATCACTGGAGGCTTTCAAGAAGAGATTGACTGCCATTTTTCAGTAGAGTCTCCCTGCTTGAGCAGGGGTGGGTTGGACTAATGACCTACAAGGTCCCTTCCCACTCTGTTAATCTGGACAAACCTCTCCAACGACGCCAGTTAAGGTAGCATTGTGGGGTCCTTGCTCTGAGCCTGGTGAGGTTTTGCAGATTTCCTGACCCAGCTAGGTAACGGCCAGTGCTCTGATGGTGTTGATGGAGATGGCAACGCTACCTAGTAGCGAATATCTGCCAGAAAACAACTTCACTGGAATTCTGGAAGTTGAAATCCACACATCTCAACCTTGACAAGGTGGAGAAACATTCCTGTACATTCTTCGATTCTTAAGAGTGCTTTTATTTGTTGGACTGTGCTGATCGCAACCGCCTGATAGCAGAAGCTGAGAAAGTTGTCATTATTCTGAACAAGAGGTGGACGCCTGTATATTTGCATTGATTCCAAATGGGCTCCATTTATTCTAGCACTAATAGAGATCTATTCTCCTCGGTGGAGAAGAATCGTGTCACAGAATAGCCGGGCCATCACAATTCTGACGCTGTATCTAATTCACCGCTTTTTTTTTTAAATAGTATTTCAATGGGAAAAGGAGGGGATTTTAAAACATCTGACCACATGTGATTATACAATTGTTCCATGTCTGTCCCTGATGAAAACAGTGTCAACCTGGAAATTAATGAATAAAATAAACTGTATGAATAAAATGCCTTTTGCTCCCTTCTGTACTAGATGGTTAGACCTGAAACAGAGATGTCAATTTGCAGGAAGGTCTGATGAGCTGTGAGGGAATTGGGTGAAGAGGCTAGAAAGAGTGTTGAGGTATCTGAGTGTGAACGGGACTTGGTTTATATAAGCCACAGTTAAACCACATGTGAGCGGATTCGCACATCATTTATGCAGATGATACAGTTATTTTCTTTGGTAAGTCCTATTGCTTAGGTGCTTTTTCTTGCCTTGACCTAGTGGCAGTTTCGCAAAAGCACATTTTCAAAAGCAAAAATCCATTATTGAAATAGAAGCACCAAACCCAAAAAAAAAAGTATTTCCACTGCAACGAGACAAAACTGCACAGGAGTCTAGAGAGTTTTTCAAACCAAATCGGACAACTCCCAGAATTCTCAGCCGCCCTTGCTGACAGGGGAATTCTGGGAGTTGAAATCCACTCATCATACAGCCAAGTTTGAAAACATTGCTTAGAGCTTCCAAATTGCAAAATGTGTAATATGAAGAGGGTTTTCAACAAATTTAGCATCAGGAGAGCCACTGAAGAAGTATAGATTTCTCTTAAAAACAGAGACTCCTATCTTAGCTCTCGAAGCGTGTGTGTTTGCTCTACTGTCCACATTCTAAAACAGAAGTCTCCAAATTGGCAACTTTAAGACTTGTGGACTTCAACTCCCAGAATTCCTCAGCTCGCAACTCCCAGAAGTCCAAAAGCTGTTGGGCAGGTTCATCCTCCCAAGGGAGAAGCGAGTTGCGTATGGGTCTAGGAATCCATCTATGGTCATATAAGTCCAATAAAATAAAAATAAATAAATAAATCCTACCCGGAAGTGGAGTCAGAAGAGCTCGTCCAGTCGCTAGAGCCGTCGTCAACCACTTCGAGAAAGAAACGGAAGTTGAGGCCGTTTAAAGCCGCCGTGCTCTCTATGATCCAGAAAGAACCGGAAGGTACAGTCTTTATTGACATCCGCCGGCCGGAACTTTTTGATCCGTGGGTTGTGTACCCTTATTGCTTTCCCCCCTCTTCCCTTTTGATATATCGGATCTTAGACTCTGAAGGCAGGGAAAGCTGAAGGCAAGTTCACATCTTTCTCCCCCCCATCCCAAACCCTTCCTGTAAGGTAGGCCAACCTGCAAGAACGAGCGATTGCTTCCCCCAGTGAAGCTTCGTGGCTGGTCAAAGGTTGAGCCTCTTCAGACGTTGCTCTCACTTGGGGTTTTTCCACAATCCTCAGGGCTTTTCTTCTGGTTCTTGCTTAATAGGAACATAGCCTGGGTGGGTTTTGCCCCTGAAAATCACCATGTGGCACTTGAAAACAGCTGGGTTTTCTGTCTGTCTGTCTGTCTCTCTGTCTGTCTATCTATCTATCTATTCATCTATCTATCACAATTATATATCTATCATATCATTATATCATATATATCTATCAATCACAATAATCATCTATCTATCTATCTATCTATTCATCTATCTATCTCCATCTATCACACTATTCTATATCCATTCATCCTTCCACTCCCACTTCTATCATAATATGTCTGAAACTATGTCTGTTCGTTCTGTCTGTCTGTCGTCGTCTGTCTCTGTCTGTCATATCTATCTATCTACTATCTATCTATTCATCTATTATCCCATCTATCTACTTCTATCCTTTGCCTACATCTATTCCATTCATCTATCTATCTATCTATCTATCTATCCTATCTATCTATCCTGTATCTATCCATCTATCTATCTATCTATCTGTTTGTCTGTCTGTCTGTCTATCTATCCATCCTCTATCTATCTATCTATCTATCTATCCATCCTGCATCTATCTATCCTCTATCTATCTATCTATCTATCTATCTAATCTATCCATCCATCTATGCTGCCCATGTCCCCCATGAGGCATCTCTAGGTGGAACATAGCTTTGGAGAGTAAAATTAACCAGTGAGTCTTGCAATTGACCAAATGCACTACAGAGGCATTTAATTTGGAGCAGTAGTCCTCATGTTTTCTTGTTTTACAGGTGATAAAGGATCTCTCTCAGCCTGATCATGGAGGGTACGGTGTCTCCTCTGCCACCAATCTGCCCCAGGTCTTCGGAGAAGAATGCCCACATCCTGGTTGGGGTAACTGGGAGTGTGGCTGCACTAAAGTTGCCTCTTTTGGTGGAAGAGCTTCTGAAGATACCTGGAGTGAGCAGTTTTTCATTTTTATTCACTGGTCCACTTTAGAGACCCTTCATTCATACCAGTGTTTGTCTCTTTTTAGCTGGAAGTTCTGGTGGTGACAACAGAAAATGCAAAGCACTTCTATAAAGCCGAAGAGATTCCTGTAACAATCTACGACGACTCCAATGAATGGCAGGTCAGCATCGTTCAAACAGGTTTAGCTTCTCCTTTATGGCTAAGGAACTTTTATTTGCAGTTCACAAACTGTTTGAATTGTGATAAATTGGTTGGTTCTGAGTTCGTTTTACCGAGCCTAGGAAGATGAGCAGGAAAGCATGGTAACCTGGATTGTATATACGTAGAACGCAATGGAGCATGCTGGCTGAATGACATTAATTGAAGCAGTATCTTGTCCTCAGAAGTGGAAAAAGCGCACTGACCCTGTGCTCCATATTGAGTTGAGGCGTTGGGCTGACCTCATGCTGGTGGCTCCTCTGGATGCAAACACCCTTGCCAAAATTGCAAATGGCATTTGTGACAACTTACTGGTGAGTTACTGGAGTGAGGTGCTCCATTGGTAACATCTCTTTCTCATTAAG
Organism: Naja naja; assembly: GCA_009733165.1. Lineage (NCBI taxonomy): Eukaryota > Metazoa > Chordata > Lepidosauria > Squamata > Elapidae > Naja > Naja naja. Next base: position 4,290,544 of record CM019163.1, read on the forward strand.
ACATGTGTGGTAAGCTGATGTTTCATAACCTTCTGCAATAATGGCACCTGTGTAAACCGTGAGGAGATGATGAGCATGTTGGGTGCGCAGATGACACAATTACATCATCAAGATATATGTCAGTCCTTCAAGATAGAGCACAGGCAGTCTTCAACTTAAAAGTTTGTTCAGTGACTGTTCAATGCTACAACGGTACTGAAAAAAGTGACTTATGACCAGGGCTGGGATCCGACAGGGTTAACTACCGGTTTGTGGTGATTTACGATGTTTTAGATGTTTGGTGATTTACAGTGTGTTTCTCTGCATGCTGCACGTGCGCCTGTAAATCTTCATCAGCAGTGCTTGAAAAAGCACTTTCTTCCTGCTTTTTCAACCGCAGCTATGCCTCGCACAGCAGCTGAAGTTGAAAAAGCAGGAAATAAAGATCAGGTAAGAGCCTGGGCGGGTGGGTGGCCCAAAACAGCAGCAGACATAGAACCGGTTCTATGTCTGCTGCTCTTCAGAACTACCAGTTCTGCAGAGCCGAACAGAACCGGTAAAAACCCACCCCTGCTTATGACCCCTTTTCACACTTAGGACCAATGCAACATCCCCATGATCTTCCAATCTCTCTACTTCTTGGTTTATTTTATAAATCAACCAGGCCTTCCCTCCAAAGGTCTTGACCGCATTCTCCTTGTGGTCAGTTCCCCACTTTGCCTTTCTCTGCAGACATGCGTCATCCGTGCCTGGGACGTGAGCAAACCTTTGTTCTTCTGCCCTGCCATGAACACCCTTATGTGGGAGCACCCCATCACAGCTCGGCAGGTGGGGCAGCTGAAAGAATTCGGCTACGTCGAGATCCCTTGCATAGTGAAGAAACTGGTTTGTGGAGACGAAGGTCGGTGGGCCTCTCCTTCAGTGGTGGGGTTCAATTTTTTTTTTACTACCGGTTCGGTGGGCGTGGCTTGGTGGGTGTGGCAGGGGAAGGATACTGCAAAATCCCCCTTCCCTCCCCACCCCACTAACCTGCTTTCCAGCTCCGTTCTCCTGTGCAGGGCAACCAAAGAAGACCCAGCCGATCAGCTGGGACTCAATGGGAGGCAGAGAATAGATGGGGTTGGTGGGGCCAGTCAGAGGTGGGATTTGCTGGTTCTCTGAACTACTCAAAATTTCCGCTACCGGTTCTCTAAAACCGGTCAGAGAACCGGCCGAATACCCCCTCTGCTCTCCTTACAATCCCATTAGGGCGAGGTGAAAAGAGACGTTACAGGTAAAGTCCCCCACCCAACCTAACAACCACCATCGACCTCCCTGCTTTCTGGTCACACAGGCCGAGGGGCCATGGCAGAGATTTCAACCATTGTGGAAAAAACAGAGGCGGCGCTGTTAGAACGGGGCCTGCTGAAGCCGAGCTGATCCCGAACTTGCAGGTACCCTCCTCGCGCTTTACGTGGGGCCGGAAAGAGGGGAGTCGGGAAAAGGAAAGCTGGAAAGGAGGTGGTTTGCCTCTTGCGTTGCAGAACGAGTAGCGGGAGCTCAGAGCCAACTTCCAGTGGAGGTAGAGGGTCATCCCTCAGTAACTGAGTTTAAAGACGCTTGGCGTAAACAGACACCTCCATCATCAGACTAAAATTTAAAAAGTAAACAAGTAACACAATAAATGAATAAGTAAATAAAAGTATAAATAAAATAATTAGAAAACTAAAACAAGCCCACCCCCCCCCAAAAACCTTCTTGAAGGGCAGACTCAATGGATTATTGGCTCTTACAGGATACAGGCATTATAGGTACTATAGGTTCTCCTGCTTGAGCAGGAAGCTGGAGTAGAGGACCTCTAAGGTCCCTTCCAGCTTCTATTGTGTTCCGTTCCATTCCATTCCACATTTTCTATTCTATTCTATTCTCTTTCTATTCCATTCCATTCCATATTTCTTTTCTTTTCTATTCTATTCTATTCTATTCTATTCTATTCTATTCTATTCTATTCTATTCTATTCCATTCCATTCCATTCCATTCCATTCCATTCTATTCCATTCCATTCCATTCCATTCTATTCTATTCTCTATTCTATTCCATTCCATTCTTTAATTCTATTCTATTCTACTCTATTCTATTCTAGTTTTTAATTTTATTGTTATGTTGTGTTCTGTTCTACTCTATTTTTTATTCCTATTCTGTTCTATTCTACTCTACTCTACTCTACTCCACTCCACTCCACTCCACCCCACCCCACCCCACCCAACCCCACCCCACCCCACCCCACCCCACCCTACCCTACTCTTTTTCCCTCATCAGTTTATTATGTTTATATGTTTCTACAAACTCTATGCATTTAGGTCCTCTTACGATGCATCTCCAGTGGGTCGCTCAAGTTGCTTCTTTTGGACAACCTCCATTCTTGTTTCAGCCTGAAATCTGCACTTCTTCTGGGCTGGGCTTCGTCTGCACTTTGGGCTTCAAGAGGTGGTTTTTTTTTTTTGGAAAGCCCTTGAGAAGAGAAGGGGATCGAGATGGATGGATTCAGGCAGGTTGCCTCTCTGTGAATCTCTTGTCAAGCTCGCCTCCTGAATTGGCAGCTCGCCACAGATACCTTTTGACCTACCTCGACCTTTGCCAGGTGTGATTTCTGCAATCCGCTGCTGGAATCAAGGGACCTCCACCCCCCATTTCTTTCGGATGAGGCTCACGATGCTTGGGGGAACCCCAGGGCCCCAGATTGTCTGGGGAAGTGACCCTCAGGAGAACTTGCCTTTTGCTCTGATGGGCTCACGGTGTGAGGAATGCTGACATCAAAGGACACAGGATGTTCTTAGCATGTTGATTTGGGGCTGCTTTGTGGGGTGGTGAATACGGGCGGGGAATGCCCAGGAATTCCTTTACCAAGAAAGAGGAGCAATCTTGTGAAATCACTCCCAATCCATGATCAACGGGAGTACCGAGAAAAGGGGATTGATTAGAAAAACGGGAGCCAAGATTACCTTATTTCTTTGTTATCTGTGTCCATGGATGGGTCAGTGACCTGTCAGATAAAATCAGAGTGTCAAGAGTGAAACAAAAACGGTATAAGGGAACTAAAAAACAAGGATATTTTAGAAGACACTATGTTCGAGAAGCTTTATTTTTAAATTGGGAAAAAACTAGAAAACAACATTATATACAAATTCCATTATGGGTATCTACTATTGAAGCCTTTTCATATTCAATAATATACAAGAAGGAACAAACAGTTAGATATGGAGAGGTTTTAAATGAAAAGGGTGAACTCAAATCGATGCAAACACTACAAGAACAAGGTATAAAAATGAATTGGTTTTCATATTTGCAAATACAATCTAGATATGATGAGGATGTTAAGACTGAAGGTATTTATAAAAACCAACTGAACTAGATAAAATTTTGATGGGTACAACGAAAAAGTGATTAAAAACTCTATGGTCATTTATTAGAAGTTAGAATGGAAGAGGAGCAGGTTAAGGAAACAATGATTGCTTGGGGAAAAATTTTGGTTATGGGATAGATCTAGAGAGATGGCAAACACTGTGGGATCAGAATTATAAAATGACAATGTCAACTGCATATAAAGAAAATTTGTATAAGATGTTTTACAGGTGGCACCTATCCCCAGAAGGATTGCAAGAATGTTCAAGGACAAATCGGATAAGTGTTGGAAATGTCATCAGATACCTGGCTCCTACTATCACATGTGGTGGACTTGCTGATGCTAAAAGATATTGGACTAAAATCCACATGTGGTTGGAAAAAATGACACAACAACATATAGACTTGAAACCTGAGATATTTCTGTTGGGAATTGTACCAGGACACTCAACAAAGAACTGAAATATTTGATTGTTAATGTATTGACAGCTGCCAGAATTGTATTTGCTAAAAACTGGAGAAATGATAAGACACCTAGCAGGAGGAAGTGATTAAGAAGATTTTGGACTGTGCGAAATGAGTAGATTAACATTTGAAATTAGGGACCAAGAAGAAAAGCAGTTTTATAAGATATGGAATATGTTCTATCAATGGTTAGATAAAAAGTTTGGTAATATATTTTGGGAATATAAAGATAGATAGAACTGTTGAAATAATATAGAGATTATAATATGATAGAGGATTAATAATAACGATTATAGTTTTTCATTTTTGTAATACTGAGTATGAATAATGAGGGGAAGGCACTGTGATTTTTGACCGACCGACATACTTGAAATTGATATGGATCTATGTGTTGTATGTTTGTTTGTTACGTTTGTTCTTTTGGAAAAATAAAACTTTTGTAAAAAAAAAAAGTGAAACAAAGACGCATGTGTGTTGTTGACGCAGAGTTTATTCATGTGTCCCTGCGTGCATAACAAATATTTTTTAAAACCCAATAACTCATCCCTCTTGGATAGACAGCTGCTCACCAAGAGTTTTTACCCTGTGGTAAGATGGGCGGCCTATAAATTTTATAAATAAATAGATTGATAAAAATATCAAAGACCTTTTCATTTTAAATGCTTGGTGCCAGGCCTGTGATAGGTAGTTCTCCACTTACAACTAGTTGCTTAACAACAATTGGAAGTTAGGATGAACTGGAAAAAACCCCAAAAGTCACATTCTCCAATAGAAGTAATTCAACGTTGCTTGATGTCATAAATCTCCACCTCAAGGGGACCAAGCATGGACAGCTCATTTCCCACGGGAAGAAGAATCACCTAGCCAAAACAACTCTCTCTATCTCCACTCCTCCCCACTTAGGAATGTGGCAAGCCCGAAACCCTTCCCCAGGACTGCCACAGAGAAAGTAGGAAAAAGAATATATACTAAGCCAAACTAAAATGGCTACACATAGGTCAATTTCGGGCTTGACATTATATCCCCAAAGTTATAACTGTAGCTCCATCATGTAATCACATTTGGGGGATGGGGCTGGCAACCAGCTTGCATTTACAACTGGTTGCAGCATCCCACAGTCATGTGATCTGGCAAAAAAACAACAACCCAGAAACCACCCCCAATCCATTGGATCAGCTGGGTTAAGACTTTAACGATCATACGATTCACTTAAGAACTTAATGATTTGCTTAACAACCACAGTGACTTATCTTAAGACTTGCAAGGACTTAAAACCAAATTCTGGCCTCAGCTGTGGTCATAAGTGGCGGAATAGCTTTACAACTTTCGCAAGACATGATGGGTGCTTTGGGGAAGAGGGCCTTATAGAGCTAGCAAAGTGTTTAAGTTCACATGTCAAAGTTCCCAGCTTCGGACATAAGTTAAAGGCGTTTTAATGGAGCTGTAAAATTCAGAAGCAAGTGAATACTTTTTTTTTTAATTAGCTGTGGCCAAGTTGGTTAAGTTGGGCTGTATGGGGAGTTTTAAGGATTGTTTTTAGTGTTTTAATTACATTTTGGGTTTCTACTAGATTTAATTTCTTTTTAAATTGTATATTTGTATCGTTTTTACTGTACACCGCCCTGAGTCCTTAGGGAGATGGGGCGGCTTAGAAATCCAATTAATAAATAATAAATAATAAGTTTTTCATTGGGGTTGTGAGCTTGACCAACATCTCACAGACTTGAGAAAAGGAAACTCGGTTGAGGTCTACGTATCTGAATAGAATATAACAGAATAGAATAGAATTTTATAGGCCAATTGTGATTGGACACACAAGGAATTTGTCTTGGTGCAAATGCTCTCAGTGCACATGAAAGAAAAGATATATTCGTCAAGAATCATCTGCACAGCCAAATGGAGGAAAAGTGGCTTAAAAATTTCAGGGCAGTCTCTTTGTGATCAGTATCATAGTTTCATCCCTTCACCAGGTGCTCACATATTTTTTAAACTTCTTGTAAGCTGTATTTGGGGTTTGGAAAGGAACGGTATTCTCGGGGACATGACCCAACTGAATGCACTGCGTATGCCACTTCTCAGCCCTTGGTATCCTCAGTCAAAAAGATCAGGCAGCAAGTCCATTTCTCTCCATCCAAGTCAGAGCTGAAGAAGCTTCTTGGATGAGAAGCGAAACATCTTCAGAGGAAAACAAGAAAGTCTATTTGCCTCTTGGAAAAGAAAAAAAAAAGCACTTTTGAGATAACCATGACCTGGATGTGACTGAGAATCTCCACAGCCATCAGGTAGCAAGTGAGCCATGTATCTTAGGAGGCCATCACTCAAAATCCTCAGGTAGCAGGTGGAGATCTGGAGATCTTTGGCCACCCAACAGATACTGCCGGATCTGCCGCTTCATACCTTGCTTGGCCTTTCTGTGTGCTGCGTGGCTCCTGGTGACTCTGGTCTGCTGAGTGAGGAAGAGCATTTTTATAGCTGTTGTGAAAAGTTGCGGTCCGAAGCTCGAAGGTAAAGGAAGGTCATGTTTGGAAACACCTTGGCAGCCAGGTGCCAAGTGGCCTTGCAGAGGGGTAGCCAGTGAGGTTGAGTTTTCATAAATATTGACGGCTGTTGCTCTACCCAGTTGTGCAAGCAGCTAAAAGCAGGGTGTGCTCTGCAAGCCAACACACCGGTGTGGAAGAGAACGCTCTTTGCCTTCAGGCCAAGGGAGGTCCTACAGAAGATTTGATTTTGTAAAAGCACAAAGCAAGCTGGCAATGGTCAAAATAAGACTGTCAGGATTCTGGCATTTACCCCCATTTAAATCATGAGTCTCGAGCCAAACCTCCAAAACTTCAAAAGGATTTATTGGGAGTTAACATGTCCGGGATTACCTGGGTGTAGCCAACTCTGAGGCACATAATTCACTGTCACTCTTGATCCTGGTTTTCCCTCCACCCCTTCTAGGTGGACCATAATTCATATTCTCCAATGGGTCACATCCCTAGCCAAGAGTCATTAATCATGCTCTGGTTAGAATTTTGGGCGGCAGAAACTTCGGTCACCTAGTTACTATCTTTGAAAAACTATTTATGGAATGCACTTTCGATTTGCAAGCAGCCTCACTGCTCTTTCAAACCCCTTTCTCCCTTCCCTTTCTGTTGGCAACTCTAAAGAGGCCGTAGAAATATTTTATGAGTTGACAAAGATGATCTGTTGGGCGTCGTTGACCTTCCAGCTCTTGTCCTATTGGAGGGAAATAGCCAAATAGAATCCTTAATGGAATGTGCTTTGGTGTCCTTGAGTTGCAATGGTTCATTTAGTGACAGTTCGACGTTACCCCGGCTCTGAAAAGAAGTGACTTGTGATCATTGAACAGCCTTCTCTCGGTCACATGATCAAAATTTGGACACTTGGCAGCCGGTTCAGATTTATGATGGTTGCTGACAACCCAAGTCCACGGGGAAGCCCAGTTCACTTAACAACCCCGTGACTAACTTATGAACTGCAATGATTTGCTTAACAACGATGGCAAGAGAGGCAGTAAATCAGGTCAAAGCTCACTTAAGCCATGTCTCGCTTGAGTACAGAAATTTTGGGGCTGCCTTGTGGAGGGCTACCTGTACTTGAGGTCGATCTTCATGCCTTCAAGGACCATCCTGGTTGCAGAAAAGTGTGTTTGTCTCCCCAGCAGATGGCAGTTAGGAGCTGGACCATAAGGCCAAGGATGTGTGTAGCTTAAAGAGTTTGGCTTAAGAGTCTGGGAACCGGGCTCTCGAGAACATTTCTCAACCTTAAGTTGTGTGAAGCACAACTCTCGCAATTAACAGACGTCATTCATTGTTTTTTGTTGCAATGCTGGCTGAAGTGTGATTTCTGAGAGCTGTCGTGTGCAGTCCGTTGGGGCTGCCTGGATTAAAACTTATGAAGAACGGTTGCAGGATTTGGCTTTGCCTGGTCTAGAGAAAAGAAGGACTACTGGGGATGGGAAAGCAGTCTTCCAGTATTTGAGGGGCTGCCCCAAAGAGGAGGCAGTCAACTTATTTTCCAAAGCATCAGAAGGCAAGACGAGAAACAATGGTTGGAAACAGTGGTGGGATTCAAATATTTTACTACCGGTTCTGTGGGGGTGGCTTGTGGGCATGGTGTGGCTTGGTGGGCGTGGCAGGGGAAGGATCTCCATTCCCTCCCTACTCCAGGGGAAGGTTACTGCAAAATCCCATTTCCTCCCCACCAAAGGTGGTCTTCAGCAGGTTCTGACCAGTTCTGGAGAACTGGTAGCAGAAATTTTGAGTAGCTCAGAAAACCAGCAAATACCACCTCTGGAGATTTTACAGTATTCTTCCCCTGCCACGCCCACCAAGCCACACCCACAGAACGGATAGTGAAATATTTGAATCCTACCACTGTTCCCCACCCCACTAACCTGCTTTCCACCTGCATTCTAAATAAATAAATTTAGATTCCTGTGCAGGGCAACCAAAGAAGAGACAGCCAATCAGCTGAGACTCAATGGGAGGCAGAGAATAGATGGGGTTGGCGGGGCCAGTCAGAGGTAGGATTTGCCGGTTCTCCCAACTACTCAAAATTTCTGCTACTGGTTCTCCAGAACTGGTCAGAACCTGCTGAATACCCGCCTCTGGTTGGAAACTAATCAACGAGAGAAGCAACATGGAATTAAGGGAAATTTCTTAACAATGAGGACACCTAACCAGTGGAACAGCTTGCTACTAGAAGGTGTGGGTGGTTCTTCATTGAAGGCTTTTAAGAAGAGACTGGACAGCCACTTGTCTCTTAAAAACCTCCAGTGATGAAGCACCCACAACTTCTGGAAGGCAAGCCCTTCCACTGGTAGTTGTCCTCACTGTTAAGAAATTTCTCCCTAATTCCACATGGCTTCTCTTCTTTATTTCCACCCATTGTTTCTTGTGCTTTGGAAAATAGGTTGAGCCCCTCTTCTTTGGGGGGAAGCCCATCAGATATTAAGATAAGATAGTCCCATCAAATTCTAAACAGGTGTAGACTGACCAAATCATTAGTTTACAATTATTCTAGATAAAAGATGAAAGGGTGCCATTATTGGGAAGTGGAGCGCTTGGAAGAGAGATGGCGGCATAAGCTCCTCAAAAGTGCAGATACCCTGCAAATTGCTCTTTCTTGCTGTAGTAATGGAAAGGTTTCTTATTTTCTAAACATAGGATAGTCTAGCGGAGTTCCTTATCTTTATCCTTGAGCTTCACCTGCAACTGATATAAGGGCCATGGCTCTCTTTAGACCTGGGAGAAAGTTACATAATAAAGAGTTGGAGTCTTTGCAGCGTGGTCAAGATGGGCTGTTTCCATGCCAGTTTGAGCTTCCTTGCTGGTGTTTGAGAAGGTTACATTAGGAAGCTGGCAATTAATTAATTAATTAATTAATTAATTAATTAATTTGATTTGTCAATCACTTACAAAATAATAGGTATAAGCATAAACATAGTTATGAATACATGAAATGGATACATATAAGAAAAATAAAGAAACAATAGGACAGGGACGGTAGGCACGTTGGTGTGCTTATGCATGTCCCCTACAGGCCTCTTAGGAACAGGGTGAGGTCAATAGTAAACAGTCTAAGATGAAAGTTTTGGGGGTTTGGGGAAGAAACCACAGAGTCAGGTAGAGTATGCCAGACATTGACCACTCTGTTGCTGAAGTCGTATTTCCTGCAATCAAGTTTGGTGCGGTTTACCTTGAGTTTGTATCTATTGGGTGCTCTTGTATTGTTATGGTTGAAGCTGAAGTATTCATTGACAGGTAGGATATTGCAATGTATGATTTTATATACTATACTTAGATCGGACCGAAGGCGACATAGTTCTAGGATCTAGGTCTAGAATTTCAAGTCTGGTGGCATAAGGTATTCTGCAATGAGGAGAGGAGTGTAGAACTCTTCTTGTGAAATATTTCTGGACTTTCTCAACTCTGTTAATATCAGATACATAATGTGGGTTCCAGACTGATGAGCTGTATTCGAGTATTGGTCTGGCAAATGTTTTGTATGCTCTAGTTAGTAGTGTGATATTACCAGAGAAAAAGCTATGTAATTCTTCTACCCAGCGCTGATTCCATCAAACTTCCGGATTCTCTGCAGTTCACCAAGCATATGGGACGCTCTCTGATATTGCTGCGGTGCCTCATTCGTCTCTCTGCCAGTCATTTGCCTTGCTTCCAAATATTGTTGGTTGATGGGATAAATAATTCAGGATCTGTTGACGTGAAGTCTTGCAACTGTTTGTAGACCCTGAAAGTACCAAAGTTCTGGACTTAGAAGCATCCATTGAGGCCTTCCTCTTCCCTTTTCCTTCCCTTCCCTTCCCTTCCTGTACTCATTTTTTATTTTAACAGAGCACTATTCTAACACATCCCTCCTTCCCTCTCTCCCTCCCTCCTTCCTTCCTTCTTTCCTTCCTCTCTCTCTCTCCTTTCTTCATTTTTCCTCCCTCCCTCCCTGAAAAAAAAACAGATAATATAGATATGAATGGATGGGTGTCTCCCAAACACCCTCTCACCATTTCTCCAACTTCACAAGACATTAGAATACCTAGTCATTGTTCTTCTGAGCTATGTGTCTCGGTAACTCATTCCTCACCGATTTTATTTGTCTGTCACCATGTTACTTGACCTTGAGGATCGTATGTTATTTTCCCTATTTCAGCTGTCCTCACACCTTGGCTGCAAGAAACATAAATATTAGAATCCTAGAATCCTAAGTCTGGAAAGGGAATAGGTCAATCTAGTCCAATTCCCTGCCCAAGCTAGAAGTCCTTATATCTCCCTGGACGAGTGGTTGTCCAGTCTTTTAAACCTGGAAGCCTATTGTTATGTATGTAGGTTTGAATGTCATTGGTTTAGTTTGAATTGTTCTTACAAAATGTCAAATAGGATTGGTTTGAAAATGCAGGAAAACCCTGCACTCTGATTGGCTGGCAACTGCAGCTGCTGGCTATAAGTAGCAGCCGCAGCCCAGCCAAGACGGGTCCATTTGAGCTGTAGTCACTAATAAACTCTTCACTGAAGCTCTTCGCATCTGACTCTTCATGCAAACTTAACACCTATTTTGCAGGAACAATAATCTTCTGCCACAACTGTCTCTTGATTCCCCTGAAAAGGCTGCGTTACCATTTCCTTTCTCCTTGCAGCATAGACATCCTTGTCTTTAATGGGTACACGGGCTACCTTATGGTGGGTAGATATACAGATTAGCCAGATGGGCAGAGTCTCCATGAGGTTTTTGCTTCCTGTTCGGAAGCACAGGCTGTTCTGATTTGGAGGCCTTATCTACTCCCATCAATACAGTCTAGATAGAACTTTTCCCACGGCATATCATTAAACCTGTGGAATTTATTGCACGGTGCACAAAGACAGCCAAATCTTTGGGGGGGGGGACTTTAACGAGGCGGTTTGGATCAATTCAACAAGGCTCTGTCTACAGAGAGTCCTCTACTTAACAACAATTCATTTAGGGACCATTCAAACTTAAAAACGGGCCTGAAAAAGGACTTATCACCCTCTCTCGCATCGTTGACAGCATTGAGACTCTAGAGAAAGTACAGAGAAGAGCAACCAGGATGATTAGGGGACTGGAGACTAAAACATATGAAGAACGATTACAGGAACTGGGCTTGGCTAGTCTAGGGAAGAGAAGGACCAGGGGAGACAGGAGAGCAGTCTTCCAATATTTGAGGGGCTGCCACAGAGAGGAGGAAGGGGTCAGGCTATTTTCTAAAGCATCCAAAGGCCAGACAAGGAATAATGGATGGAAACTGAACAAGGAGAGATTCAACCTGGAAATAAGGAGAAACTTTCTGACAGTGAGAACAATCAACCCATGGAACAGCTTGCCTTCAGAAGTTGTGGGAACTTCATCACTTGAGACTTTCAAGAAGAGATTGGACTGCCATTTGTCAGAAATGGTGTAGGGTCTCCCCCTTGGGTGGGGAATTGGACTAGATGGCCTACAAGGTTCCTTCCAACTCTGATTATCTGTTATCTGTTATCTCCATGGCCTCATGATTGAAATTCAGCCCCTTGGCAGCTGACCCATATTTATGATGGTTGCAACATCCTGGGCTCATGGGATCTTCTGTGGCCACCTTCCAATAAGCGAAGTCAACGGGAAAATCCAGATTCACTCCCCAACCGGGTTACTAGGTTAACAGTTGCAGTGATTCGCTTAACAATGGTGGCCGGAAAGGTCATAAAAACAGGGCAAAATTCACCTAGCAGCTGTCTTGCTTAGCAACAGTGGAGGGGGGGGGCTCGATTGTGGTCATAAGTCAAGGACTACTTGCCTGAAGGGCCAGGCACTCCTGAGGACTCCTTGTTACCTCCTTGTGGGGGGAAGATTGCAGGAGAAACAGTGGTTGGAAGAAGGATTGGGTCGCGTCCTGTCTGGGAATGATCCAGAGGCATCTGGTTGGGAATGGAGGAAAAAAACTGGGTTGGAAAGACTCTGATTTTTGGGGGGGTTGCTTGCTTTCCTAAAATAAATTTCCTACTAAATTTTTTTAAATTAATAAATTTAATTAATAAATTTTATTGAATAAACATTAAAAACAATTGAACACAGTGCGACTTTCTTGGCCATCACTTTGGCCATACAAGCTATTGTATAAAGATACACATAACAGTTGATTTCCTTATTCCTTATGTTATTAGCATAGTGCTAGCTGCATATTATTTCTATTTACATTTATCTACAACTATGTACCTATTTACAACCGTCTTTTTATACTCATGCATTCGTATCAACTCATATTTGTCCATTATATTCCATTCTCTTGGGTTTACAAAACTTTAACTTTCATTCCTATAAAGCATCAACCCTTTATTTCTTTTTCCCTGACTCCAGCCATTGATACATTTTACTCCAGACTTACGTCTTTATTCCAGTATTATGACTCTGTCTCACCCTTATTTTTGGTTTCTAAAGTTAGTCTGTCCATCTCTGCACAGGCTAATATTTTCCTTATTGTTTCACTTTCTGTAGGGGTATCTTCATTCTTCCAGCCACTTGGGCTTCTTCTTCAAGGTGCTACAAGAGAAGGAAGATGTTAATTATAGCTGTACATCGTCTGGTTGGCAAGGGGCAAGGTGGCAATTAGAGGCATGTTACTCTGCCAGCCTCCTGACCTTGTGGGATTCTACCTTCCTCATCCCTGAAGGATGGTGTCAGCTCCTGTCCATTCCCAAAAGGAAAGGCAACCAGCTCTCATTGTTTCATCAGCCACAAATCCCTTAGAACAGAGTTTCTCAGCCTTGGGCAACTTCAACTTGAAGATAGGCAGACTTCAAGTGGGGAATTCTGGGAGCTGAAGTCCAGGCAGCTTAGAAGTTGCCAAGGTTGAGGCACCCTTCCTTAGAAGGTAGCTATCTTCTATCAAGACCAGTCGAAGAAATGTCAAGAAAGGATGTTTCTTTTTTGAAAAGAGTCAACTGCAATATTTTAATTCCACCTCTCCAAAACAAGGGTCATAAAATTCACTTAACAATGGTGTTGCTTAGTGACAGAAATATGGGGCTCAGTTGTAGTCATAAGTCGAGGACTATCTGTTAAAAAAAGAATCTTATTAATGAAATAGTTAATCTGGTCTGAAGCAACCTTTCTATGTTCACCTCTCAGAATAGAATAGAATAGAATAGAATAGAATAGAATAGAATTAGAATTAGAATAGAATTAGAATAGTAGAATAACAGAACAGAATAAATTACAAATAGAATAGGAATAGAATAGAACAGAATAAATTGCAAATAGAATAGAAATATAATAGAATTAGAATAGAATTAGAATAGTAGAACAGAATAGAACAGAATAAATTACAAATAGAATGGAATGGAATAGAATAGAGTGAAATTACAAATAGAATAGAACAGAACAGAATAGAATAGCAGAACAGAATAGAATATCAAAGTAGAACGGAACAGAGTAAGAAAAAGAATTAGAAGACAGTGCAGAATAGAATACTCTTTATTGGCCAAGTGTGACTGTACACAGAAGGAATTTGTCTCCAGTGCAGAAGCTCTAGCTGTACATACAAACAACAAAGTCATAGGCCATTTAGTATTTTCAGCAGGGATCCTGAAAGGAGCCACTGCCAGAGGCAGGCAGAGGTTCAGCACCTAGCTTGACAGAATTTTAATTGCAGAGCAGAGCAAGAAAATTGCATCCCCCATTGGCTCCTAATGCTTGGACGTTCTCCAGCACCGCTGATGTTTATACGCTAAGGTTTAGGGACTTGCTAGTGTTGTTTCTTCTTTTAATTGGGTATTTGTTTACCGGGCTCACTGACACCATCGCACAGTTGGCTGGCTCCAAGGACCATGTTCAAATCAGACACTGAGATGTCGACCACAGCTGCTGTTTTTCATTGTTATCTGGATCCACTTTAAAAAAAATAAAAGCTCCATTTGGAATTGGAATGAATCCGCATCGAATGAACTGGAAGGCTGAGGTTTCTGGGTGCAAATATTTTCTATCCCTCTGAGCCTTCAATGAAATTCGTCCTTATAAACATCAGATTTGAAACATCAAAATACGCCCACGGTTAAAAATAAGTGCTACTTCAGTTCAAAACAAGGACGGAACGAAATGGGAGACCAACTGTAATAGGGCACAGTTGCTTCTCGAGCTACAACCGATGATTACAGTCATAACCAAGTCACGACAATTGTAAAAGCTGGTCACCATAAGAAAAATTGCCCGATTTTATGACATCTTTTGTGGTGGTCCTTAAGTGAATGTAGCAGCCGTAAAGCAAACCCTGTGGTCTTTAAGGGACTGTAGAAATATGAAGTACAAATTTAATAAATAAATCTCTTGGTTCATTATGGATAGGGATTTTGTTTTTTGCCAGAAACTGGAATAAACCCTGGTTTCCTGCAAAACCATCATAAATCACAAATAATATAATATAGAATAGAACAGAATAGAGAATTTAGAATAGAACAGAACAGAATAACAGTTGGAAGGCACCTTGGAGGGCTTCTATTCCAACCCCCTTCTCAGGCAGGAAATGCTGTACCATGGGGCACTGCAAATGACCATAAATGCAGGGCAGTTGCCAAGCACCCAAGCTGTGGTCATGGGATGTTGGGATGTTGAAACCTGGTTTTTGTTACAGTTTTCTAACTATATAGATATATAGTTATAGTTTGTCATAACTTTGAACGGTTGCTAAATGGCCAATCATAAATTGAGAACTATCTGTAATCGGGTGACCAGACATTTCCTAGGCCCGTGATGGCGAACCTGTGTCATGCGTGCTGAAAGTGGCACGCGGAGCCACTTCTGCTGGCACGCGAGAGCTCACCCAGAAGAGCCCCACTGTGCTTGCGTGTGTGCTGCCCTTCCGACAGCTGACTGTTGGGTATCTGGCGCGCATGCATGGGGGGTGTAGGAGACGTGCGGGAGATGTGCATGCATGCCCCCAGACATGGAGGGATCACATGTGCAGAGAGGCATGGCGCGCAGGGGGTCGCACGCGCATGTGCAGGGGGGCATGCCCCCCGCACACATTGCCTTCTGGGTGCCGGCACGCGAGTGCAATTTTTGGCAAGGGAGCCCCAAAAGGTGAGCCCCCACTGTCCTAGGCTAAAAAATGAGCTAAATGACGAAGGTTCTTGATCTGCGAGACGAGGACAAGGAAGTGGTTGTTGGTACTGTCGTATCATGGGGCAGAAGTGGGGGCCTTCACTGAGAAAGTTCTGCTCAGGGACGCTGTTGCTGTGATCTCAGCAGAGATCAAGTTTTCCCTTGGAAATGTTAACCACAAGCATAAGTAAAATAAAATCCAGAATGGAGCTGAGGCAGCAGTTTTTAAAACTCTTCTGACCTCAAATAATTGGAGGATTTTTTGTAATCAACGCCAGCGCTTGGAACTGGACTCGGAAAATGACAGGCAGCCGGTGGAGATGATGTAATGCCATCCTCATTTCGTCAGTGTCTTCAAAGTCCTGATATGTCACAATGGGGTTAACATCTGCTTTCCATCACCAGTTTCACAATTTCACTCACTCAAGACCAGTTGTGGCCAAACACTCTCTTGTGCAGCTGGCTGGCTAAGAAGCTGTTTTAAACTTTCTCGAAACCTGGTTTTGCTTCTGTTTGCAACATAAGGAGTTTTATCCGAGGAGGCGTGTTTGCACAGGGTGGGCTTGTGCATCCTAGTTCTGCTTCCCCTCCCTCCCTCCCCCAAGTTATTTTGCAGAATGTGAATGGAAGGCAGGAGTGTCTGGAGAAACAAAGCAAAGACCAACATTTCAGCCAGAACGGGCTGCTGTCTTTGCAAACATTTTCAGAGAATTTTGGGGAAAGCTTTCGAAGGAGGACCGGTTTCTGCCCCGATAAAAATTTGTGGGTCATTCCTTATCAACTTTTGAGGGTTTCCTTTTCTAGAGGAGTGTGTTCCCATTCCTCTTCTCCAAAACTAACCTCCAGAGCAAAGAGAGGGAAGATGGAAGTGTAGATAAACTGGTCTCAGCCAACGGTAGAATTTTGCATCCAGAAAACTCCACGTTAAACGCCTCTGAAATTCTAAGGATGCCCCTGGCAAACAGGCATTCTGGAAGTTGAAGTCCACACACTTTTAACAGAATAACAGAATTGGAAGGGACCTTGGAGGTCTTCTAGTCTGACCCCACTGCTCAAGCAGGAAACCCTACACCATTTCAGACAAAAGATTATCCAATCTCTTCTTAAAAACCTCCAGTGATGGAGCACCTACAACTTCTGAAGGCAAGTTGTTCCACTGATTAATTGTTCTCACTGTCAGGAAATTTCTCCTTAGTTCTAGGTTGTTTCTCTCCTTGATTAATTTCCATCTGTTGCTTCTTGTCCTGCCTTCAGGTGCTTTGGAGAATAGCTTGATCCTCTCTTCTTTGTGGCACCCCCTCAAATATTGGATGACTGCTATCATGTTACCCCAGTCCTTCTTTTTAGTAGTCTAGACATACCCAATTCCTGCAACCGTTCTTCATATATTTTAGCCTCCAGTCCCCTAATCACATTCGTTGCTCTTCTCTGCATTCTTTTTAGAGTCTATGAGCAATCTGAAAGTTGAGATTTTAAAATTGTGGTTTAGCACGTGACAATATATGAACAGTGTACTCCCAAGTTTCCTTTCAAGGGGGTTGCTTCCGCGGTGTACAGAAATCTCAAGAAATTAATGTGGCTGTCCAATACTACGAGCTGACTTCGATAGCTTAATTCTGAGAAGTGTGACATTGATCTGTAATCATTCAAACAACAGCAGATGGACTTATTGGCTGAGTGAGATCTCATTGGGTTAGGCAGGGTTGGGACCTCTTCCCATTGTTACTTCCTTATTTGCTGGAGATGACACTCTGCCTGATCGTGTCCGATGTCCTTTCAAAGCTTTCAAGTCCAAATAGAGAAAGAAAGCTGTACCTTCAGTTTAAAGATTTGGGTTCTGTGGTTGATCAGCCCATGTCAAAACGATGGGGCTGTTCCTATTCCTGTGGGTTTGGGCAAAGGACAAGGCCTGATTTGATGAGAAATTCAGCACAATGGCCCTTTGATCTTGTAGCCCCAAGACATCTGTCAGTGTTGTTCTATAAGTCAGGAGGCTTAAAAGAACATACACGTCCGATTTGCAACTTCTCATACCTGGGTATTTCCTGTTCAGGTCAGGATGGTGAATGGTGAGGAAGAAATGAGTCCATCCACCCCCTTTCTCTGCCCCACCTTTATTTCTTGGCTTCATTGCTTCTGGAGATTCTGTCATTCCTTTGTTTGGACTTGCCAAATCAAACTTACACTCCCTTTCCCCTCTTGTTGATGTTCCTTTCTGCCTCCCTCCTTTCTGTTTTAAACCAATATCGCCTTTATTTCCCCAGCCTGAGAGTTCTAACAAAAGTCCATAGAAGATGTGGCAGCTGGGTGGAGACTTCTCACCCTGCTGTCTTTCTAGCATCCTATCTTTGACTGGTCTGGGAATCCCACAGACGCAACTTCTAGATCAGGGATGTCCAACTTTGGCTGTTTGAAGACTTGTGAATTTCAACTTGCAGAATTCCTCAGAGAGCTTGGCTGGCTGGAGAATTCTGGAGTTGAAGTCCACACATCTTCAAGTTCCAAGGTTGAGAAATATTGGATTGGAGTATTGGTTAAGGTCATCAGTAGCAACTGAATATAGGAGGCATTTTGATCAACATTTATTTCCTTCCTTCCTTCCTTCCTTCCTTCCTTCCTTCCTTCCTTCCTTCCTTCCTTCCTTCCTTCCTTCCCAAAATAACAACATTGTCTCTTGCAAATAACATTCTTAATCAGTCAGACTTGCTAGTTGGTCTGAAGGTGCTCTTGGGTTATGTATAAGTAGAATTAATTTATTGAATCCATATAATACAGTAATTGAGCTTATCTTTCCTCCGTTTAATAATAGTACCAATTCTTATCGAATTTACTTTTCTTTGTCCTTCCTTGATTCCTGCAAAATATATATATAAGCACGCTATTAAGGAAATAGTAATGATTATAATAATTTAGATTAAATATAGTACCAATAAATGTTGCAATTCCAAAGCCTCTGGCGCACCCCTTGAACACCATTGGCATTGACAAAAATCATTGTCATCAGTCAATTGCAAAAGGCAGCTTTGCTGGGAACAGCTCACATCCGACAAAGATATATTTAATATTATTAAACAATAATTTCTGCCTATCCTGGCTCCTTGACAATTCTGATCTCAACATCTGTCAAAATGTGCAACCATCCAATAATACAATTGTTGCAGTTATTATTAATATTGTCACCTCTGGTATTATTTTAGTAGACTTTTTAGATAAGGAAGAAGTAACCCATTGGTGGAAAAAGTAACTCATTTTTTCCCTTGTCTAAAAAGTCTAGTGAAATAATACCAGAGGTGACGTTATTAACAATCTCCAATAATAGCTGCAACAATTGAATTATTATGGCTGGTTGCACACTCTGTGCTTGTGATGAAATCAGGAAATTGAAGAAGGCTAAAGCACATTCAAGGTTTTCTGCTTATTGGATGCCCCCCCCCTTTTTTTTCTCTTAAATTCATTCTGTTTTAACTTCCTGTTGTGGCTCTGAAGTTCTTCTCTATAGTTCCATGGAAGCCTATGACAAAATACATTTCTCAAAGAGTTATATAGCCAAAATCATTCGTTTCTGAGATGATTGTACAGTCTTCACATGAGCTGGGGCAGCGGCTCTTCCTATAATATTGGCAAGGCCAACGTTGTCTAAATTTTCTCCTTTGTTTCAAACCACAACAGCTCATATCTGTTAACCAGATCGTTGCTGATTCTTTTCTATTTTCAGCCAGCAGTGATTCATAGGCCACATTCTGACTTATCTGAAATTGCTTCATATTTCTGGAGAAATCTGGCCTTAGATAGGGGCTCTATAACCGAGGAGCGAAGAGCTCAACCGTTGCCTCAAACATCAGCTCTTAAAATTGACTGCCAATTTAAAGGATCAAAAATCTAAAATCCTGGTTTATTCTCCCTGGGGAATTCTGGGAGTTGAAGTCCATAAGCCTTAAAAGTTGGCAAGATTGGAGACCCCTGTCTTAGAGCGTCTGGGTGTAGAAAGATGAAGTTAAGTTTTCTTTTTTGATGTAAAAGCACCAGTGGTGGTATTCTACCTGTTCGGCCCGGTTCTGCCGAGCCAGTAGTGCCGATGAGCAGTGGAGACCGAACCAGTTCCCTCTGCCACTCTGCTTTTGGCCCCACCCACCCACTCCGGGCTCCCATAGTCACCTTTAACCCCTGCTTTTGAGGCACAGAGGAGTGCTGCGCGGCAGCTGTTGAAGCGATCGGGAGAGTGCAGGCTTGCAGGAGGCAAAGTGCGTGTTTGGCACATGTGCATGCAAAGTGTGTGCACGCATGCAAAGCATGCCACCAAGCCACACCCATTGAAACAGTGGTAACAGTTTTTGAATCCCACCACTGAAAAACACGTATGAGGAATCATAAAAGTTGGAAGAAATCTTGAAGGACCTCTACTCTTGATTTTCTCCCCAGGGTGGTGGGGAGCCCTTGCACACCTGGTTTCCAGCACACACATGTGCGCCAATATCTGGTCTTCGTGCATACATGCATGCCAGAAACGGGGAGACCAGGTGGCTGGGTGTATGCATGCGCAGGAAACTGGAAGGTCAGCTTCCTGGCACATGCATGCATGCCACGGAGCTGCTCTTCCTGTTTCTAGCACTCCCACCCGCGTGCGCCATGGAGCTGCTCTTCTGGTTTCTGGCGCTCCCCCTCCACATGCGTGCACTCCTGTTTTGGCACCCAGTGCCGAAAAAGTTTGCCAACACTGCCCTATACCATTTCAGACAAATGGTTGACCAGTCTCTAAGGATGAGTCCTTAGATGATCCCAGTTAAATGGGTGACCCACCTTTGCTTGAAAACACCCAACATATGGGGAGGTTGAGCTTGGTGAGGTGCACACCATTTTGTTCAACTACCAGAGGCTGATTGCTGAAGATAGTTGGGACTAGGAATGATTGCAATGCTAGCTGGAAGGGTGTTGTGTTTTTTTCCCCCATGGCAACTGGGCAAACCGCTTGCAAGTTGCATCCTGCAGCTCAGGCAGGTTACAGCTTGAAAATCACTGAGACTGGTGAGAGGATGGGCCACTGGCTTTCCCTCCAGGCCCTTTCTTTGACAGACTCGTCCCTGCAGCCTTTAAAAGGCAGGGAAACATCCTCCTGCTAGAATAGGGAAGGAAAGAGAGCAGGCATTGAGAGAAAGAATCCTGTTGATAACGTAGCATAGCATAGCATAACACAGAATTCTATACTGGCCAAGTGTGATTGGACACACAAGGAATTTGTCTTGGTGCAAATGCTCTCAGGGTACATAAAAGAAAAGATACATTTGTCAAGAGTCAAGAATCATCAGGTACAACATTTAATGATAGTCATAGGGTACAATAAGCAATCAAATCATACTAGGAAATGGTCAACATAAATCCTTAGGATACAAGTGACAAAGTTACAGTCATACAGTCACAAGTGGGAGGGGATGGGCAATAAGGAGTGATGAGAAGGTTAATAGTGATAGTAGTGCAGACTTTTTAAATAGTTGGACAGTGTTGAGGGAATTAGTTGTTTAGTGGTGTGATGGCATTCGGGAAAAACTGTCCTTGTGTCTAGTTGTTCTGATGTGCAGTGCTCTATAGTGTCGTTTTGAGGGTAGGAGATGAAACAATTTATATCCAGGATGTGAGGGGTCTGTAGATATTTTCAGAGCCCTTTTTTGAGTCATGCAGGATACAGGTTTGATTTGCAAAAGGACCAGGTTGAGCTGCAGACAATCCTGAGGGCATATGGACATGGTCATGTTAGCTTTGTGAAGCAACGGATGTGTTCAGCTGGACTTGTTTATTATGGCCCAGGAGTTCATGGCATCCATGGCAGCCATGGACCTGACTCAGGTGATTCAAGGGCCCACTCACGAGGGGGGGAACACACTCGACCTTGTTTTTCTCTCGGGACACTGGTGTAGTGATCTGGGGGTGGGTTCTGTATCTACCCTACCCCTGTCATGGACGGATCACTATCTCCTGCTAGTCTTTCAGGCAGCTGTCCCTCGCTGCTGGGATGAGGAGCCAATTTGATGGTTCCGCCCCAGACGCCTGATGGACCTGGAGAGGTTTCAATCGGCTCTGGGGTTCTTGCCCACCTCCCTCAACCACAGCCCGGCCGAGGCGCTGGCGGCTGCCTGGCAACAGGCGGCCTCGGAGGCACTCAACCAGGTTGTCCCCTTGCGGCCTCTTCCCCGCCGCAGACCCCGGTCAGTTCCCTGGTTTTCGGAGGAGCTCTGGGGGATGAAACGGTGGAGAAGATGCCTAGAGAGCAGGTGGAGGACGAGCCATTCTGAATTCGACCGTGGCCAGCTAAGAACCTATATTAGGACCAACCTGGAAGCGATTAGGGCAGCGAGGCGTGCTTACTTCTCCACCTTGATTGCGTCCGCCGATGATCGCCCTGCAGCCCTGTTTAGGGTTACCCCTTCCCTCCTTCAGTTGAGGGAGGGGGCGGACCCCCTGCAGGTCAGAGCAGAGGAATTTAGCTTACATCTGGCGGATAAGGTTGCTCGGATTCGGGCCGGCTTGGACTCGGACTGGCAGTGGTCTGATGATGGGGTGGCGGCAGGTCTGGTTGATTCTATCTGGGTTGAGTTTGACCCGGTCTCCCTCGATGAAGTGGACAGGATCATGTGGAGGTTGTCCTCCACCACGTGTTTGTTGGACCCGTGTCCCTCCTGGTTGGTTTACGCCTCCAGTGAGGTGACACGCGGCTGGCTCCAAGCAGTTGTCAACGCCTCTTTGAGTGAGGGATTCTTCCCCGCCACCTTGAAGGAGGCGGTGGTGAGACCTCTCCTCAAGAAGCCTGCCCTGGACCCAGCCATCTTGGATAACTATCGTCCAGTCTCCAACCTTCGCTTTTTAGCAAAGGTTGTTGAGAGCGTGGTGGTGCAGCAAGTCCCCTTGTTCCTGGAGGAAAGTGATTATCTAGACCCGTATCAGTCGGGCTTCAGGTCCGTACACAGCACGGAGACAGCATTGGTCACGCTGATGGATGATCTCTGGAGGGTTCGGGACAGGGGTTTTTCCTCTGTCCTAGTCCTATTAGACCTCTCAGCGCTTTCGATACCATCGACCATGGTATCCTTCTGCAGCGGCTCCAGGGGTTGGGGGTGGGGAGCACCGTTCTGCAGTGGTTCTCCTCCTTCCTCTCGGACTGCTCGCAGTCGGTGTTGGCAGGAGAGCAGAGATCGCTCCAAGGCCCCTCACTTGTGGGTGCCACAGGGGTCGGTCCTCTCGCCTCCTGTTTAATATCTACATGAAACCGCTGGGTGAGATCATCCGAGGTTTTGGGGTGAGGTATCATCAATATGCCGATGATACCCAGCTTTATATCTCCACCCCAGGCCAGATCAGTGATGCTCTCTGTGATGTCCCAGTGCCTGGAGGCGGTGCAGGTCTGGATGGGGAGAAATAGGCTCCAACTCAACCCCACCAAGATGGAGTGGCTGTTCTTACCGGCATCTCAGTTTTCCGTGATGTTCCATCTTTGGCCATAGGGGTGAGGTGTTGCCCCTGTGGATAGGGCGAGGAACCTGGGCGTCCTTCTGGATCCACAGCTCTCTTTGGAGGAGCAGGTGGGGCTGTGGCCAGGGGGCTTTCCCAGGTTCAGATAGTACGCCAGCTACGCTGTTACCTGAGCCGAGATGCCCTTCGAACGGTCACTCATGCGCTCATCACCTCTAGGATCGATTATTGCAATGCTCTCTACATGGGGCTGCCCTTGTGGACTACCCGGAGGCTACAGCTGGTGCAGAATGCAGCCACGCTGTGATGGGAGTATCCCGATACTCCCATGTTACACCCTCCTGCGACCTGCATTGGCTGCCAGTAGCCTTCCGGGTTAGCTTCAAGGTGCTAGTAACCATCTATAAGGCCCTAAATGGCTTGGGTCCAGGGTACTTGTGGGAACGCCTCCTGCCAGTATCATCATATGCCATCGTCCTGTTCGCTCCCACAGGAGGGGCCTCCTGGCGATACTGTCGGTCAGACATTGTCGGCTGGTGGTTCCCAGGGCTAGGGCCTTCTCCGTGGGAGCCCCCGCCCTCTGGAACCATCTCCCCGTGGATCTCCATTTGGCCCCTGACCTCTGCTCCTTCTGCCGGGACCTAAAGACTTGGTTATTTCAACAGGCCGGCCTGGAATGACCCGGGTGGGATTTTTACTGTTTTAATTATTTTAATTAATGTTTTAATGTTTTTATTGTTATTTATTCTGACTTGTTATATTTAATGCTTGTTTTATGTAAATTTGGTCCTGTTTTACTGTTAGCCGACCTGAGTCCTTAGGGAGAAGGGCGGCACACAAGTCGAATAAATTATTATTATTATTAATTATGGGACACTCTTGGCTTTCTGGTCAGGAATGATGGCATGTGAGAACTTAGGCCATGGTGCACTGTCCAGCAGTCCTGTCTTCCCATCCCAACTGTAGGAGCTTTGGGAAATTCGGGCACAAGCCCCTTAACAATTGCTTTGCTTAGTGACACAGGGTCCAATCACACTGGTCTCGGTCACAGGAATACCACTTTATAATGCCTTGGTAAGACTGCACTTGAAAGATTTCATCCAGTTTTGGTCACCATGATATTATTAAAAAGATGTGGAGACTCTGGAAAGAGCACAGAGAAGAGCAAGAAAGATGATTAGGGGGCTGGAGGCTGAAACACACAAAGAACAGCTGCAGGAACTGGGTCTGGATAGTTCGATGAAAAGAAGGACCAGGGAACCCATGACAGCAGTCTTCCAATATTTGTGGTGCCACCAGAGGTGGTCTTCAGCAGGTTCTGACCAGTTCTGGAGAACCAGTAGCGGAAATTTTGAGTAGTTTGGAGAACCGGTGGTAACCTTCCCCCTGGAGTGGGGTGGGAATGGAGATGTCATGCCCCTGGTGGAGACTGACTCTGAGGGAGAGGAGGAACAGCCGACAGGAAGTGGAAGGGTGGCTCTGGAGGTTATGGAGGAGGCTGGGGAAGGGCAGAGGCCGGCTGAGCAGTCAGAGGGGGACCCAGGCCCATCCCCTATCCATCCTAGGGCACACAGAAAGGAGAGGATAAGGGAGAGAAAAGGTCTACTGGGGAGGAGAGGGCCTTGATCCTCTTCATGGGCTGCAGCTGTGACAACTGAATAACGGACCTGCATATGGGCAAACGCTGGAAACAAAGCATGGAAATATCTCTAGTTTATGGTTCCTCTCTGAGTTTGGCGTCCTTCCCAGTGTGTGTTCTGTTATCTGTGGATGTCCTCCAGCCCTTATCTTGCCTGGTTTGTGTTGCTTTTTCCTTCTTCTTGTAACTGTTTGTGTGGGAGTTTTTTGTTGGAAGCAGAGTGAAAGGGTCAGGAGATTTTACACATCCTTCCCCTGCCACACCCACCAAGCCACACCCAAGCCACGCCCACAAACCAGTGTAAAAAAAAAAAAGAATCCCACCACTGGGTGCCACCGCAAAGAAGAGGGCGTCAACCTATTTTCCAAAGCACCAAAAGGCAGAGCAAGAAGCAATGGATGGAAACAGATCAAGAAGAGAAGCAACCTGGAACTCAGGAGAAATTTCCTAACAGTGAGAACAATTAATCAGGGGAACAACTTGCCTCCAGAAGTTGTGGTGTTCCAACACTGGAGGTTTTAAGAAGAGATCGGACAACCCTAATGCTAACCCTAACCATTGCAGTATCCCGGGGTCCCTTTTTTGTGACTTTCTGACAAGCAAACTCAACGGGGAAGCCAGATTTGTTTAACAACCATCTTCCTAACTTATCAAGTGCCAACAACTGTGGCAAAGGAAGGTCGTAAAATGGGGGTCAAAGCTCACCGAACAAATGCCTCGCTTAGCAACCAAAAAGTTTTGGGCTCCATTGTGATCATAAGTCAAGAACTACCTGTGACCCCCCAATTCAGCTGCAGGAAGAAGGGAGGCTGCAGAGGCAGCCTGGCTGTGTTCTCTGATTTGGCTGCTCTGGTTGGGATATTTATGCCTTCTTTCATAAAGTCCCCAGGTGATTTACTGCTGACCGCTAATCTGACGATCAGTTTCAGTGGGTGGCCCAGCCTCCTCCGCTTTTCTCCTAATCAGCAAGAAGAAATCTTCTGTCTCTGAACCCGTAGAAATCGTTTCAACACTGGGCAGCCCGAAGCAAAAAAATTTGCACTGCTTTGCGGTACAGCTGCAGAAGTCTTTGAAAACTTCAAACAGAGACGAGAAGCGCAACTTTTTCCAGCGCTAAAGTCCCCAGAAACTGAAATCTCTCCCTCCCCCGCAGTGCTCTGAATTGCAATATGATGACCTTGGCTTAGCAGGGATTTCCTTAATATAATGCAACACTAACGACCAGCCAGCATTGTTGAAAGTCTTCCTGCACCCTTGGCAGAACCCGGCAACTTTTAATTGCCATGGAACGGCTGTTGAAAGTTTTAGAGATTTATATCTCGTACGTAGGCCAGAATGGGGAATTCCTATTTTGGTTTCCATCGAAAGCTTCGTTACTAATTATGTTAGGGTTATTTTAGCACATAAGGTTTTTGATTTGTTTGCTGTCCGGTCTCCAAAGGGTGGATTTTGGACAATCGGCTCAAAATTCTCCTGGATTTTTATTTTTTTTCACCCCTCTCCTAAATGAAAGCATGAATCCAATAATTTTCCTGCCAGCATTTTTTTATTTATTTTTTGCTCTAAATAAAATCATGTTAATGATCTGAAGGTGTTCTGCTTTGCATGCTTGCTTTTCTGTGCATGGTTTGGAATCCTGCCAGGGGGCTTTTTTTTTTAAATGTAGGAAGTTCCCCCTCCACTCCCCACTCCTTTTAAGGATATTAAAATATTCTTTATTCTCAATATTAAAAGAAGCAGGATAGAATGTTTGCCCAAAGGAGAAATAGAGAAAACATGTTCTTAAAGGCAGAAAGCAGGTCCCAGTCTTTCTTAATAGTTTCCAGCAGATGCCCGAAGTCTTTAGAGATGGATATGTTTTGTGCCCATTAAGAAATCCAGGCCAATCTATTCATAAACAAATGCCCAGAAGGCTGGAGCTAATGGGATTAAAATTTGCATCTCCCCACCCAAATTCTAAGGACAGGACATGACCTTTAGGACACAATAGGATTAACCCACCACCATTGAAGTAGCAAAAGACACAAAAGCACTCTTCATTGCCCAATTCCCAAGAGCAGTGCAAACTTCAAAGTCACAGAAACCTACAATAAAGATCCATCCACCCATTCAACCAGTTTGTCAGCTGTCCCAGAACTACATGCTGTGGTTGGTTCTGCTCATCCATAAACAGAGTCCTTCTTTCCAATCAGCCTTGCACTTTATTTCCAGCACTTTTCTCCTGGCTTGGAACTGGATCGGATTTTTCTTCCAACAGAAATGAAAATTGTAATGTGGTTTGCTAAAGCAAGAAAAAGAAGGCGGAGAAGAAGAAGAAGAAGAAGAAGAAGAAGAAGAAGAAGAAGAAGAAGAAGAAGAAGAAGAAGAAGAAGAAGAAGAAGAAGACACCATGTGTTTATTGGACCCGTGCCCTTCCTGGTTGGTATATGCCTCCAGGAGGTTACGCAGCTCCAGGCAGTTGTTAATGCTTCTCTGAGTGAGGGAGTCTTTCCTGCCGCCTTGAAAGAGGCGGTGGTGAGGCCCCTCCTCAAGAAGCCTGCCTTGGACCCGGCCGTTTTGAACAACTATCGTCTCTGTCTCCAACCTCCGCTTTTTAGCGAAGGTTGTTGAGAGCGTGGTGGTTCAGCAGCTTCCCTGTTCCTGGAGGAAACTGAGTATTTAGATCCGTATCAGTCGGGCTTCAGGGCGGACACAGCACGGAGACAGCATTGGTCGCACTGGTGGATGATCTCTGGAGGGCTCGGACAGGGGTTTTTCCTCTGTCCTAGTCCTTTAGATCTCTCAGCTGCCATACCATCGACCATGGTATCCTTCTCTGGCGCTTAGAGGTTTGGGGTGGGGGGAACCGCTTTTGCTGGTTCTCCTCCTTCCTTCGGGCCCAGGTCGGTGTTGGCAGGGGGCAGAGGTCGCCCCGAGACCCCTCACTTGTGGGGTGCCGCAGGGGTCTGTCCTTTCGCCCCTCCTGTTCAATATCTACATGAAACCGCTGGGTGAGATCATCCGAGGTTTTGGGGTGAGGTATCATCAGTATGCTGATGATACCCAGCTTTATATCTCCACCCCAGGCCAGATCAGTGATGCTCTCGTGATGTCCCGTGCCTGGAGGCGTACGGGTCTGGATGGGTAGTAACAGGCTTCAGCTCAACCCCACCAAGACGGAGTGGCTGTTCTACCGGCATCTCGGTCTTTATTGGATGTACCATCTTTGGTCATGGGGAGAGGGTTGCCCCGTGGATAGGGCGAAAACCTGGGTGTCCTCCTGGACTCACAGCTCGGTTTGGAGGAGCATGTGGGAGCTGTGGCCAGGGGGCTTTTGCCCAGGTTCGGCTGGTTCGCCAGCCTTATTTGGACCGAGATGCCCTTCGAACGGTTACTCATGCGCTTCACCTCTAGGATTGACTACTGCAATGCTCTCTACATGGGGCTTTGCGGACGATCCGAGGCTCCAGCTGGTGCAGAATGCAGCCGCTGCGGTTGTGATGGGGGTATCCCGATACTCCCATGTTACACCCTCCGCGCGGCTTGCATTGGTTGCCGGTTGCCTCCGGTCGCCTTCAAGGTATTAGTTACAACTTATAAAGCCCTTAATGGCTTGGGTCCAGGGTACTTGCGGGAACGCTCCTGCCAGCATCACTTTCCGACGCCCTGTTCGCCTCATAGGAGGGGCCTTGGGGTGCCGCCAGTCAGATATTGTAGGCTGGCGGTCCCCAGGGCTAGGGCTTTCTGTGGGAGCACCTGCCCTCTGGAATCAGCTCCCGCCGATCTCCGCTTGGCCCCTGACCTCCGCTCCTTCGCACGGACCTGAAGACTTGGTTGTTCCAACGGGCCGGCCTTGAATGACCGGGGTTGGGTTTATTTTAATTTATTTGGCTTGTTTACTGTTTAATCTTGTTTTATTGTAAATTTTCTCTGTTTTATGTTCGCCGCCTGAGTCCTTAGGGAATAGGCGCATAATAAATAAATAAATAAATAAATAAAAGAAGAAGAAGAAGGCGGCACTGCAACAAGATGTCAGGATATTTATTCGTTTGCCAAACTTGTATCCCACCCATTTTGCTAAGGGCAAACAGTGCTTTAAAAATAATAAGTCCTTGACTTACAACGGTTGCAACGGTTCGTTTAGTGGCTGTTCAAAGTTTTAAAAAAGTGACCATTTCGCACGTTTATGACCGTTGAAGCATCCCCAAAGTCAGTGATCAAAATGTGGATGCTTGGCAAGCCAGATTCACTTAGCAACCTCGTGACAAACTTAACAACTGCAGGGATTCATGTAACAGCTGCAGCACGAAAGGCTGTAAAATTAAGAAATGTCTCGCTGAACAACACAATTTTTTTTTTGGCTCGGTCGTAAGTCAAGGACTACCTGTATGGCTTGCTTCCTGGCGTTGGCCTAAGTGACAGACTTCCAACGTGACTTGGATGCAGTGCTTGAGGGCTGAAGTTTATCTTTTGAAAAATGACTCAAAACCAAATTGGTATTTTTCACTTCCGTCTATAAGCCAGTGTATCTCTGTGAGAAAAAAACTCCTTCCCACCCCCACCCCAGGGGTGAATTCCCACATTTGCTAAGTA
Organism: Naja naja; assembly: GCA_009733165.1. Classification (NCBI taxonomy): domain Eukaryota; kingdom Metazoa; phylum Chordata; class Lepidosauria; order Squamata; family Elapidae; genus Naja; species Naja naja. The sequence continues at coordinate 4,319,646 of CM019163.1, forward strand.
GATCTTAACCAATCTAGTTTCAGCCACGACTTTCACACCTCCTTCATCATCCTTTTTTTCTTTTCAATTTGATGCCACTTCTTCCTTCGCTGTTTTGCATTGATTCCGCCATTTGATTTCTTTCTTTTTCTTCTTCCAGATTTAAGCAGAATTTGTGTGCCTGCTGGGTTGTTTGTTGTCTTTTTTTTTTTTTTAAGTGTTTGCTTTTTTAATGGATGGTCGTTTTGCAAAGAGGAGACCTGTAAAATGCAAAGATGGAACGGAGGAAGAGAGTAAAGTTTTGAAATTTGACCATAATGCAGATTGTCCTCAAGTTAAGAGAGTATTCGTTTAGCGACGTTTCAGAGTTATAATTTGGATTGGAAGATCTGCAAGATCCCTTCCAACTCTGTAGGATTCTAGAAGCCTGGCACTCTGACACACCATCCATCAAGAGACACCCAGGCATTAACAACATCTATAGACTATGCAGAAGAATAGGAAACTTACACCACTTCAGACAAATGGTTATCCAATTTCTGCTTAACGACCTCCAGTGTTGGAGCATTCACAACTTCTGGAGGCAAGTCGTTCCACTGATTAATTGTTCTCACTGTCAGGAAAATTTCTCCTTAATTCCAGGTTGCTTCTCTCCTTGATTGGTTTCCATCCTTCCATGCTTCCTGTCCCACCCTCAGGTGCTTTGGAGAATAACTTTATTTGTTTGTTTTATTTATTTATTTATTTATTTATTTATTTATTTATTTATTTATTAATTAACTTATATATGCCACCCCTCTCCCAAAGGACTCAAGGCTCACAACTAAAGTACAGTACAACAATAAACTACTTAAAAATTATATTAAACAAGTTATAAGCCGAATAAGCAATTAAAACCCCAGGGGACTCAAGCTGCTCACAACAAAGTACAGTACAACAATAAACTACTTAAAATTATATTAAACAAGTTATAGTATGACCATGGGGTGGGTAGTTTTAAGAGTTTGCTTATTTTGTAATTTTATTGTTTTAGCTGTTTTGTAATTTGGACTTGTTTTTATCCATTATTTTATTGTATCCTTTTTGTTATGTTCGCAGCCCTGAGTCCTTCGGGAGTAGGGCGGCATACAAGTCTAAATAAATAATAATAATAATAATAATAATAATAATAATAATAATAATAATATTCTAAAATATTTCATTTTCCTAGGAGATATTAAAAAGGCAGAATATTTCCCCTAAGAAGAGTAGAAACTCAGAAGCAGAGACTCACCTCAGAAGCCAAAGCTCACCCCCACCTTTGCTAATGGGCCATTACTCTGGCCTAGGCCAGTCTATTTCACATAACAAAGATCTACTCCAGGTAGAGCTATAATAGGTATTGCCCAAAGCCTTTTCATTACATCATCATCCAGCAAGGCTCAACCAAGCCTGGGACTCAGGACAGCCTACAGAGTTGCCCCTGCAGGGCCCTATAGGAGTCTGACAACCAATCAGAATACAAGCTCAAAATTCAAATCCCAACAGAGGGCATAAAACCCAGGTACCCTCAGCATCTCAGCCCTTCCTCCTTTTCCTTCATCTTGAAGCCTATGATGGTCCTTTTCACTTTGGAGCTCCAAGCCACGTGGGCCTGTCCACCATCAAACCATCTTTCCAAACAGCCTCGTTTTTTTGGCTTTGCCTTGTTCTTGGATGGTGACATTTTCCCAACTGAAACTAGGGTGAAATCTGTCTCTAGGTTGTGAAATGAAAGCATTTTCATCCCGTCTTCTGACTGCCAGTTGCTGTTTGCGGAGGCGTTCAGCCAGCCTTCTACCAGTTCGTCCTACCCTGTGGTTGTTTTCATTCTTCATGTTGCACGTTGTGGATGGTTAGTCCGATATTAACCTTGATCTACCACGCTGATCTGGGGTTGTTTGGTCTTTGCCTGTTTGGAAGGGCTTTCAGAGTTGGCTTGCGTGCTGTGCTGATCCTGGCTTGGTTTGCCTGCGGAGGCTGGAAGAAGCCTGTCACCGCCGCTCAACCTCCTGCAAGCCAGAACAAGAATTTCATCATGGTCCTTATTATCACCCAGCAGATGCAGCTCCCAAGAGGCCCAAGTTTTGTTTTGCCAAGAGAAGGATGTGGAGCGCTTTAAAAGCTGGCCCCAGGGAAACGCCTGGCCCCTGTTTTGACTATTGTTTTTCATCGGGTATCTTCACGGGCCATGGGCTGGATTAATTTCAGCTGGGTTTATTAGTGGGAAGAAAGTCACGCCCCCACCATAAGCTGTGCGGTGAGCCACGGAGACAGTCACATGAACTCTCCCTGCTATTAAATCCTCTGCTCACAACAGACTACACCCTACACCAACAGACTTGAGATTCTGGGCTTAGACAACCTTGAACTACGCTGGCTAAGATTGGGCTTAAGCATAGTACATACAAATTATCTGTAACAATGTCCTACCAGTTAATGACTCTTTGGGCTTTAACCAGAACAACACAAGAGCACACAACAGGTATAAACTTAATGTAAACCACTCCAAACTTGATTGCAGGAAGTACGATTTCAGCAACAGAGCGGTGTAGGAAGTTAGCACTCACCCATCTCCTAGAAAACGAAATAGCCTAGGATATACTAAAAAGGCAGAATATTTCCCCTAAAAAGAAAAGTAGAAACTCAGAGAGGCAGAAACTCAGCCCCCACCATCTTTGCTAGTGGGCCATTACTCTGGCCTGGGCCAGTCTATTTTACACAACAAAGATCTACTCCAGGTAGAGCCATAATAGGAATTGCCCAAAGCCCTTTCATTACATCATCACCCAGCAAGGCTCAACCAAGCTTGAGACTCAGGACAGCCTACAGAGTTGTCCCTGCATGGCCCCATGGGAGTCTGACAACCAATCAATAAAATTCAAATCCCAACAGAGGGTATAAAACCCAGGGACTCTCAGCATCTCTTCCATTCTTTTTTGCTAAGAACAGAACAGGAATAGAATAGAGTAGAGTAGAGTAGAGTAGAGTAGAGTAGAGTAGAATAGAAATAATTATTTATTTATTTATTTATTTATTTATTTATTTATTTATTTGAACTTGTATGCCGCCCCATCTCCGAAGACTCGGGGCGGCTCACAACTAAAAAAACAGACAATAAATACTTAAAAAACAATTAGATTAGTTTACAAGCCCAAATACTAAAACAGATTTACACAATTAACATTAAAACCTATCCCCCGCCCAGGAAGGGGTCACAGCCCGGGTTGGTCAAATAACCAGGTCTTTAAATCATGGCGGAAGGTGCGGAGGTCGGGGGCCAGGCGGAGCCCCAAGGTAGCTGATTGGATTTTATTGGACTTGTATGCTGCCCCATCTCCAAAGACTCGGGGCGGCTCACAACTAAAACATACAACATAATTAATAGCTAAAAAAGAATTAAACAAACTCAAGCCCAATAATATCAAATTTAAAATTTAAAAATGAATTAAGAATTAAGAATAGAATAGAATAGAATAGAATAGATATTGGAATAGAGTAGAATGGAATAGAATAGATATTGGAATAGAATAGAGCAGAACTAGAATGGAATGGAATGGAATGGAATGGAATAGAATAGAATAGAATAGAATAGAATAGAATAGAATAGAATAGAATTCTTTATTGGCCAAGTGTGATTGGACATACAAGGAATTTGTCTTTGGTGCATATGCTCTCAGTGTACATAAGAAAAAAATAAAATACATTTGTCAAGAATCATAAGATACGCCATTTAGTTAAACACTGAAGTTAAAAAATACTGGATAAAATACAAAAATGGCCGTATGAAATTACAAAATGTCAAATAGAACTGAAACCGGAACTGTTCCTCCTGGGGATTATTAAGGAAAAATATACCAAAAGGACAAAATACATGATTTTGCATATAATTACAGCAGCGAGAACTGCACTCGCACAATACTGGGAAAAAAAACACTATGCCGTCAGACTGTTTAGTAATCCAAAAGATCTTAGATTGCGCAGAAATGGATAAACTCACCTTAGAGTTAAAGGACAAGGAAGACTCGGAATATTATACAGTTTGGGAAAATTGGTATCAATGGTTAGATAATAGGAATAGGAATAAGAAATGTACAGATTAGAAGAAGATATAGATATGTATATGAATAACTAGAAATGTATGGAATTATGTGCATGTAGCAAAGCTATTTTAGTACTGTCAAAGATGATTGAGAATTGTAAAAAGCTATTTTTAAATTTATTTGTATTTTAATGTTTCAAATTTCCATGAAGGTTTTTCAAAAATTAAAAAACAAATGTTCCAACCTCAAAACATTTCAAATTTGAAACATTTTGCTTTTTAAAAAAAACTACACATGCACAATAAAGGCTGCTGTTATTTGGAAACAAAAACGAATACAACACTTAGTGATAGTCATAGGATACTAATAAGCAATCCAATCATACTAGGAAACAAATAAAAACAATATAAGTTGTAAAGATACAAGCAAAACAGTTATAAGTGGGAAGAGATAGGCACTAGTAAGGATGAGAAGAATAGTAATACAGTCTTAGTAGTTAATTTGACAGTGTTGTGGGAATTAGTTGCTTAGCAGAGTGATGGCATTCAGGGAAAAAACTGTCTTGTGTCTAGTTGTTCTGATGTGCAGATTACAGAGGAACAGAGATGGAAGGGACCTTGTAGGTCATCTAGTCCAACCCCATGACCAAGCAGGAGACCATACACCATTTCTGACAAATGCAGAGCCCTAAAGCGTCATTTTGAGGGTAGGAGTTGAAACAATTTATGTCCAGGATGTGAGGTCGGGTCTAGATATATGTATTTATTGAACAACTCCTATCGTATCCTCAGCTTACCTGAAGGGAGAACGGGCACTGCTTCATTTATTTATGGTTCTCTCCCCGCCCCTGCAGAATTATCCACCCAAAAGGGGAATTTTGTGAGATCTGGGCTTGTAACATTATCCACCCAAAAGGGAATTTGTGAGATCTGGGTTTGTAACTCGTAACCTAAGTAAATGCGTGCTGCTGACACGTCGGCCTTGTTATATTGCCCTCTGGGAATGCATTCCCACCATTTACTCGAAAACGTTTATTGACAATTAAAGCAGTAAAACTATTCAGTGTTTACAGTTGGAACGGAAATGGCTAATAGACGGAAAACTGCTGAAAGAAAAAAAAGGGGGGGAGAAAAGCCACATATTCCTTATGAAAAGTGCTATAAAAATATCAGGATGCCAGAAGGCTGAACACCTGTAGTCTTTCTTTCTTTCTTTCTTTCTTTCTTTCTTTCTTTCTTTCTTTCTTCCTTCACTTCCTTCCTTCCTTCCTTCCTTCCTTCCTTTAGTTGCTTAGCAGAGTGATGGCATTCAGGGAAAAAACTGTCTTGTGTCTAGTTGTTCTGATGTGCAGATTACAGAGGAACAGAGATGGAAGGGACCTTATAGGTCATCTAGTCCAACCCCATGACCAAGCAGGAGACCATACACCATTTCTGACAAATGCAGAGCCCTAAAGCGTCATTTTGAGGGTAGGAGTTGAAACAATTTATGTCCAGGATGTGAGGGGGTCTGTAGATATATGTATTTATTGAACAACTCCTATCGTATCCTCAGCTTACCTGAAGGGAGAACGGGCACTGCTTCATTTATTTATGGTTCTCTCCCCCCGCCCCCTGCAGAATTATTCACCCAAAAGGGGAATTTTGTGAGATCTGGGCTTGTAACTCGTAACCTAAGTAAATGCGTTGCTGCTGACACGTCGGCCTTGTTATATTGCCCTCTGGGAATGCATTCCCACCCATTTACTCCAGAAAGCCGTTTATTGACAATTAAAGCAGTAAAACTATTCAGTGTTTACAGTTGGAACGGAAATGGCTAATAAGACGGAAACTGCTGATAAGAAAAAAAAGGGGGGGAGAACAAGCCACATATCCTTTATGAAAAGTGCTATAAAAATATCAGGATGCCAGAAGGCTGAACACCTGTAGTCTTTCTTTCTTTCTTTCTTTCTTTCTTTCTTTCTTTCTTTCTTTCTTTCTTTCTTTCTTCCTTCCTTCCTTCCTTCCTTCCTTCCTTCCTTCCTTCCTTCCTTCCTTCCTCCCCTTGTCCCTTTCCTCCTCTCTCCTCCTCCCTCCTCCTTCCTTCTCCTCTCTCTCGTTCCTTGTTGCAAAGTTTCATTCCACTGTCTGAGCTCCCCTGTTGAAAAAGACTTCTGGGCCCAGACACAACATGCAGAATTTCCCTATTAGGGAAATTAGCCTGAAACTTTCGTTAGACATAAGATTGCCTAGAGAAATTAAGTAACCCAGGCTTTCAGTGCAAAGGCATCCTTGAATTTTGCTCCATTCAGAGAGATTTATTATTGCCTTTATTATTTTTACAAATAACTCAAGGAGGGTTGAATAAACCCAACACATCTCCCTTCTCCTATTTTCCCCACAAAAACCACTTTGTGAAGAGGGTTGGGCTAAAGAAAGATGGACTGGCCCAAAGACACCCAGCTGACTTTTATGGCTAGGCTGGGACTAGAACTCTCTGACTCCCGATGATTGGCCTGAAGTCACCCAGCTCTGCCATATCACCTAGCTGCCTCTACCATGGAAGGGAGGAGGGAGGAAGGAAGGAAGGAAGGAGGGAGGGAGGGAGGAGTTGGAAGGAAGGAAGGAAGGAAGGAAGGAAGGAAGGAAGGAAGGAAGGAAGGAAGGAAGGAAGATGGGTGGATGGATGGATGGAAGGAAAGAAAGAAAGGGAAGGAAGAAAGGAAGGAAAGAAAAGGAATGTTAGGTGGATGGAAGGAAGGAAAGGATGGATGGGTGGAAGGAAGGAAGGAAGGAAGGAAGGAAGGAAGGAAGGAAGGAAGGAAGGAAGGAAGGAAGGAGAATTCTGGGAGTTGAAGTCCATATTTAAATGTTCCTCAACCTTTGCAACTTGAATATGCATGGACTTCAGCTCCCAGACCTGAATTCCCATGCTGGCTGGGGCACGCTGGGAGCTGAAGCCCACAGATCTTCAAGGTGGGAAGGCTAAGAAAACCCTGTGTTAAAGGGCCCCACACACCCCCTGGGCTGAATCTGCCAGGGTTGAATCTCAGGGAGACCTTGGCATGACCTCTAGGTAATAATGCCCAAGGTGTTTCCTTAAGAACCCTTACCACCCCAGTGCCAGGAACGCATAATTGTGCCCCTGGTGATAAGAAGCATGACTCAGAGTCAGGGTTTTCTACTCCCATCCCCAGCCAAGAGCCAACCCAACCCTCCTTCCTTGGCAAGGAAGCAGCCAGGCCTCATTACAGATGGATGGATAGACTCGGGGGCTGCCCTGGGTGCGTTAAAACACACAGGTCCTAATAATAACAATATTTACTTGTACATAATATTATTCTTCCAACTGCTGATTTCTACCTCCACTGTCTAACCATTCATCACACAAACCCCATGTTAAAAAGAAAAATACTACTATATACAGGTAAACATTGTGGTTATCATTGATATTGTGTATAGGTAAATTGACCCAGACAATACACTGTTTATTAAAACGCTCATGTATGCTAAAGAAAAATGTACAAATAAAATGGGAGAACAAAACAAAACGCACACCGGTCTTGATGCAAATTCTTCCAGGAGCTTTTTAAGAGCTTGGGCGGGGGGGAGCCTTGCAGCCTTGCAGCCTTGCAGCCTTGCCAAACTGTAACTTTTAGCATGTTAGGGTAGAGGAATCCCTACGGGGGAATATTGCAATTAAAACTATATTCCTTATTGATTGATTGATTGATTGTGGGGATTCAATAACCAGTCATTTCAGTGTCCAAAGATGTCTCACTGCCTGGGCAGAGTTTATTCTTTTTATACCATTTTTACAAGCAGAAAAGAACAGCATAGATACAGCATTGGGATTGGAGAATAGATCCACATGGGTGAAACCCTTCAATCACATTGGCATAACCCCTCAACCAATCCTTAAGGTTAGTGGTGATGTTAGTAAATGAGATCACCTGTACACCTGGAAAATCAGAGACGTCCCATCCCCATCCCAACAGATAAGAGGATGAATAGAAGATGAGCTCATGGGATAGCAAAAGAGGCCCCCTCCACCAGGCTGCAGTGTTCTGCCAGCTTCTAGTGTCATCCAGGGAAACTCAGTGGCCACCACAATTGATTGATTGGGCTTGTATGCCACCCTACCTCCCGAAGGACTCAGGGCGGCTCACGTAATAAAACCCATAATACAAAATTTAAAATTGGTTAAAAGGTATTAAATTCCTTAACATCCTATTGTTTTCATTCAGTGAAGAGGTTGATTTGACGTCCATCCAGTTTCTTGCTTCTGAGCTTACCTCCCTTTTTCCAGTGTGTGTGTGTGTGTGTGTGTGTGTGTGTGTGTGAAAGGGAGGCACTGTGCAATTCCCAAGCTTTTGCAGTCCAAGAGCCAAAACTTCTCCACCTGTTAGATGAAAAGATAAACAGTACCTTCTGTTGGCTCTCCCCACCACATCTTCTCTTTTAGGTTTTTCAAGGCTGCCCGCCCCTCCCCTCCCCGGCTTTTCCTGGTTCAGGACCAAGTCAAAATTCAACCGGTTTTTCTCCTTTCTCTACGGTAACCAACATCTGCATGGCAGGGTTTAAAAAAAAAACATTGACAGTTTAATTTGATCTCATCATGAACCTGCCAAAAAGAGAAAATTTACAAATGGATTGCCAACATTCTTGGTCTCCTCCCCCCAATTCCTGTTGTAAGAACAACTTCTTCTTCTTCTTCTTCTTCTTCTTCTTCTTCTTCTTCTTCTTCTTCTTCTTCTTCTTCTTCTTCTTCTTCTTCTTCTTCCTACACTGTTTGTCCAACTGAAAGCCCCCCCCCAAACAGGCAGTTGGTGGGAGCAGAAGGATCTGCACATGATCCACACTGTGGCTGTGAGAGATTGTGGAGAGAGGAATGGGATCGGAATGGAAGAGGGCCATTGATGGAGACTCTTTGGCGACTTGGCCCAGGTGACGAGAGAAATGTTTGGAATCCTTGAGAGAATTTCTGCCTCGGTGGATTCACTACAAACCAAGAAATTCCAACTGTGGCCTCAAAAATCTGAATTTATCCCAGATGATGAAAGATACCAAGTTGAAGCTGATGTGGTTCTTCCTTCCTGGTCCATCCACAGGACGCTTGCCTGCCAATGCATGCTCTTTGGCAGAGGAGAAGAATTTCCTTCCCTTGCTGATTCAAGCTTTTTGCTTTTGTGTTTTTTAAAGAAATCTGTACAGTACCAAATCTTTCCAAAAAGCAAACACAAAACCTGATGTCACAGATAATATCTGGATTACAGGGTTGACTAACTTGGTATTTTCCAGATTTTTTTTTTCCTCTGGATATGCGTGGACTTCAATTCTCCAGAATCTTCCCACGTTCAGGATTGTTGCTGAGAATTCTGGGAAATAACGTCTATGCTGTATAAGTTATGTAATAATTTAGAAATTGTCTCTTTTCTAACCAAGGAAGTCAATTTGGTCACCAATGAGGTCTGTCTGTCTGATCCATCCATCCATCCATCCATCCATCCATCCATCCATCCTTCCTTCCTTCCTTCCTTCCTTCATCCCTTCACTTCTCCATCTCTCCATCCATTCATGCCTCCATGCATCCATCCATGCATCTTTCCACTTCTCCATCTATCTCTTCATACATGCATGCATCCATTTATCCATCTATCCATCCATCTGTCCATCCCTTCCTTCCATCCCTTCCTTCCTTCCTCCATCCCTTCCTCCATCTCTCTCTCCATCCATTCATTCATGCCTCCATGCATCCTCCCATGCACCCATCCATACATCCATCTAAGAATTTGGGGTCAAAGAATTGCAGCTCATTTCTAAGGTTAGAAACCAATCCTTTTTTTCTTTTTGTGAAGAAAAAATTTGTGAAGAAAAAATCGATAATTATGTCATCTGCAAAGATACAAAACAAAGCCAAACAAAAACCCTGCATGGTTTTCACAGAGGTAGAGGCAGTGAAACACAGAAACCAAATTCAGTCACCCAGATGTCTCCTTGACTGGATGAATGAAACGAAAGCCATTGTTTTAAGGAAGAAGCAAACTCATTGGTGGGGAAGGCCTTGATGGAAAAATCAAGTGAGGCTGCCTTGCAGCCATCACAGATCACTTTAGCCAATGTTCATTCTGGATTTCCTGCCTGTCATCATCTTAGGATTTGGGCATCTCTTTGCCAATTCTTCGGCGTTGATAATAGCCTTTATACCTTGGCTTGACAGCAGGGAAGGAGATGTGCTTCAAAATGAGGCACAGAGCCTTCTTAGGAGAAAATAATTTAACCCAGGGAACTAAGTAAGAATGGACCCTTCACAAGCCACAGGGCAAAGGCTCCTGGCTCCAACATCTGGTTTTAATATATATAAGAAAGTACGGCTGGAGATGGGCGAAACACTGCCAATTATCACTCAGAGTTGGGACGTTCCCTGTCCCAACACCGAAAAGAACAGAACAAACCGGCCAAGGTGCTCTTCAAACAAAGCTTTCCCAGAACGCGTATGATTAAGGACATTGGCAGAGGTAATGGCTGTCTTGATTGCCATTAGTGGCTTATTCAGGTTTCTCCCTTCGATGGCGCAAGCTTCGTTGGCATGGCACAATAATGGAACAGCTTCACTTTCTCATCGCTTGAAGTTCAGCATCTTCACCCTGTTGGGTTCCACAGTGGTGGGATTCAAATTTTTTTACTACTGGTTCTGTGGGCGTGGCTTGGTGGCATGGCATGGCTTGGTAGGCGTGGCTTGGGGAGCGTGGCAGGGAAAGGTTACTGCAAAATCTCCATTCCCTCCCCATTCCTTAGGGAAGGCTACTGTAACATCTTCATTCCCAACCTACTCCTGGGGGAAGGTTACTGCAAAATCCCATTTCCTCCCCACCCCACTAACCTCCTTTCCAGCTCCGTTCTCCTGATCAGAGCAAACAAAGAAGACCCAGCCAATCAGCTGTAGGTGTGGCTTGATGGGCGTGGCAGGGGAAGGTTACTGCAAAATCCCACTTCCCTCCCCACCCCACTAACCTCCTTTCCAGCTCCGTTCTCCTGTGCAGGGCAACCAAAGAAGACCTAGCCGATCAGCTGTGGGCGTGGCGTGGCGGGTGTGGTGTGATTTGGTGGGCGTGGCAGGGGAAGGTTACTGCAAAATCCCCATTCCCTCCCCACCCCACTAACCTGCTTTCCAGCTCCGTTCTCCTGTGTAGGGCAACCAAAGAAGACCCAGCCGATTAGCTGGGACTTGATGGGAGGCAGAGAATAGATGGGGTTGGTGGGGCCAGTCGGATGGTATTTGCCGGTTCTCCTAACTACTCAAAATTTCCGCTACGGGTTCTCCAGAACTGGTCAGAACCTGCTTATTACCATCTCTGGTTCCACTATTGACCTCACCCCATTCCTAAGAGGTCTGTAAAGGGCGTGCATAAGCGCACCATCGTGCCTACCATCCCAGTCCTATTGTCCCCATTTATTCATACCTATTTCCTGTATTCTTACTCATGTTTATACTTATACTTATTACCTTGTAAGCGATTGACAAATCAAATCAAATCAATCAATCAATCAATAAATAAATATACTGTATGCTGGCCGCCTCACCCCTGTCCAAGACGAGCAAAATGACCTTCCAATTTAAAAAAAAAAATCCCAAAGCTCTCGAAAAACATGGTAGGAAAAAAACCCCAACAACATTGTCTCTTTTGAGGAGGTAGAGGTAGCTTTAGGGAAAAGGAAACATGCCATTTGGTAAGACCTAAAAACCAGCCAGGCCTTAGGGGTTCCTAAATGGCCGTGTTTTCTCAAGCTCGGCCCCTTTAAGAGGCGTGGGACTTCAACTCCCACAATTCCCCGGCCAGCTAAGGAATTCTGGGAATTGAAGTCCATACACCTTGGAAGGGAGCAAGGTTGAGAAACGCCGATTTATTGTACGGCATGAATGTCGCAGGAGGAGTTCCCACGGTGAAAAACGATCTGTTGTTGATGATGGCGTTCCCGTGTACATATTGTGCACCTTGTGATTGGCCTTTGTGTTGAGTTTGCACAGCCACACAGCTGTTCAATAAAGGGAAGAGTTGCTGCAATCATGGTTACAGTCTGTGACAGTAAAAAGACTCAGAGGGATACTTAATTTGAATGGCAAGAGTGCCTGCACATATGCCAGACTCCTCCTAGCTGCTTGGTGACAGATAGTAGATTAGTTTAGTTTAGTTTAGTTTAGTTTAGTTTAGTTTAGTTTAGTTTTAGTTTAGTTTAGTTTAGTTTAGTTTAGTTTTAGTTTAGTTTAGTTTAGTTTAGTTTAGTTTAGTTTAGTTTAGTTTAGTTTTAGTTTAGTTTAGTTTAGTTTTAGTTTAGTTTTAGTTTTAGTTTTAGTTTTAGTTTTAGTTTAGTTTAGTTTAGTTTATTTAGTTTAGTTTAGTTTTAGTTTAGTTTTAGTTTAGTTTTAGTTTAGTTCAGTTTAGTTTTAGTTTAGTTTAGTTTTAGTTTTAGTTTTAGTTTAGTTTAGTTTTAGTTTTAGTTTAGTTTAGTTGTTTATTGTCATTGCACCTCTTACAACGAAATTAAATACCATCCTCAGTGTACATTATAACTATAAAAATAAAACACAAGCACACATCCTTCACATTCTATACATTGAATTGAAAACCCTTGATATTGCACTAATATTACACTATATAGTAGAATTCAACAGAGTTACTGCCCTGGGATAGAAGCTATTTTTCAGCCTATTTGTCCTTGTTTTTATTTTATTTTACTATAGTTTACTTTATTGTCATTGCACCTTATACAACGAAATTAAATTCCATCTTCAGTGTACATTATGACTATGAAAATAAACACAAACACACTTCCTTCACACTCCACACATTGAATTGAACCCCCCCCACCCAACACTGCACGATACAGCAGAATTCAATAGAGTTCCTGCCCTGGGATAGAAGCTGTTTTTCAGCCTATTTGTCCTTGTTTTTATTATCCTGTACCGTCTGCCAGATGGTAGTAGTTCAAAAAAAAAGGTGCCCAGGATGAGATGGATCTTTAAGAATGTTTTATTTAAAGTTGTATGTTGATGTCTTGCTTAACCAAGAATCTCAACAAAACAATGGGTTGTATTTGGCAGAGGCAGGGGGGTGTCTCACACAAATCCATTCTTCCTTTTCATAGGCTAGGCATCATGGTATTTGAGCCTCCAAGCCATGCCACAAAATCTGGCTGCCAAACACCCCTGGCTGACTCACACTTACTCTGTCAAACACAAGCTGGCTTCAATTAATGCATTACATGATTGCAACCACACCATCTCTCCATTGAAAAAGAGTGAGATCTTGCAACTTTCTTGGAAGTGTAGGTGACTCAGCGTTTAAGCCCCCAAGTGGTATCAGCCTAGGGCACTGCTATGATTTGCTTTATCTGTGGCAGGTTGAATGATGATGTCAAACCTTAGCACTTAGACTTACATACTGCTTCACGGTGCTCTACAGCCCTCTCTGTTCGGTTTACAGAGTCAGCATAACTGCCCCCAACAATTTGGGTCCTCATTTTACCCACCTCAGAAGGATGGAAGGCTGAGTCAACCTTGAGCCAGTCAGGATCAAATTGCTGGCAGTCGGCAGAGTTAACCTGTAATACTGCTTCTAACCACTGTGCAACCACAGCCCTTCCTTCCTTCCTTCCTTCCTTCCTTCCTTCCTTCCTTCCTTCCTTCCTTCCTTCCTTCCTTCCTTCCTTCCTTCCTTCCTTCCTTCCCACTTAGCAATAGCACTTAGACTTATATTCCACTTCACAGTGTTTTACAGCCCATTCCAAGTGATTTACAGAGGCAGCCTCTTGTCCCCAACAATCTGGGTCCTCATTTTACCGACCTCAGAAAGATGGAAGGCTGAGTCAACCTTGAGCCAGTGAGAATTGAACTGCTGGCAGTTGGCAGAACTAGCCTGCAATACTGCATTCTAACTGCTGCATCACTATAGCTCACCTGTTGAAGGGGTGGGATTCAATTTTTTTTTACTATCGGTTCTGTGGGCATGGCTTGGGCATGGCAGGGGAAGGATACTGCAAAGTCCCCATTCCCTCCCCACCCTACTAACCTGCTTTCCATCTCTGTTCTTCTGTGCAGGGCAACCAAAGGAGAGACAGCCAATCAGCTGGGACTCAGGAGGCGGAGAATAGATGGGGGTGGGGCCAGTCAGAGGTGGTATTGGCCAGTTCTCTGAACTACTCAAAATTTCCACTACTGATTCTCCAGAATTGGTCAGAACCTGCTGAATTCCACCCCTGCCTTCAACCAATCATGATCAACAGCTTCACCCCAAATCTCAGCAGGACAAGAACGTGTTCAAAAACTATTTGGAGTTTAGGAATGAAAGAAAGGATCATGCACAACTCCATTCCTGCTTATATCTTTATCTTCAAAATATAGGAATGTGTATATTTCTACACATGCCATTTTTTCTGTAGCGATTGCTGATTTTTTCTTTTTTTTGCAATGTCTCTCAACCATGGCTGGCTGAGGAAGTCTGGGAGTTGAAATCCATATATCTTAAAGCTGCCAAAGTTGAAAAAAAAACACTGATTCAGGAATTAAAGCTCTTTGCCAAGCTAGCATGAACGTCTGCTGCAATCTTCCAAAATGTCTTTTTGCTCATTCCTAATCCAGTCCCTGTGTCCTTCAAGAGATATCTCAGAGACACAACATCCCAACGGTTGGCTTCTGTTACATTCAAGATTTGTAGGTCATGGAAGACTTATTTTGACTGGATTTTAGCAGGTCATGGAAGACTGATTTTGATTAATTGCAAACATCACCGTCAAAGCCAAAAGGAGAGGCAATATTAGAAAGTTTGAATTTTGGACAAAAAAGTCCGAAACTTTTTTTGGGGAAAGGCAGCAAGGAGAAATTAGACCCCCACCTCAAAGCAGCCCAGGATGTCTTGAATATGTTCAATGACTTCACACTACTTCAGGTAGAACTGGAAACATCTAGAAGCACTCCAATCCAAGGAGAACATTTTGTTATAGGTCTTTCTGTCTTTGACTCAACCATCAGCTAAGATACTGTATCCGGTACATCAATAGCCAAAAGTAATGAAAGCTTATTGGCTCAATCAAATCCTGTTCCAAAGCTAACACTGTTCTATTGTGCTATTTGCCTATCTCTTCCACTTGCCTCAGGTTCAAAACTGGCCTGGGGATAATCCCACACTGTTTCTGTGTTTGCAGAGTACACAAGAATGTTATCCCAAAGGAGTAGCTGAGTAGCATCCAAACTACTTGTCACCATGATGGGCCTCCATTGGAGTAGATACTTACGGGCCTATCTCAGCAAGATTTCATGGAGGACACGGCGTATTTACCATCTGGTTCTTCTGAGCTTCGTTTGTCACAAAAATCCATCACCCTCTACTAGACTTGAACTCCTCTTTCAGGAAGATCTTCAGTATAAGGTCCAAGAAGACCAAGATGGCAGCCTCAGTAGGTTCAACTGCACCTTCACCATTACAGTCATCTATATACTTTAATTCGATCTATGGAATTGGCAACTTAATTAACTTTAATATTTATATTGTTTATTTTTAGTATTGTAAGCCACCCTGAGGCCTTCGGGAGATAGGGCGGCATATAAATCTCATAAATAAATAAATGAATAAATGAATGAATGAATGAATGAATAAATGAATGAATGAATAAATGAATGAATGAATGAATGAATAAATAAATAAATAAATTACATTATCGCCACAATTTGGAGTGCAGACTCTGGTTTGTCAGTTCAAAGCATGGAATTCCTCCCCGCCCCCCCCAAATGAGTGCACAAAGCATGGGATGAAAAGAGTTGCAGTTCTGCATTAGTCAGTTAGAAAGTTTGCCACTATCAATTCAGACGAGTCTTCTGCTTTAATGAGGTCTGAGAAGTGTGAAAGAGCTGTTTTTAGGGCCAACACATCCATCAGGATGATGGTGACCTTATATAGAAACAACTGCGAAGTCTTAAATTCCTCTTTTTTTATTTATTTATTTGATTTGTCAATTGCTTACAAGATAGTAAGTATAAGAGTAACCATAGTTATGAATACATGAAATGAATACATATAAGAAAAATAAAAGAAACAATAAAAGAAACAATAAGACAGGGATGGTAGGCACGTTGGTGCACTTATGCATGCCCCCTACAGACCTCTTTGGAAAGGGGTGAGGTCAATACTAGAAAGTCTAAGGTTAAAGTTTTTGGGGTTTGGGGAAGAAACCACAGAGTCAGGTAAAGTATTCCAGACATTGACCACTCTGTTGCAGAAGTTGTATTTCCTGCAATCAAGTTTGGTGCGGTTTACCTTGAGTTTGTATCTATTGTGTGCTCTTGTATTGTTATGGTTGAAGCTGAAGCATTCATTGACAGGTAGGACATTGCAATATATAATTTTATATCCTATACTTAGATCGGACCGAAGGCGACATAGTTCTAGGTTTTCTAGGTCTAGAATTTCAAGTCTGGAGGCATAAGCTATTCTGCAACGAGTAGAGGAGTGTAGAACTCTTCTTGTGAAATATTTCTGGACTTTCTCAACTGTGTTATTATCAGATACGTGATATGGGTTCCAGACTGATGAGCTGTGTTCAAGTATTGGTCTGGCAAATGTTTTGTATGCTCTAGTTAGTAATGTGATATTACCAGAGAAAAAGCTACGCAGGATTAGGTTAACAACTCTTAATGCCTTTTTGGGTATGTAGTTACAGTGGGCTCTAGCACCTAGATCATTAGAGATGAGCACTCCAAGGTCCTTGACGGAGAATCTTTAGAAAGTTGTATTCCCCATTCCCAACATAAAATATTCTTTATTCTTAATATTAAAAGGAGGCAGAATGTTATATGCCCCTTAAAGGAAAAGAGAAACAGGCGCAGTTTTCCTACCTTAGGAAAATAGCTTCAAGAAGAACCCTGAAAAGGCTAGTCTTTAGGAATGAGTATTTTGTATCCATTCATAAAGCCAGGCCACTCTATTCATCAACAAAGATCAGCCAGAAAACAACATAAAAGGCAAGGAGCAGAAACTGACAAGATTAGCTCAGACACATTTGCATTTCCCCTTTTGTCTGTAGAGCCAGCCATGACCCCTACATGACCCCATAGGAATCCGACATTAAAATATTAAAGGACATATTATTGTACAGGAATTGGCTTCCCAATCACAAAGCCCCAATGAAGGCATAAAAGCCCACCTACTCCCAACTGCATTGTGTCAGCCACCCCAGAAACATGCTGCCGCCACTGTTGTTTCTGCCTTGTTGCCAGACTTCACTGTCCCTGTCACTGTTGTTTCTGCCTTGTTGCCAGACTTATCAGAAGCGAGTCTCAGAACAGAATCACAACCACCAGGGAATTGGAAGGGACATTGGAGGTCTTCTGATCCAGCCCTCTTCTCCAGCAGGAAATCCTACTCTCATTTCACACAAATGGTTGTCCGGTCTCTTCTTAAAAACCTTGGTGAAGAAGCACCCACAACTTCTGGAGGCAAGCTGTGAAATTGTTCTCACTGTCAGGAAATTTCTCCTTAGTTCTAGGTTGCTTCTCTCCTTGATGAGTTTCCACCCATTGCTTCTCGTCCTGACCTCAGGTGCTCTGGAGAATAGCTTGACTCCCCTCTTCTTTGGGGCAGCCCCTGAGATATCGGAACACTGCTATCATGTCCCCCCGGTCCTTTTCCCCCCATTAAACAAGACATACTTAATGGTGAGATGCAACCAGATGGACAGCTGATGAAAAGGAAGGAGATGGGCTTTAGGTCTGCAGCCGACCAGCCAAAATAAGATACAAGCTTGGTGATAACCCGTTCCTTCTTTTTTGGAGATGGGTTCGTCCTGATCAGGATGACATTGTTTGAACGACCTTGAATTGAAAATTATCCTCGGCTTGGCCAGCTTATCTCAAAAGAATGTTAGCATTAAACCGACGGAGTTAGAAGGAGTCCAACTAGCATACCGAACAAAAATGCAAAACAAAGATATCTTGTTGGGACAGCTGTCCAGGCTTTGCCCAAACACGTCCAGCAAAGGAGCATTCATCAACTTTTCTTTCCCTTATTGGAAAAAAAAAACACAGCCTTTTTTTAAAAAGCAGTCTGGAAATTCACTCTGTAATTCTGAATCTTGGTCCAAAGGCCGTCGTCCGGGAAAGGCGATTATCTAAGAGCAGCGGCGTCCAATCTTGGAACTTTAAGACTTGTGGACTTCAACTCCCAGAATTCCCCAGCCAGTATACTAGGAGTCGAAGTCCACAGGTCTTAAAGTTACCAAAGTTGAATACCTCTGACCTACGGTATGATTAAAAATGGTATCGTATAAGCAGGAACAATAGTTTTCACAATCTTTTTCAACCGTGGTGACTTTTAAGTTGTGTGGACTTGGAATCATAGAATTCTAGGGCTGGAAGGGACCTTGGAGGTCTTCCAATCCAACCCTTGGCTTGAGCAGACCTTACACCATCCCAAACAAATGGCTGTCCAGTCTTTTCTTGCAACCTCCAGTGATGGTGCACTCACAACTCTAGGAGGCAAGCTGTTCCATTGGTTAATTGTTCTCACTGTCAGGAAATGTCTCCTTTGTTCCAGGCTGAATCTCTCTTTAAGGAGCCTCCATCCAATACTTCTTGCCCTGCCTTCAGGTGCTTTGGAGAATAAAAGTTTCCAAAAATTGACAAATGTTGAATGCTATATAGAATAAAATAGTGTTGGAAGAATTTTCCATCTGGGTTCAGTTCCAAGTGGGGAAGAAGGACACTGGAAACATGGAGGCTGTTTGGAAAGGTGGTTTAATGGTGGACAGGACCATGTGGCTTGGAGCTCCAAAGTGAAAAAAGGACGATCACAGGCTTCAAGATGTTGGGTGAAGGAAAAGAAGGGCCAAGATGCTGAGAGCCCTTAGTTATATACCCTCTGTTGGGTCCCACCTTTGTGTTTCCTGTTCCTGTTTAAGAAATGTATCCCATTGGCTGTCAGGCTCCCAGGTCTTAGCTAACTTTGTAGGCTTTGTCTGGACCACATGGCTTCACCTGAGTGCTGGCTGATGAAATCTTCCCAGGCCAGGTGGTGAGATGGGCAGAGGCCTTTGTTATGTAGAATACTCTGGCCCAGGCCTTAATGGCCCGCCCATTAACAAAGGTAGGGGGTGAGCTCCTGTTTCTGAGGTGAGTTTCTGCTTCTGAGTTTCTACTTCTCTTTTTAGGGCAAATATTCTGCCTTTTTAATATTTCCTACAATATTTCATTTTTCTAGGAGTGGGGTGGGTGCTAACTTCCTACAATGGAATAGAATTCTTTATTGGCCAAGTGTGATTGGACACACAAGGAATTTGTCTTGGTGCAAATGCTCTCAGTGTACATAAAAGAAAAGATACATTCATCAAGAATCATAAGGAACAACAATAAGAATAGAATAGAATAGAATAGGATAGAATAGAATAGAATAGAATAGAATAGAATAGAATTCTTTATTGGCCAAGTGTGATTGGACATACAAGGAATTTGTCTTGGTGCAAATGCTCTCAGTGTACATAAAAAGAAAAGATACATTACTCAAGAGTCAAGAATCATCAGGTACAACACTTAATGATAGTCACAGGGTACAATAAGCAATCAAATCATACTAGGAAACAGTCAATATAAATAGTAAGGTTACAAGCAACAAGATTACAGTCACACAGTCATAAGTGGGAGGAGATGGGTGAAAGGAAGGATATACTCAGAATTAAGTCGGAAGTAGGCCCCAATAAGTAATCATAAGTCATAAAACAAAAATCAAAGGGGACTGAAGGCTAAAACATATGAAGAATGGCTGCAGGAGTTGTGCATGTCTAGTTTAATGAAAAAAAGGACTAGAAGTGATATGATAGCAGTCTTCCAATATTTGAGGGGTTGCCACAAAGCAGAGGATGTCAACCTATTCTCCAAGGCAAAACAAGGTAGCAACAGATGGAAACTAATCAAGGAGAGAAGCAACCCAGAACTAAGGAGAAATTTCCTGACAGTGAGAACAATTACATAGTGGAACAACTTGCCTCCATAAGTTGTGAATGCTCCAACACTGGAAGTTTTTAAATAGAATAGAATAGAATAGAATAGAATAGAATAGAACAGAACAGAATACCTTTATTGTCATTGCATTCTACGAATACAATGAAATTCGAAAGTTACTCCAGCACAGTGCCCCAAACACCACACCACACCACAATCACACTACAGAGTAGTGTTGGATAATGTTGGATAACCATTTGTCTGCAATGATATAGGGAGCAGGGAGTTGGACGTGGAGACCAAGTGATTATGATTAGGGGACTGAATCAGGTGGATGAATCATAATCCTGGTTAATCCTAATCATGGGACATGGTTAGGGGACTGGAGACTAAAACATATGAAGAACAGTTATAGGAACTGGGCCTGGCTAGTCTAGTGAAGAGAAGGACCAGGGGAGGCAGGAGAGCAGCATTCCAATATTTGAGGGGCTGCCACTGAGAGGAAGGGGGTCAAGCTATTTTCCAAGGCACCCGAAGGCCAGACAAAGAACAATGGATGGAAACCGAACAAGGAGAGATTCAACCAAGGAATAAGGCGAAACTTTCTGACAGTGAGAACAATCAACCCATGGAACAGCTTGCCCTCGGAAGTTGTGGGAGCGTCATCACTTATTGACTGTTCGACTGTTTCCTAGTATGATTTGATTGCTTACTGTACCCTGTGACTATCATTAAGTGTTGTACCTCATGATTCTTGATGAATGTATCTTTTCTTTTATGTATACTGCGAGTACTTGCACCAAGACAAATTCCTTGTGTGTCCAATCACACTTGGCCAATAAAGAATTCTATTCTGCACTTGAGACTTTCAAGAAGAGATTGGACTGCCATTTGTCAGAAATGGTGTAGGGTCTCCTGCTTGGGTGCAGGGGTTGGACTAGATGACCTACAAGGTCCCTTCCAACTCTGATTACCTGTGAACTGTGAACCACCAAAATCCCTTCCAACTGTGTTACTCTGTAATTTCGATTTATTGGATTAATCAATTTAAGTAAGTAAGCAATAAGTGAGCAATCCTCTGTGCTCCAGATAGCCGCCATTGTATAGAATAGAATAGAATAGAATAGAATAGAATTCTTTATTGGCCAAGCATGGTTGGACACACAAGGAATTTGTCTTGGTGCAAATGCTCTCAGTATTCATAACCCTTGGCTCTTTTCCCATCAAGACGACAATCACTGACTCTCTCTGATTGAATTCAGCCAAGGTGGGATGCACAAAAGAGACTATTTCTCTTTAAGGAAACTCTAATTCAGGTTTATAATTCTTCCATTCTACTTATGCAATTATTCTACCTAACCCAGCAGTTTGGCTTCTCCTTTTAGCACTGGAGCAATTAGAAGACCGGAAAGTTGGCATACAGGTTGAACAATTTAGTGGAAGTCAGCAATTGTGTAAATAAAAGAAGGGAATTAAGAATGAAGAAAGGTTTAAGCCGTTTGACATCTTCTGTTATGTAAACAGAGGTCATTGCAAAATCTTTGGAGACCTTGAGTCGAGATGTTGTTCCCTCCCCTTTTATGGATCCTGCATTTTCATAACCCTTGGCTCTTTTCCCATCAAGGAGACAAAAGCCCCTCTGAATGAAATTTGACCTTTTAACAGTGGTTTAATTCTAGGCGCCATAAATGATAACTTCAAAAAGAATAAGAATGAGGCAGCATTGATCGTTAGCCATCATCATCATCATCGTCATCCATCCGGTACCCGAATGTCTACAAAGTTGCCTAAAACGAAGTTGAATAAAGTGTTGCAAAGAGAAACACAACACAGCACAACGAAAAAGACCCCACACAAGATCCTGAATGACCTCCCACACGCACAAAAGATATTGCAAAAGCTCTATACAGTCATTTGGCCAGTTGGATGCAGGTGCTTAAAAGCCCCTTTAGCGGCAGAATAAGCCAGCCAGCCAGCCAGCCAGCCATAAATACATACATACATACATACATACATACATACATACATAATAAAATTAGAATAGAATAGAATAAAATAGGAAGGAAGAAAAGAAAGAAAGGAAAGAGAAAGGAAGGAAAGAAAGGAAAGAAAATAAAAGAAAAAGGAAAGGAAAGAAAGGAAAGGAAAGGAAAGGAAAAAAGAAAGAGAAAGGAAAGAAAATAACAGAAAAAGGAAAGAAAGGAAAGAAAGAAAGGAAGGAAAAGGAAAGAAAGAAAGAAAAATAGAAATAAGGGTGGTTGAGAAAGGACTGAGGAAAGTTTCATTTCTCTATCGTTTACCCTTTACCTGGGAAGAACAGAGCAGCACATAGAACATAGAACAATAGGGTTGGAAGGGACCTTAGAGGTCTTCTAGTCCACCCCCTATTCAGGCAGGGAACCCTATACCATTCTGGACCAGAATAACAAGAGTCGGAAGGGACCTTGAAGGTCTTCTTCTCTAGACTAGCCATACCCAATCCCTGCAACCGTTCTTCATATGGTTTTAGTCTCCAGGCGGGGGATGGTGGGACTAGAAGACCTTGAAGGCCCCTTCCAACCCTGTTGCTCTGTTAAGGCTGTTTATAATGTTGTTCGGAGCTACAGGACTCTCATGCCCAGGATCCTGGATGACCGTACCCCCCTCAACCCAAGCGTTTGGCTAAGCACCACGGTAGCTACAGTCCAGCCAAGGCTGGCTGGGCCTCCTAGCTAGGAACGCGGAGTTACTCTCTCTTGCTTTCTTCTACGGGATTGCAAAGGCTTCCTCCCCGAGGATCTTGTTAGAGGAAGCTTTCCACTCTGAATTGGCACCTTGTCAGAAGCCAGAAGGGTCTTGCATCATGCTCCAAGCCTCCCTTGTTGGCAAACGTTGGCAAGAGAGAGGCGAGGGAAACATGAGGTGTAGCCAAGCAGAGGAATGGGTAATAGCATGTCAGCCGGTGGAGTGTTATATAAGAGCCCTCTTTTGCCCAGGAACCAACGGATTGCCAACAAACCCACCCCGCTTTTAGCCTAGCCTAGTGCAGGGGTCGCCAAGCTTTTGGACCTCAGGGACCACCAAACTCATAATTTTAAATCCTGCGGACCAGAGACCCTGGGAAAAAAGTCTGCAGGAAAATTCCCCAGCCCATTCTTTATTTGGGATCGCAGGATTCCGTCTCCAGCTCCATTCTTGGGGGGGGGGGAGAGAGAGAGAGAGAGGGAGCCAGAGACAGAGAGACAGAGAGAGAGAGAGAGAGACAGAGAGACTTACTTTTGATTTCATGCAAGGAAAGTAGCAGAAGCAGCAGTCTTTCTTTCTCTCCCCCAAACTCCGCTCTCAGAGACACAGAGAGAGAGACAGAGAGAGAGAGAGAGAGAGAGAGAGAGAGACAGACAGAGAGACAGAGAGAGAGACAGAGAGAGACAGAGAGACTTACTTTTGATTTCATGCAAGGAAAGCAGAAGAAGAAGCAGTCTTTCTCTCCCCCAAACTCCGCTCTCAGAGAGACAGAGAGAGAGAGAGAGAGAGACAGACAGACAGACAGACAGAGAGACTTACTTTTGATTTCATGCAAGGAAAGCAGCAGAAGCAGCAGTCTTTCTCTCCGCTCTCAGAGAGAGAGAGAGAGAGAGAGAGAGAGAGATTTCATGCAAGGAAAGCAGCAGAGCAGTCTTTTCTCCAGAGAGAGAGAGAGAGAGAGAGAGAGAGAGAGAGAGAGAGAGAGAGAGAGACACTTACTTTTGATTTCATGCAAGGAAAGCAGCAGAAGCAGCAGTCTTTCTTTCTCCACTCTGAGAGAGAGAGAGAGAGAGAGAGAGAGAGAGACTTTTGATTTCATGCAAGGAAAGCAGCAGAAGCAGCAGTCTTTCTCTCCGCTCTGAGAGAGAGAGAGAGAGAGAGAGAGAGACTTTTGATTTCATGCAAGGAAAGCAGCAGAGTCTTTTTCCCCAAAGTCCGCCAGAAATGAGTCTTGTGAGATTTGTCACCGGGCAAACCTCTTGGAGCAGGATGCCTTGCAGGGTCCCAAAGACTCATTTTTGGCAGAGTTTGGGGGAGAGAAAGAAAGACTTTGGCTGCTTTTCTTGCGTGCAGCCAAAAGCAGAAGAAGAAAGAAGCGGAAAGGGGAAGCCCGGTGGCCAGGCCAGGCGCATGGGGCGAGTGGGGCAAGTTCCCCTCCTCCGCCCTTTTCCCCCTCCCCTCACATGTTTTTAAAAGCCTTGTGTTCCCACGGGCCATGTGGGCGGCACAGCCTTGCGCAGCCTGGATTAATTGCTTTGTGGGGGGAGGACATTTCTCTGCGGACCACCAAAATTTTCTCACAGACCGCCAGTGGTTCCCGGCCCACTGGTTGGTGACCACTGGTCTAGTGGATTGTGTGAATCCAAGCCCTAGGCTTCCTTTTACAGTTCAGAGTTTTGCCCAAACAACTTGGAATGTTAAAAACCTGGGTTGAATAAACCATAGTTTGCCCACAGCTAAGGAACCACCGGGGTGGGCTTAAGACGCTGTGTCCACCCAACGGTTGTGAATTTTGGATGATGGATTAGTGGGTCGTGTGAACTCCCCAAAAGAAAACCAGGGTTAAGCAATTTGGGGGGGGGGGAGCAAACTTTTCAGATCTGTTTGCTTTATTTTTAAAAGGTTACAGAGTATAAAATGTTCCCTTCCTTGTTAAGTCCCATTTATTGTTTGGGATTTAATTCTGAGTTGATAGGTCCATGACGGCACTGCTGAGCCAAGTTTGTTGATTTAGCTGAAATCTAAACAGAAATAATGAGCTGATGTATCAAACAGAAGCAAGACAAATTCAGCTTTGAGCACAGGAGGATTATTGTATTTTTTCCTTTCTCTTTGGGTGGAGGTGGTGAGAGATAGGGATCTTATTCATAGGTGCCCAGCATATAAAATTTTAATTTAGGATATGATTTGCAGCATTGCTTGATCTCTGAATTAGGCTGTGAAGTTTCCCCTTAAAACATTTATTTGCATGCATCGCCAGGCCAAAATAGTGTAGGAAGTTAGCACCCACCCCTCTACTAGAAAAATGAAATTTCCTAGGAAATATTACAAAGGCAGAATATTTCCCCTAAAAGGAAAGTAGAAACTCAGAGAGGCAGAAGCTCACCCCCCACACACCTTTATTAATGGGCGGGCCATTAAGGCCTGGGCCAGAGTATTCTATATAACAAAGGCCTCTACCCATCTCACCACCTGGCCTGGGAAGAATGCATCAGCCAGCACTCAGGCTCAACCAAGCCTGGGATTCAAGACAGCCTACAGAGTTGCCCCTGCATGGCCCCAGGGGAGCCTGACAACCAATCAGAATACAAGCTCAAATTCAAATCGCAACAGAGGGTATAAAACCCAGGGATTCTCAGCATCCCTTTCCTTTTTCACCCAGGAGCTCCAAGGTGTGTGATCCTGTCCACCATTAAACCATCTTTCCAAACAGCCTCCATGTGTCCAGTGTCTTTTTCCCCGCTTGGAACTGAACCCAGAAGGATATTTCTTCCAACAATAGGATTGGCTGCTATGTTGTGCACCGAGCGAGTTTACAATTCCTGCTGTTGTGCAAATCCAACTCCTGGGGCTTCGTTTAACTGTACTTAAATAAGTGGGTGTACACTGGATAAAAAGAGCTATAATTTGGGGCTAGGATTCTGCAGAGAGTAAAGTGGCAACTTTCAAAGCTACGACGGCGTCGTCATTTCGCCTGATGTTTCTGTTTGATCCACCCATCATGGTTTTAGCCTTCTTTCTCCCTAAAGGCCTCAGGGGTGACGCAAAATCCTTCAAGGGTGGATCTTTTACTCTGGTTGAAGGATCCCTTGTCTTTTGGTCCAACTGAAATGGATCTTGTTCAGATGGGAAACCAAAAAAAAAAAAACACAGGGATCGAATCTGGTCATTGCCTGAAGTTTGGGACCAGCAGTGGATCTACTGTAATCACCATGGCAGGTGTGCTCAGTGGTTGGTGCAACATTAGCCTGGGTTCCATCCCATTCATCCAAGAGATGAATGAATGGGTCTTGTGGTACAGGCTATAGTTCATGGAACGCTCGTTTGGATGTTGTCCATGGATTATAGAGACCCGAAGCTTCCAACCTTACCCACCTACCCGATTGATTGTTGATCATGTGCCATCAGGTGGCTTTTGACCCCTAGCTACCCCATAAATCAGGGGTCCCCAAACTTGGCAACTTTTAAGACTTGTGGACTTCAACTCCCAGAATTCCTCCCCCAGCTGGCTGGAGAATTCTGGGAGTTGAAGTCCACAAGTCTTAAAGTTGCCAAGTTTGGGGACCTCTTCCATAGATAGACCTTCTCCATAATGATCCATGATGATCTGTGTCTAACCTGATTCTTCAGATCTTCCAACAGTGGCCCCACCCCCACTATAACTGGCTCCCTCCCCCTGGCTGCTGGTTGTCCACTTCTTCTCTTTCCTCCCATCTTCCCCCAGCTTTAGGGCCTTCTCCAGAGAGCTGGGGACAGATCCACATTTTAAGCCTGGGCATTTGTGTGGCTCAGAGGAGAAAATTCTGGGTGGATCTGTTTGACACCCTTTGCTTTCCCAGTTCCTCTTTTCTGCGCTTTTTCCGAATTCTTTTTCATTTATTTATTTTGTAATTCAACGGTGTCTCACAACCGGTTTGGAAACGGGCGCTTTCAGTAGGTTATCTATGTCGGGCAGCGCGATCTCCTTCGCCTGACCTTCCGATCTTGGTATGTTCCCCCACCGCCCCGCCCCGTCCCGACGGTGGGTTGGGGCCACGTGCATGCCCGAAACGCATCACCGAATCGTTCTTTCTCCTTAAAAACATCTGGGCGGCCTGCAAAGGACGCTCTTTTTCTCCCCTCCCTCCCTCCCTCTCGTCTTTGCGCTGTGCAGAATTCAACCGAAAAGTGCCACGCTGGGCGGGGGTGGTGCGGGTTGGGTGGGTGGGAGGTGGAAGGCGGCCCGCTTTGAAGTCAGATCGGCGCAGAGGAAGGGGCGTCTTCCCGCGTGGCAGCTTGGATCCTTCCTCGGGAGCCCCAGACTGCGATCTGTAGCAACCCACTGGAATTGCAAGGGGGGGGGGCGGATCGGCTCGGGGGGATAGGCTGACCTGCCAAGGCTGTTGTGCAAAGGAGGAGGAGGGAAACCCGACGGAAGGCTCGTCGTGCCAAGCAGGAGGAGGAGGAGGAGGAGGAGGAAGAGTAAGGCGCGGCTCCCGCTCCCCACCAGAGCGCAAACTTCTGGCGGCAGCTTGGCCGCTGGGTTTCCATTGGCTGGGCGCGCCCGGGTCCCGGCTCCTCCTCTCCCCCACCACCACCACACCAGGCACCAGTAGGTGCCTTCCTCCCCCTCCTCCTCTTCCTCCTCCCGCCCTTGACTCGCGGTTGCGGGGAGGGACCGGCGGGAGAAGAGGAGCGGCCGCGCCACCCCCGTCACTCCGGATCAAGCTGGCAGGACTTGCCGGGCGCACGGAGAGCGCGGAGCCTGCTACTGCTGCTACTAAACCGGAGCGTCAGATCCTAGTGGGAAGCGGAGCGACTCCGGATCGAGGAGCCAGACGGAGCTCGGACCCGGGAAGGGAAGAAGGAAGGAGAGAAAGAAAGGAGGAAGGAAGGAAAGAGGGAAAGAAAGAAAGAAAGAAAGAAAGAAGGAAGGAAGGAAGGAAGGAAGGCAGGCGAGCGCGCCCCAAGTGTCCCAAACCGGCGCGCCCGCCTTTGCAAACACTCTGCCCGGGTTGTAGAAGCTCGGTCCGGGAAGAAGATGCGGCGGCGGCGAGGGCTGCGGGAGCCGGAGGTGAGAGGGGGAGAATGAGGAGGAAGAGGGGGACTCCACTACACCCCCCCTCCCATCGGCCGCAGCCGGGCTGCTTCCACCGGGTGGGGTGGTGTTGGGTAGGATCCGGAGCGCCTGGAAGGGCTGCCTCCGCTTCGCACGCGACGGGCGAGGAGAAAAGGAAGCTCCGAGGCGTGTTTACACGGAAGTCAGGCTTGCGGGCTTTGGGGGTTAGGAAGGGGGAGGCGAAGGGGCGAGCGATGGCCTCCACCTCGCTTCCCACCCCCATCCCGACCGGTGGAACGCTCCGGATCGTTATGATGATGAGTAATGATAGATAAGATAGAATTCTTTTTATTGGCCAAGCGTGATTTGGACATCCAAGGAATTTGTCTTCGCTCTCAGCGCCCATAAAAGAAAAGCTACGTTCGTCAAAGAGTCAAGAATCATCAGGTACAGCACTTAATGGATTAATTAATTGCGGGTTTTGATTCGCTGCTGCTGCGGCTCCTTGCATGAAAACTTCAGGCAAACTCCCGAGGATCCCCGCGTGGAAGGGATCTACTCTCCAGTAGATTTGCAAGGGGGGGGGGGAGAGGAGGAAGGAGCCCTCCCATCCCGGCTTCGCGCACCCCTTCTTAACCCCCTCCCCCATCTTCTCCCCCAAAGCGGGACATCCTCCAGCTCGGTGGGGACTTCGGTTCCCACCCTCCCCTGCCTCTTGTCGGTGGGGAAGGCAACAGGCCTGTGTCGAAAGAGATGTGGCTTGATAAGCATTCTGGTTGCATCATTTTCCGGGGGGGGGAGGGGGAGAGGAGGAGGAGGGAATGGTAGCCAGAGCATCCAGGTGTTTTTCTTTCTGCAGGGAGGGGGGGGCGGGCGCGGAGGAAGAGGGGGGGTTGTGTTGTTTGGGTGGTGGCTGGCACCGAGTGTCTCTTCCCAGATAAACAGATGTTTAAAAAAAATAAGAAGCCTTAAGGAAAAAAAAAACCCTGTTTAGTCTATGAAAGGTGGGATTGGAAGGCAGCCAAAGGCCTGGGTTGTTTTGTGTGTGTGTGTGTGTGTGTGTGTGTGTGAATGGACACCCAGAGTCATGTTCTCCAACTGCCCCCTTCCTTCTTCCCCCTTGGGCACTACTGGCCGGCTTTAAACCAGGATCACTTTGGAAGGAGCTGCCGAGATGGTGGGAGTGTCGACAGAAAGAAGACAGAGGAGAAGAAGAAGAAGAAGAAGAAGAAGAAGAAGAAGAAGAAGAAGAAGAAGAAGAAGAAGAAGAAGAAGAAGAAGAAGAAGGAAATGATTTACTCCCCCAGGCTGTGCTCAGTGCCAAGCCTCTGGATTGCAAAGCACTCTGTATGTGTTCTGGAGCCCTGTTAAAAGTCAAGGGTTGCTTGGGCTTTTCAACAAAAATGGGAGTTTCTGAAGCAACCAGGGGGGAAGAAAAAAAACAGGGCTGCCTTTTTAAAGCAAACGGATTTTCACCTTATGCATTTATTGTACAAACGGAGGCCAATAGATGCGGCCCAGGATAATGTTGCGAGGATCCAATCCGGGACCAGATATTTTTCTCTTCTGAGTTTTTGGACTCAGTTGCCGGAGCGCCCCCCCCCTCCAACATCCTTAGGGAACTTCTCTCTGCATTTATTTTGCTGGCTTTGCTGCCTTAGCTAACCTCTGTGGGAAAAGAGCTGCTTTTCTTCTGCATTTGACAAAAGGTTTTAAATGAGATTTTAAGAAGAGACTGGACAGTCACTTGTCTGAGATGGTATCGGTTCTCCTGCTTGGGCAGGAGAAGATCCCTTCCAGCTGTGTTTTATTTCTTTTCTTACACGTTCCCTGAGATCATCTGTTAGGGGTTGGAGGGCTACAGAAAGTGGCCTTGAGCCATTTAGGGATTGGGGGGTGTGATTTATAGGTGGGATGTGTGTATTTGCGCATGCATGAAAGCATGCTTAGGGTTCCTCTGGGGACCCATGGCTTGCTGTGCTTTTAAAAGGTGACATTTTGCCTCCCTGTAGAGCTGTGAGCAGTGGTTAAGCTGTGAAAGCAATGTTTGCAGTAACTATAGAACACAACAGTGATGTGTGTGTGGAGGGTGTGTAGGAAATGCCACTTGGCTGTGAGTACCGATTGGATGACAGGCTGACCCGTTCGGCGCTGATTGGTTGCAGCTTTGCTCTGAAAAAAGCTAAGCCCACAAAGCAGGGGTGTCCGTCCAACCTTGGCAACTTTAAGACTGGTGGACTTCAACTCCCAGAATTCCCCCCCCCAGCCTGAGGAGTTCTGGGAGTTGAAGTCCACCAAGTCTTAAAGTTGGCCAGGGTTTGGACACGCCTGCTGTATAAAGAGTCAAGGGATGAATAAGGTGGCTTGTTTTGTCGCATTTCGAATCCCAGTTGTTCACATTGCGTCTGCTTTCTTTCTTTTTAATGCATCTGGGACATGTATCCATGTGCTATCTTGAGCCTATTTTCTCATGAGTGGAGTACCCTGGCTTTAGTAGAGTAGGACTTACACTCTGGATGGAGTGGGGTGGGGGTAATAAATCTATTTGGAAATTGGTCCTGTCTCCACTTTTAAGTCCCTGAAAGCATTTTTCATGCCCCTATTTACATTGGGAAGAGAGGGCAAAAGTTACATATTTGCTTCTTGCTGTTTATTTATTTTTTTGCCTGCCTGCCTGCCTGCCTGCCTATCATTTATCTATCTCTCTATCCTATCTCTCTCTCTGTCTCTCTCTCCATTCTTTCTGTCTCTATTCTGTCTCTAGTCTATCTATCTATCTATCTATCTATCTATCTATCTATCTATCTATTTATCTATGCCATGCACAATGCATATACACAAAACTGCCTAGGAAACCTGTCAAAAATGAAAAACGATATGCGCAGAAGAAACATTTCTATATATTCAGTTTGAGTGAATATATATTAAGTGAGTTTCAACTGCAATAGTCTGCAGGTTTTAATGCCACGCATAGGCAAAAGGGAGAAAAAATAGGAATCTTCTCTTTTGGTTTAAGGTCCAGATAGTCCTCAATTTAGAACCGTTCATGTCACCACCATTCAGAATTAGATCAGCACTGGAAAAAAAAAAGCAATTGATGAGCAATCCTCACACGACCATCAGCAATATCTCCATGGTCAAAATTTGATCAAAATTTAGATGATTTCAACAGATATGTACTTCTGACGAGTCCGAGGGTGAAGTGATTTTCATTTGCAACCTTCCCAGCTGGCATCTGACAAGCAAAGATAATGGGGGAATCACTTAACAATTGCCATGATTTGTTTAATGACCAAATGTAATATCAAGCACTTAGCAGCTGCCTTGGAAATGCTGCCCCTCTCCATTGTGTCCTTAACCAAGGACTACCTGCCACGAAATTAAACAGGGAAGGGTTTGCTTAGGCAAGGAACTGCAGACACCCACACAGTTTGCATTTCTGTTTTTCTCAGGATCTTCCAGTACTAGGTCAGATTTTAAACTCCTGAAGTCTTGAGATGTCAAAGTCATAAATTATTTGCAAGGGATCTCTGGAAAGTGAGGCAATGTTGCAAAAAAAAAAAAACACCCAAAAACAACCCAACGATGAGTGAACACAAGGCATCAAGATCTCCAAATGTGAGAGTCTTGTCTGTCTTTGCTAAGATTAATCTCTCTCCTAGGAATGTATCCTTGGAATATTTCCCTTCTAGGTTTACAGTACATTTAAATTAAGGATCAATGAAAGAGCATGTGTAATGGCAGTAACAATGCCATCTTGTAAAAGGAAAGAGGTGAGATCAAAACAAATGAACATATCGCCTACCAAAACCTACCATACGTAAAGGAAGGCATGTATCTTATGCGTAGCAAAAACCATATGTATCAGAAAGATAAAATGCCTATTTAAGAAAACATCTGGTTTCACTCTAGATAAGGACACCTTTGTTTGCAATAAGCGAATACATTCCATTCTATTGATCATGACGGGCTAAATTTTTAATCAAAAAAAAGAAAAAGAAGAGAGGAAGATATGCTACCTAGGAGAACAATTTAAAAATATATTAGGTGTGTCTAACACTCCAGGGAATCTAAGTCTCAGGGCAATTAGATGCCGTGCTTTAAAAAATGCCAATGAAATTCTCATGAATTAGCTCACATTGGGAAATGTGAACCATGTCGGTTTGTGGTCCCCAAGTTCAGAATTTGGTAGCGTCTCCTCAGAAAGCTTAGTTAATATTAAAATTAACCCAAAGCAACTCAAGATTGTTTTAAGGATGAAAAGTGCAGTCTTGGTTGGTATATTAGGAGAGAGAGAGAAAAAAAATAATAATCCAAGCTTATGAAGTTTCCACGTGCTGCTCGGTTATGAATAGATTCAAATTAGCATTAAAAGCAGTAAAATATATAAACATTGAAAAGGACCCTAAATAATAGCTAAGGATGAAATATTGAGTAAGTCAAGAGTTCCCAACTCGGGTCCTCAGGTGAAAAAATCCTTATGGGGGAGTCACTACATATGCCAATGGGCCCCAAATAAAGCCAAATGATCTATCTATCTATCTATCTATCTATCTATCTATCTATCTATCTATCTATCTATCTACCGACCTACCTACCTACCTACCTACCTACCTACCTTCCTCACTCTTTCCATTTCTCTCTGTCTCTCTCTTTGTCCCTCCCTCTCTCTCTTCGTTGTATCCCACCTTTATTATTTTTACAAATAACTCAAGGTGGCAAGCATGTCCAATATACTTTCCTCCTGTTTCCCCACATCAACAACCCCGTGAGGTGGATTAGAGAGGGAGGGAAGAAGGGGTGGGGGAGAGAGAGAGACTATAAAGAAGTTTCTTATATAAATGAATTCTGCTGAAATGTTTACTTGTGTGCTGGTCAGGTGTGCTGCAAACTCCGATATTTCTATAACAGCAGTTTGTAATTCTTGCTTTCCTGACGGCATGTGGTAGAATATTTATTCTACCGTTTATAGCCAGTTCTCTTTCTCAAGAAATTTCCTAATCTTTCTTTTTTGTAAGCTCTCTCCTCCCTCCCCGCCTCTCTCTCTTTCATCACTTAGCAAACAGCGTTGATCATAAAAGCTGGTTACAACACTGCTATTCTCCTAAAACCCGGTCAAGGCCACGCTGCTGAAAACCTTAACTGTTGTGTTTGAGAAACTTCCTGGAAAGACAGCCACAAGCCACATCTACCGTACATTTGTCTGGGGCAAATTGCCCATGAAAAGAATATTGGTAGCTCAGGATTGAACGGTGGGGTCCTTGTCCCAAAAGTGCTTTTTCAAAAGGCTTTCCTTGAAGACGTTTCACTTCTCACCCAAAAAGTTTCTTTAGTGCTTCGGTGATGAAGCTTCTTGGATGAAAAGCGACAAGTCAAGGAAAAACAAAGAATGTCCAGTTGTCTTTCCAAAAAAAAGCACTTTTGGGACAACCCTGACCTGGATTATGGACAATCTCCACAGACACGTGAGGTCCTTGGTGCTGTGAGTTTGTTTGTTTGCTTGCAGACGTTTCATGGCCCAACAAGGGAACATCATCAGTGCTAAAAGGGGGTGGGATTTGCTCTCTGCTTATATAAAAGTGGTTTGCCCTTCCAGTGTTGGTGGGAGTGGCCTCATTGGTGGGAGTGGCCTCGTTGGTTCAAGATCAGAGAACGATTGTAAGAAGGTAGGGAGAGCCAGACATAGTCTGTGGCAGTGTTTTGCAACTTTAAGATGGGTGTGGACTTCAACTCCCAGAATTCTCCAGCTAGCATGTGACCTAAAGGGCCATTTAACCCTTCCATCGCTGCTCAAGTAGAATAAGAGGAAGGGGGAAAATATCTGACCTTCCAAAGGTTGCCAGACTACATTTCCCAGCAACCCAACCGGCATCGCCAGTGGTGAGAGATCTTGGGAATTGTAGTTCATTAGTCTCTTAATCCCAGGTGCAAGGAAGGAACTCAGCCACAGGTTGAGTATTGGCAGATCTCTTATTTCATTGAGCAGAAATAAATCTATTTTTGGAGGCACAGTTAGCGAAGCCTCCTTCCTGCTAGGCTCAGGGCAGGAATCCAGGAAGGAGTTTCTGGGAGGTTGGAGAACTTTGGGCAAGACGGTAGAAGGAGATATTTGCAGAGTTCCAGCCTGACCTTGTTGGGCTCAAACAGAGAAGCTCCTTTGGTAATATGACTCATAACAACTTCTCCTCCCTCTCTTTCTCCTGACATGGCAGTTTCTGAGAAGCCAAGAAACCAAAAATATCTTAATTACTAAGCAATTTGAAGGCTTTCCAAGAAGTCTCGTGCTGAGCTTAAGGGGTGAGGTGGCCTGATTCTTCGGCTAGACTCTTTATTGATTTTTGGATTTTTTTTTTTAAATTGAGAACACTCTACAAGGGTGGTTAATTTTGGCAAATACAGGTAGTCCTCATCTTACAATTGTTTATTTAGTGACTGTTCAAAATTACAATGGCCTGGATATAAAGTGACTTAGGATCATTTTTCAGAGTTACTGTCATGCCCCTGTCGGAATCTGACTCGGAGGAGGAAGATGAACAGCTGACACAGAGTGGGAGTGTGGCTCCGTTGGCTGTGGAGGAAACTGGGGAAGGGCAAAGTCTGGCTGGGCACAGCAGGGGAGAGGGAGAACAAGGGAGAGGGAGTTCAGAGGAAGAACCAGGCCCACCCCCTCTTCATCCTAGGGCATGCAGGGAGGAATGGAGGAGAGAGCAATGTGGGTTGTGTGGCTTACGGGGGAGGAGAAGGCCCTGATTCCCTTCATTAGCTGCAGCTGGGAAGAGAGTTTAAAAGAGATGCGTGCTGAGTGCAGCAGCTTCTGGGAGCAAATGTGGCTTTATCTTGTGTTGACTTTGCTTATCTGAGTTCCTGGCATCCTCCCAACTGTGTTGAGTTACTGACATTCCGTCTGGAATTCTTGCTCCGTTCTGCCCTGCCAAACTAATTACCTCAGTTTGGCTTGATTGGACTTAAAGTTACAGTTTGTGTTTACTCTGTTTTGGACTTGATTCTCTGCAGTCAAAGGCTGTTCCTGGGAGAGTTTTTCTCCAGCCAGAAGCTGACGGGGACATTGGGGGCAAAGTTGGAGCTAATAAAGGGACTCCTACTGATTATCTGACTGTGTTGCCTTTATACCGTGCCCCGGGTCATCACAGTTACACCCTTTTCCCATGGTCACCCAGTCAAAATTCCCTATGTTTGGCAACTGATTCATATTCATGACAGTCGCTGTGTCCTGGTGTGTGTGTGTTTGTGTGTGTGTGTGTGTGTCATGCAATCCCCTTTTGACAAGCAAAGTCAACGGGGAAGCCATCTGGCTCACTTAACAACCAGGTTACTAACTGAACCATTGCAGCGATTCACTGGCAAGAAAGGTCATAAAATGGGGCAACGGTTCACTTAACAGCAGACACGTTGGGCTCCATGGTGGTCGTAAGTCAAGGACTACCTGTATTTTGGAGCAGTAGCCTGGAGAATCGAAGTGTCGTGCTGCGAAATTGCCCAGGGATTGTAAGCTACTCTCTGCTTCTCTTCATCTTCTCTGTAATTCTTTCTCCCCCACATAGGAAGGAGGGTTAAACTGAGGAACACATACTGGGTTATCTCTTTTAACCAACTGGATGGAAGGCCACAAGGAAACCCCACCTTTCCTGTTGGTTTTTCAATAATTAAAAAATGAAAATAAAATCTTAACACACAATGAATCCTTCAGCATTCTTGCCAAGAAAACTAGATGGAATTTCTCCCAAGCATCACCAGAAGTTGCACACGGTTCCCAGAGTGATCATGATGCATTCCTCCAATGCAGCCCCGGTGGCCTAGAGGGGGCGCAACCTCTTGGAGCAGGAGGCCTTGCAGGGTCCCAAAGACTCATTTCTGGCAGAGTTTGGAGGAGAGAAAGAAAGACTTTTACTGTTTTCCTTGCCCACGGCCAAAAGCAGAAGAAGAAAGAAGTGGAAAGGGGAAGCCCAGTGGCCAGGCGAGGCGCGTGGGGTGCATGAAGCAAGTTCCCCCCCTCCGCCCTTTCCCCCCCTCCCCTCATGTGTTGTTCGCAATGCAAGCGACGCAAACCTTGTGTTCCCACGGGCCATGTGGATGGCGCAGCCTTGTGTTCCCACGCAGCCTGGATTAATTGCTTTGGGGGGGGGGAATTTTCTTGCAGACCATCAGTGGTCCCTGGCCCATCAGTTGGTGACCACTGGACTAGATGGCCTCTAAGTTCCCTTCCAACACTGTTATTCTACGTTTTGTTATGCTTCGGGTTTTCAATTCCCATCAGCCTCCCCCAAAAGTGGCTGAAGTCTTGTGGGTTTCTTTGCCAGCATTGTATTTATTTTTATTTTATTTTTAATTACATTTATATGCCGCCCTTCTCCGAAGACTCAGGGCGGCTTACAATTTTTTGGGATACAACCCAGTGTGCTCAGCAATAGCCTTCATTCCATTGTATATGCCTGCTTATTACTAAGCGGCATTTTTACAAAGTCAGCTAATTGCCCCCAACAATCTTGGGTCCTCACTTTACCTACCCTGAGAGGATGGAAGGCTGAGTCAACCTTGAGCCTGGTGGGATTCGAGCCTGCAGCAGTTGTAGGCAGCTGGAACTTAAGTGCAGGCATTTAACAGCCTGAGCCACCAAGGCCCTGTATGCAGTCTGAGAGATGGGAAAATAAATTCTGCCTTTGGGGTGCTGGCCAAGAGCCCAACATGCCATCGTTTGTGTGTGTGTGTGTGTGTGTGTCTTTGCAGTTGTCGTAACATTGAAAAATGGGTTGTAAATAGATGTTAGGGGGGTCTTTTGTCAGTCCAAAGAGGACAAGAATTGGAAAACGAAAGTATGATATGAATGAAGGCGGATATACGTATCCCAGGACAATGTTAGAATAGAATAGAATGAATGAGCTGGAAGGGACTTTGGAGGTCTTCTAGTCCAACCCTCTGCTGAAGCAGGAAACCCTAGACCATTTCAGACAAATGGTTGCCCAGTTTCTTCTTAAAAACATCCAGTAATGGAGCACTACAACTTCTAGTAGCATGCTGTTCCACTGGTTAATTCCAGATTGCTTCTCTCCTTGGTTAGTTTCCATCCATTGTTTCTTCTCCTGCCCTTCTGGTGCTTTGGAGAATAATTTGACCCCCCTCTTCTTTGGGGCAACCCCTCAGTAGCAGTTAATCTGGGTCAAGTAGGATCCAATCTGTTGTAGGGTCCAGTTAGGGTTGCTCACCAGGACCAGAGGCGTTTTCTCTTCCAAGCTTTTGGTATTACGCTGGATTCAAGTCCCCTGTAGACGGGCTCCAGCACGAATCCAAAAGCTCGGAAGACAAAACTTCTGGTCCAGATTGGATCCTACAAGGTCAGAGGTGGTATTCAGCCGGTACTGACTGGTTCTGGGGAACCGGTAGCAGAAATTTTGAGTAGTTTGGTGAATCAGCAAATCCCACCTCTGACTGGCCCCGCCAACCCCATCTGTTCTCGACCTCCCGAGTCCCAGCTGATCGGCTGGGTCTCCTTTGGTTGCCCTGCACAGGGGAAGAGGGCTGGAAAGCAGGTTAGTGGGGTGGGGAGGGAAGGGGGATTTTGCAGTATCCTTCCCCTGCCACGCCCACCAAGCCACGCCCATAGTACTGGTAGTAAAAAAACGTTGAATCCCACCACTGTGCAAAGTACGAGATATTTGTTTATAACCATGAACCGGGGGAAAGCGTGAAGACTGATTCTTTTTTCCCCCTTGTCTTTCTGTTTCAGAACAACCCGAGCGATCGCTCCGTTTCCTAGCCCAGCCTGTTGGCCAGAAAGCATCTCCCAATGGCGGAGAAGCGGACCCTGGAATCCGTGAGCACCATGAGTTACAGCAAGCTCCCTCGACTGGAGGGGAGTCAGCCCATGTCCTCCCGGTGGGTTTGTGCCGGTCGAGTAGGCTGCCGGACCTCCCCACGGAAGATCACTACAGTTACAAAGGCTCCTATTTTACTTTCCCGCTCCCGTGCCACGAAGCTCCCAAAACTTTAACTCACTGGTCGGCGGCCGAGAACTACAACCATTGCCCGGCTGGTGTGCCTGACCGCTCTCCGAGGACAGAGAAAACGACCTGCCAGACTGAAGTGGAAAGTTTGAAAGCTCGCCAGAGACTTGCGGGTTCTGAGAAGGTCAATGAATGTATCACCCGCGAACAGTGGGCCAGCTACGTGGGTCATGCGGGCGTCATCCAGCAAGGTTGGCTGCAGGGATACCCAACCCAGCAGCTCCCTCCAGCTCCTGTAGCTTGCTCCACCTTAGCAGCCCCCAAACCGGTTTACCGAAGCCACGCGTACGGGGCGGAATCGGGCTACGCTCCCAAAAGGGCTTTGACCTTCCGAATGCAGATGGAGAACTACTCAAAACGTTTGGAATGGCCTTCCCCGTCCTCCATTTTGCCCACGGGTGCTGAGAGTCGGGGTTATGGCACAGCCGGGTCCAAGAAGACTTCGGTGGCCGAGAATGGTGCGGTGCAGTTCCGACACGGGTCTAAAGAGGGCGCGGTTCACTCGTCTGGCTTCATGCCTTACCATAAGGCATTGGAGAAATGCCCGGGGGCACAGAATGGCTCTTCCAGCTACCCCTCTGTAAGCCAGAAAAGCAACTCCGAGTCCCCAGTGGGTAGCAATTCGAGAAAACACATGTGGTCCAGGCTACCACCGTCACCTCTTCCTCCTCCTCCTCCTCCTCCTCCTCCTTCCAGTTTGCTGGTGAATTCTCAGGAACTAGCATACCAGGAGCGATCACCTTCATGCAACCCTCTAGGATCGTATCCTCTCACTTCTCATGAACAGATGTTGTTGTATCATCAGAGCTACGTGCAAGCCGAAAAAACAAACTCGGTCTTTGCTTTGGCGGCCTGTAAAGGTTTTGGGTCTCCTCCAAGCCATGAAGATGGCCAGATGTTCCCCGGGTCGTATTTTCAACAAACCTCTCACAGCTATTATCCCGGGCATCTGGAGAGCTACCTTTACCAGGCCATGGTCCCACCCCCATTGACCCCCTCTGAACAGCTTCACCCTTCCAAGGGAACGCGAGCAGTCACGCAACGCGACGGCCAAGGGGGACTTCACCCCCAAGACTCCTGTTCCTGCCTGTGCTGTGCCTGAAAAGCCTGCTCCAGTTTGTAGTCCTTGGTGCAGCCGAGGTGGCCATCCAAACTGGTGTGAGAGTAGCCGTGTGAGAGAAGCCAGTGCAAACTCTTCTTCTCTGCAAGCTTTCCCTTCCATCCATCAAGTAGACGAGCTGTCTCATTGTTACAACAGGGTTGAAAAAATGGAGGAAAGCGGTTGCAAGAAGGATCTTTGCCCACCAGAAAAGGTGACTGAGAAGGAGGAGGAATCTTCTGAGATGCACAAAAAATTCTCCGTAACTTATGAATCTAGGAAGAGAAGCATCGACACACACAGTAATGAACCGGGAGGTTGCATAATTGTTCCTGATAGCCCAGTTATCTCCCACAATCCCTACTCCAAACCAGCCCTGCCCAAAAATGTTCTGAAGGCTCCTAACATCCAATCTACATCTCATGGACATTGGTCCCCAGAGGATCAACCGAAGGGACTCCATGAACAGCGTGAAGGTTCCTCAACATCTTCCCCTCCCATGCCTGTTATCAACAACGTCTTCAGTTTAGCTCCGTACCGAGCCTACTTAGAAGGTTCTGCTGATTTGGTGGAACTAGACGCCACCAAACGTTGTCAGGCTGAGGAGTTGCCTCCCAAAAGCAGAGGCAAGAGTGTGGACAACGGATGTGTGCCTTGGACAGGCTCTCAATCGATGGAAGAATCGAGGCTGAATCTGCCTAGGGAGGAAGGAACCACTCGCAATACAAGAACGAAAAGTGGAGATGCTGACTTGAATAAAAATAGTCTCCCAAAAGGACAAGGGGGTGGAGGTTATGCTGGCCCTTGGGAAAGCTTCAAGGTCCAGCTTCTGAATCCAACCAGTCCTGTGTCTTGCCAACCATCCCCTGCCAATCTTTCCAACGGTAGAGCTGAGAGGCTTGCTCAAGAAGACCGTGTCTTGGATCTCAGCTTTAAAACGGAAGACTTGGCAGAGAGACCTGATCTTCTGCAACCACACAAGAAAGCTAAGGCTCCAGATGTTGGAGGTCTAAAGATCCATGGTGAAGAAGTCAAGGAGAAAGCAGCCAACAGCCAGGGTTCTGTCTCCCAGGCAAACAGAGAGACCTTGGTGCTGCCCATCAATGGTGATGCTCGAGGTAACCGACATTTCCACAGCTCCGCAGCATTTCTGTTCAAGAAATTCAAAGTCCTAAAAGCACATGCAGCGGAAGCTGCCTCTGGGGTCAAGGATGTCTCTCTCCCAAAAGGTACTGACTCACAAGTAACTCAGCCAAACAGCCCCTTGCTTGGGCTCAGCCTTCCCCAGACTGCGACGCCATCCGAAACTCTGATCTTGCAGATCAAGTGCTTGAATGCTACACTGCCCGATGCATCTACGCTCTTGCTTCCTAGTGCGCCTCCCGGATCTCCTGCCCTTCGAGAGGCCCAGGTTCTGGATCCCGCCACTGAAAAACTTCTTGGTCAAAAGAAGCCACCCAGGCAATATTTCACTGCGTTGCACACCTGTGTCTGCACCATAATATCTGGTTCCGTGTCTACCTCCTCCCCTGATCAGCTCAAGGAATGGCTGGAGATGTCCGAGTCCACGGTGGAGCAGCAGGAGAAGACTGGCAGCTCCACCAAGCCCAAAAATGGTTCAAAGGTCTCTGAAGGCCCCAAGCTGTCCAAGGGCAAAGAGATCTGGTTGGCCTTTAAGGATGTAGAGGTGCTTGTCAAGGAGTTGCAGTCTCAACTGGACATATTCCTGCTCTATAATAAATGTCCCTTTCCTCACGTGATGCGAGCTGGCGCCACCTTCATCCCTATTCACGTGGTGAAGGAGGAACTCTTCCCCAACCTTCCTGGTGTGTCGGTTGACCATGTCTTGCAGGACCACAAGGTGGAACTGCGTCCTACCACCTTGTCTGAAGAGAAGGCGTTGAGGGACTTGGACCTCAAGAGCTGTACTTCTCGGATGTTGAAGCTGCTGGCTTTGAAACAGCTGCCGGACATTTACCTGGACCTCTTGACCCTTCATTGGCACGAGTGTGTCAAGCAGCAGCTTGGTAAGGGCAGACAATTGGCCTCCTTTAGAAACCTAAGCATTGAACTGAATATATGCTCTTCTTTTTCTCCTTTTTTCTCTTCTCTGTCTTGCCAAAAGTTCATGATTTTCCCGGGCTTTGGTCACTGTACTTTCCCACTTGCACAGACACAGCTTTGGTTGGTCTTCCCTATGAGATGTGGGTAGAAAAATTGCATAGTGGTCAGGGTCGATGGCCGAGACAGGATTTAGCGAACTCTACAAAGATTGGTGGGATCCTGCTTTCTAAATGGGGAGAAGACCGGGAAAAGGGATCTTAAGAGAGTAGGCTGTGCTTAAACTCTGAAGGGGAGGATGCCCTGAGACTGTTGGCAAAGAAGGCATGGAATTGGGTGCCTGTATTATGGGAAAATGGCTCTGGTGTACAGAGAGTCCTTGACTTATGACCATTCGTTGAATGGATCTTCAAAGTTACGATGGCGCTGGAAAAAAGTGACATACAAGTGATCCACACGCTTAGGGCCATTGCTGTGTCTAGATGTTCCTGCGATCAAAGTTTAAGTGCTTGGCAACCAGCTTATATTTACAATGGTTGCTGTGTCCTGGGGTCATGTGATGACCACCTGCATCCTTCCCAGGGGACTTTCTGACATGCAAAGTCAATGAGCTGGATCCTCTTAATGACCAAAATTAGGCACGGCTCCCTTAAAAACCATATCGCCTGGCGAGAGAAGTTTCTGTTCCAATTGTGGTCGTAAGTTGAGGACTATCTGTAATTCAGGGGTGAAGAACCTACCAAGATCCGTAATTAAACAACCTCTTTCTTCCCCCCTGTTGTATCCTGATAGCAGCTGGCTTGTGAAGCCTGGGAGTTCTAGTCTCAGTTCAGCTGGAAGGTGCTGCATTAGAAAAGCTGGCAGTGGACAGCATTGGGCATGATGGAACATTAGGTACCGTTGCCCACATCGCACGCACACACGCACACATGCTCACAGCCTCGCTTTCATTAGCTGTGACCAACTGTCTCCCCCCCAGCCAGTGTCATTTCAGATGATTCTTGACACCTTTATTTTTTCCAGGTCCAAGTTCACAGGCACGCCTGCACACCTCCAAGTAGGTATCCATTCTTTGTGTGGGTGCGTCTTGCTCATTGCTGCTGGGTTTAATTGGAGTTGTGGAAGGCCTTTGGGCACAGGTTGAGGCGGTAGGCTTCTTGCGATCTTGCCAGCTAGCTGTGCTGCTTCGATGCTATAATGGTATGTGGGAATGGCCTTGGGGGACAGGAGGAAGAGCTGCACACTAGGCAATGGACAGATAAGAAGAGGCAGATTAGCCCCCAGAAGGAACGGAGCCAGGCAAACGTCTCAAAAGAGACCGTCTCTAGTTTCTTGGACTGCGAAGACGAGGGAGGGGGAAGAGACGGCCTTTCAGACTTGCAAGATAGATAGAGGTTATCCCTGCGAGGTAGTCCAGATGGGAAGCATCACCCAGGAATGCCAGTTCTGTCTTTATTCTAAGGCTACATTAACGGAATCTTGCAATACTTCAATCTTGTAGACTAACCAGTTGATGTAATGGTATGTGGAAATGACCTTGTCAGACAGGAGGAAGAGCCACAGACAAGACAGTGGTCGGATAAGAGGCAGCTGGATCCACAGAAGGAATGGAGCTGGATAAACATCTCAAAAGGTTTTCACTCTAGACCCTACCTCGTTTCTTAGACTGTAAACGTACGGGGGAAGAAATGTACCTTTAGAGAATCTAGAGATTCTCAGTCATCCAAGTCATGTGTCCCAAAGATGCTTCTTCAGGAGGCAACTGGACTTTTTTGTTTTTTTCTTTTGAAGACGTTTCGCTTCTCATCCAAGAAGCTTCTTCAGCTCTGACTGGATAGTGGGGAATGGAAGAATTTATATTCCTTGCAGACCGCTGGTCCTTTGCATCCTTTTAGAGAGCCGTTGAGGCCACTTGGAGGTTTATCTGTGTCCCCCTGATACTTTCAGACTTGCAAGATTCTGTTAAAGTAACCTTACAATCAAGACAGAGCTAGTGTCCTGTTTGTGCTTCTTGCCTCGACTACTTGGCATCAGTCCTGCAACCATACAGGGCCCCTCCTTTTTCTCACTTTTACTGTCCCCAAACTAAGGTGGTTCCCATTTTGAGTCACTTTCTCCAGTCACTTTTTCTTCAGACTCAGATTTCGTTGATCAGACAGTTGTCCCGGCTGCGTCTCTTCCTCCTGTTTTCCAAGGCCATTCTCCTATACCATTACAAGTGCCTTTTGTGGAAAATACAAGGCCTTGGAGGTTAGCAATTATAGCTAGGCAGGGCTGAGGGTGCTCCTGAAAGACATTTAATATGGCACATGATGCTTCTGCAAACCAGAGGCAAGCCCAGTAAATAGTGGGGTTTTGTTTTATCTTTTTTGGTCTCTGGCTTCCCTGGTTTAATAGACATCTGATGTACAGAAGAGCAATGGCTGTTCTGATTTCAGATGGATAGATATAGAGATAGGGAGGTAGGTAGGTAGAGAGATAGATTAGAGAGAGAATGAGAGACAGATGATGATGATAAGAGGCACAGAAAGGGGTAGGATAGACAGACCGATAGAACAATCCTTGGCAATTGGGCTGCAGGTGATATCTCCTGGAGCATCAGAAGAGGAGAAGGCATATTTGGGGACCTCTTGATTAAGACAATCTTGGAGAATTTGGTGTCTTCTTCAAACATGTGTTGAGATTATATTTCCTTTTTCTGGAA
This sequence comes from Naja naja, assembly GCA_009733165.1. Classification (NCBI taxonomy): domain Eukaryota; kingdom Metazoa; phylum Chordata; class Lepidosauria; order Squamata; family Elapidae; genus Naja; species Naja naja. The sequence goes on from CM019163.1 coordinate 4,363,294, forward strand.
TTCTGGAAACTGTAATCCCAACACATCTGGAGTTCTTGGTTTTGTTAAGACACAACTCTGAGATGAAGGGATTTTTTGGGGGGGAAGGGGACATTGCCCAAGAATCTCCTAATCCATCATCTGAAATGAAGTGAGTCTTAGAAATTGTCCAGTGGGATCCATTCTCCCTTTAGAACAGTTGGATTAGTTGGACAATGGAGGAGAGCTATTGAACTGTTGGAAGATGAGTTTAGGATCTCAACGGTGGACAGCATTTTTTGAATGAAGATGCTTATTCGGTTGACTGTTCTTGTGCTTTTCGTTTTCCCAGAGGATCCTGCGAAGTTGATCCCAAACAGTGACGTTCAGGCATTAGGAACAGATGCAACCACCGAGTCTCTTGACCAGGACTTCCGAGAGAAGAATACCAAAGGCAAGACATGTGGATTGGCAGCCTCTTTTGGGACTACATCCTTGCATTATGAGACTCTCCAACCAGAAGATAAAGAGACCCTGGCCAGATGTCCCTCACCTTCCCTACAACGTGGTTGTTTGCTAACGGGGATGAAGGTGCTTCCTAAGGAAGACACGGCCTTGGAGACTGAGGGACTCGCGCTTTGTCCTGGTGCTAGGAGGCCATCCCATAAACAGCCAAGGACTCTCGAGCTTAAATTGACTGCGAAGGTTGCTAGGAGGACCACCAGGGCTTCCAAGATCCTTCACCTCCGAAAATCCGTGGTTCACATCCAATTCCAGAATGCTCTGCAGGACATTCAAGGACCTCAGATTCTTGGTCCTTCAGGGAAGGGGAAGAAAGTCCCACCACCGCTCCTCCTAAAGCGTTTCAAGCGTCGGAGACACAGTCGTGCCAAGGTTTCTTCCTTGCCCTCTGAATATCCAGAACTTGTTGGGAAGAGGATCAGGCACTTGTATGAGGAGAAGGACAAGACGGAGTCCTGGTATCAAGGTGTGGTGCTTCGCGTTCACAAACCCCACAAGAACCCTTTGAAGACAGTTTATGAGGTGAAATATGACAGCGAGCCAGAGTGGCAATATTACCTCGAGATTCTGCAGGATTATAAGAAAGGTTGGGTGGAGCTGGATGAATGATAGATGGGTGTGTGTGTGTGTGTGTGTGTGCGTGTGTGACAAATTGAGAGGGAAAGAGGGGAGATTTGATTCATCTGGCTGTCTTAGTCGGATTGGAAGATAGCTGAAAGCGTCAACAGGCTTCAAGATTAAAATGGCCTCCCTACATCTGGCACAACTTCATCCTGACACATGTTGGCTTAAGTAGACTTGGACCTGATTCAGAGCGTCATCTTGTGGTCCTCCATACCAGCAGTGGGATCCTACCTGTTTCACTACCGGTTCAGTGATTACGTGTGCATGCACGTGCACCTAACGCGCATGCGCAGCTTACCCCACACCAGCTGAGGCCTGAAGCACCAATCAGCTGAGAGGATGAAGAAGAGAAAAACCCAGGGGCCGCTGGGAGGGTTTTTCTCTTCTTCTCTCAGCTGATTATCGGCTTTTTCCCCCCTCCTCTCAGCTGATCGTCAGAGGCTGTTTTACTACCGGTTCGGCCGAACCGATCTGAACTGGTAGCATACCACCACTGCTCCATACCTCAGGGCCCCATAACACTTCCAGAAACCACGCATGGGGTAGCTTTCAGGGTTTTGAACAATGCTTTGAACCACAGCTGGGTTTACAAAATGTCTTCCTATTGTCTCAACTGACACCAGAAGTGAAATATGAATCTCACGGTACCTTTTACAGATCTTCCCCATGGGTGGGATGGACTTTCAGGACATCCCAAGACATTTCCCCGGTGGGCCCATCCTCTGTCCTGAATTCCGGCTTGTTCCAGAGGTAGCGAGTTTGTCCAATTCCTAGAGTGTTTTTAGAATGACGCTTGTCCAAGGGCATTATCCGAAAGCCATGATTTATGTTGCTAAGCAAGGCGGTTGTTTAATCGAGTCGGGTCTGATTTTTACCACCTTTTTGCCCTGGTTGCTAAGTGAACCACTGCAATTTGTTAAGCTTCCCCGATTGAGAAGGTCAGGTTCATTTACCAACCGTATAATTCGCTTAAGGAATGCAGTGCTTTGCTTAAACTGAGGGGGAAAAAATGTCTTTTAACAACCGTCTTGCTTAGTGACAGAAATTCTGGTCCCAGTTGTGATAGTAACTCAAGGACTACCTATAAAGGCCTATATAAATTCAACTTGAGGAAGTCCTGTAACCCACTGGATGAGATACAGTTCAAAGAAAACTACACCTGTAGTTATATAAAAAAGGACCTGTATTTTAAAAAAGTGACATGACTAGGTTCGTGCACTTTCAAACCGTGGAACAAAACCACACCCCTTTGTGTTCCAGTTTTCATTTTTGGAGGGCCGTGCTGTTTCCTCAACCCTGAGGGGCATAAATATGGCACATTTTAGAAATGTGATTTATTTTGCCTTTATAAGGAATTGCTGCTGGTTTCAAGGGTGTTCTGACTTTTTTTTTTTTAGTTAATTTTTTTATAGGCTTCCTGTCAAGAGACTTTTGTCCATGACCTTTGTAAATGTAATTTTCAATACCGGGTAGCAGATATTTCAGTTTAAATGACTTTTTTTTTTTGAAGCTTCGAGTGCTTACTGTGTCTTTAAAAAAGAAAAGGAAGGATAAAACACGGATAGGTCAAATCTCCTTTGCAGCCCCCCCAGGTCAAGGTAATTTTTTTTAAAAGGTTCATTTCTGAGAAACGGAGCTTGGAGAATCAAAAACAAAGAAGAGCAGGGAAGAAGAAGAAGAAAAAAAATAATTTCTAAAAGCACCTTCAGGTTAGTTCGTAAAAATGAGCTGGGGACAATTTTGGAATATGTTCTTCTCCTGTTTGTACCATGTTGTGAGGGCACCTGCCCAACATGTCCATTCCACCAATTCTGGCCAAATTGATAAAGAGAAAGAATCGGTGCTAAGTTACCAACCGATGAAGGCCTCGTTTATATCTTGAATGTACAGCCGGTGCAGTTTGGATCTTTTCTGCTCCGAGGATGTTGTGTGTTTCCACTTTGTTTCAAAATTGTGTCTCTCTCGGTCGAGCAGGCAAGGGGATGGGGTGGGGTGGGGGGTCCCACAGTTCCTTCCCTGCCTCGCCCCTCCCTTCCAGATGAGAAAGCAAAATTAAGACAAAATGGTACCGTGCTGCCAAAGAGAAACGAATGCATCATACTGTAAATGTTGTACATAAACCGGGAACCTATATTTTGCCTTTTGTATTTAATTATTTCCCACCTCCCCCTTTTCAGTCAGGATGCAGTTTTTTAAGAGGTGCTTCATTAAAATTAAAACCACTGTTTTGGAAGTGGTGACTTCATGACTTCTCTTGCTGTCTCCGTCGATGGTTCCCTCGGAAGCAAAACTCGGTGGGGCCAGGTGGTTTGAGAAACCTATCCAAGGTGCTAGGAAAGTAGAGAGCTTCTGATGTTTGGGAATTAAAATGAGTTAATTCACAGGAATGGCATCCAACCACTCACTCTGGGAAAGGCGACCTCTGAATTTATCAAAGAAATGAAGCTAATAATGGTCATACCCTGCCTTTATTTATTTATTTGAGGGCTACCCTGGCTTTATTTGTTTTTAATAAACAACTCAACGTGGCAAACATGACTAATATTCCTTCCTCCTCCTGTTTTTCCTCACAACAATCCTGTGGGGTTCGGTGGGCTGAGAGAGCGTAACTGGCTCAAAGTCACCTAAGGCGGCAGTAGAACTCACCATCGCCTGGGGATTCACCCAAAGTCACCCAGATGGCTTTCCTACCTAAGGCAGGACTAGAACTCCCCATCTCCTGGTGATTGGTCCAAAGTCACCCAGGCAGCTTTGATGCCTAAGCCAGGACTAGAACTCCCCATCTCCTGGTGATTGGCCCAACGTCACCCAGCCAGCTTTGATGCCTAAGGCAGGACTAGAACTCCCCATCTCCTGGTGATTGGCCCAACGTCACCCAGCCAGCTTTGATGCCTAAGGCAGGACTAGAACTCATGAGTCTCCTGCTTTCTACTGCCTTAACCACTAGACTAGACTGGCCCTACTGCTAAAACTGCTAAAAATGATTTAACGGTGGAACAGACTTCCTTGAGAGATGGACTCATTTTCGCTGGAGGTGTTTACGTGGCTTTTGGATGGCCACCTATGGGGACTTTGTAGGAGTCTGTTTCTGACTGGGATAAGAGGGTAGGACTATATGCTATCCAATGTCTCTTCCAATCTATAATGAATGGACTAAATGGATCTTGGATGAGAATTATTATAATCACTTCTTGTGTTCCTTTTTAATGAATGGATGGAGGGGCAGAGGACGAGGTAGGGAAGGCACCAGGTTAGAAATCAGGAGACGGTGAATTCTAGTCCCACCTTAGGCATGAAAGCTGGCTGGGTGACATTGGGCCAACCACCAGGAGACCGGGAGTTCTAGTCCTGCCTTAGGCAGGGAAGCCAGCTGGGTGGCTGGGCCAGTCCCTCTCTCTCTCAGCCCAACCTACTTCACAAGGTTGTTGTGATGAAAACAGGAGGAGGCGGAAGTATTAGGTATGTTTATAAAAATAGTAAAGGTGGGATTTGAATAAACCAGCCTTAAAATATTTACCAAATCCCTCCAAAGAGCTGTTTGCCTGTTGCAGTAAAAATCTATCTTAATGGGGCTGTTCTGTGACAGTTTTAAATACTTAATGGTGGATTACAGCCGATATCTTCATATACATATACTATTATTGTGAGCGTTGTTGTATTCTTGGCCTGGAGGCAAGGCCAGAGGGGGAACAGAGAAGAAAGAAGAAGATGAGGTTTAGGGAAGTTTAGGAGATGCAGACAATCGAAAGAGATTAACAACCATTCACACAAGATTTATGGCGCTGCTAGGGAATTGCTTGCAGCTATTACCACAACTGGAAAGGACTAGCACATATGTGAGAGGTGAACCTTAATAGCCTTATTAACACAACCACTATGATAAGAACTTTGTCTCTGTTAATCCCAAACATAACAATTAAGCCTTTAGATGTATTCAATGTAAACAGTTTCAATTTTTTTAAAAAAAATCCCAATTTGGTTATGTAGAGAAACAAACCAGAATTCATACAAAGCCTTTTTTTAAAGAGAGGCTTCCTTTTATTCCAAATTCAGCCCTCTAGTCTTTTAAATTTCTTTAAGTCGATTCTCATCAACTCACAATCTTTGTTAAACTTTTGAGGGTTTTTTTTTTAATGGTTCCAAAAAAGGCATTCTAGGATCGACTTGAAGTATTTGTATTTTCCTTTATTTTTCTTCTAAACGGACAAAAATTTTGGATAATTTCTTTTAAATGAGGTTTGGGATTCTTTGTCTCTCCAAGTTATAATCTTTCTTAACCTGTTTCCACTTCTGTTTATTTTTTTGAATGGAATGATTGTTTTGGATTCTTTCATCTAAGATACATAATAGCAGAAAGCACGTCAACATAGAAGCAAATAATAGCAAGCTTTCCTTTATAATTTTTAACAAAAATAAAAATGAACACTAATAGAGAGCAAAAGCAGTAAAGAAAGTGCAGGTATTATATTAATTTATTATATGATGTTTCTCTTCTATTAGTTTTATTGTTTTATATATGAGGTTTTTATATTCCTATAAGCCACCTTGAGTCGCCATGTGTGACGAGGCAGCAATATAAAATTTCTAAATAAATAAAAGGCAAACAAAAAAATAAAAACACCAAAATACCTCACCAAAAACCAACACTCAGATGAACAGAGATCAGCACCAAACTAGACCAACAAATAAGAAGTAAACAATACCCCAAACAAGGAACTACCAATGCAGACAACCAAGATAACAGTAAACCACAACCTAATGAAAGAACCATCAAGACGACCCCACCAACATTGAGAAGGCAAGCCACTAATATTTAAAAATAAGAGCAAACCTCAACCCCCTTCTAGCACTGATGATGTTACCTAGTTTGGTAATAAAACATCTGCAAGAACATGTTGAAAGAAATATCCTTCTGGGTTCAGTTCCAAGTGGGGAAAAAGGCACTGGAAACATGGAGGCTGCTTGGAAGGTTTAATGGTGAACAGGACCACATGGTCTGGAGCTCCAGAGAAAGATGATCACATGCTTGAAGGAGAAGATCAAGGAAAAAAGGGCTGAGGTGCTGAGAGTGCCTGGGTTTTATAACCTTTGTTGGGATTTGAATTGAAGCTTGTTTCTAATTGGTTGTCAGACTCCCATGAGGGGCAACTCTGTAGGCTGTCCTGAGTTCCAAGCTTGGTTGATCCTTGCTGGATGATCTATGCCCCCAAAAGGGCCCTTGGCAATTGCTATAGCTTTACCTGGAAACCTTTGTTATGTAAAGTGTTATGTATGTAGGTTTGAATGTCATTGGTTTAGTTTGAATTGTTCTTGTAAAATGTCAAATAGGATTGGTTTAAATAGTGCGGGAAAACCCTGCACTCTCATTGGCTGGCAACTACGGCTGCTGGCTATAAGAAGCAGCCATAGCCCAGCCAAGTCGGGTCCATTCGAGCTGTAGTCACTGAATAAACTCTTCACTGAAGCTCTTCACGTCTGACTCTTCATGCAAACTTAACACTGGCGACGAGGGTGGGATTCCCCTGAAGAAGAGACGACGCGGAAGACAAGCAGAAGAGCGAGATGGCTGCGCTGACACCCCCAGCCCCGTTCGATCCGGGGCAGAAGACTGGGAATCGTATCGGATCGCTTCCAAATGTATTTGGAAGGAAACGACCTCGAACATCCCGGAAAAGGGGTGATATTTCTCACACACTGCAGTCCGGCAGTCTTCAAGATGGCGAAGGCATTGGCAGAGAGCTGCAGACTTGAAGGTAATGGAATGGCCTGATTTAGAAAAGCTTTTAAGAGCCCATTACGCCCACAAGTATCGTGCCTCATTAAGAGACACGAGTTTTATCGTTGGGATCAAGGGGAAAGCGAAAATGTTAACGACTTCGTGGCAAGTTTAAGGGACATTGAGGGTGCTTGTGAGTTTACCAACTTAGAAGAGGCCATGCATGGTCGGTTTGTTCTAGGCCTTAAAGATAAGGTCTTACAGAGCAAATTACTAATGAAACCTAAGATCACGCTTTAAGGAGGCCATAGAGGAAGCTGTTTCAGCGAAGCAACCAAGTCCTCAGCAGCAGCCATGAAGAAAATTAACAAGGCCTCAAAGCCATTCTGATGTGGAAAAGTCCACAACAACCCATTGTGAGCAAATAGATTCTGATTCAGACTGTAGTGAGGTGGAGGAAGGAATTTATAGACTCAGAATGGAGAAGAAAGGGAAAGTCCTTGGAAGAAAGAGGCAAGAATTGGGCTGTGGGGGCCACCCCCACACTGAATGCAAGTTTTTAGACACCATCTGCCTACGTTGTGAGAAAAGAGGTCACCTAGCAAGAGTCTGCAAATCATCCAGAACTCCACCTAGTAGGAAGAAATTTCCTGAGAAGGATTTTAAGCCCAACAACTTCATTGAAAAGATGGGGCGCAATTCAGAAGCAAATGGGAAGAATGAAACTCACCAAACAATCACCATTGGTCATTCTTCACCCTTGAAAAGCAGAAAAGTACACGTGAAGGTGTTCATTGAAGGAAGGCCTTGCCAAATGGAAGTGGACTCAGGCTCTTATTTATCTATGGTGTCATGGGACACTATTCACAGGCTATTTCCCAACATTCAGAAGAAACATTTCCAGAAGCAAGCACTGACTCTTAAAGACTACCAAGGGAACAAGATTCAGTAGTTGGAGCAAGAGATTTCAACGTGCAGTTTAAAGGCCACACCAAACGTTTGCCCCTGACCATCGTGGACAAGGATCAGCCCAAGCTTGCTGGGACTTGAGTGGTTCAATCACTAGGCATCGAGGTGACTGGCATCAATCACGTGAGCAACTCTAAATGGGAGGAGGCCTTGAAGTCTGAGTTTCCAGAGGTCTTCAGCGAAGGATTGGGCAAGTATATGGGGACCCCTATCACTTTCAACCTAGACCCCAAGGTGCCCCCAATTCATTTAAGGCCCAGAAGGGTCCCATTTGCTTTAAAGGAAAAAATTGATGCACAATTAGGCAAATTAATAGCTCAAGGGGTTTTAGAACCCACTGACCACTCCAGATGGGAGACACGCATAGTCACACCAGTCAAGACTGATGGGTCAGTAAGAATCTGTGGAGACTATAAGGGGACACTGAACCATGCGCTGCAGCAGAGCGCATACCCAGTTCCAGTGGTGCATCATCTGTTACATTCACTTGGCAGGGGTACAGTCTTTGCCAAATTGGATCTGGCCCAGGCATATCAACAACTAACAGTTGATGATGCCACTGCAGAGGCCCAAACCATTGTGACTCATAGAGGTGCTTTCAAATGTAAAAGGTTACAATTTGGAGTAAGCGTTGCACCAGGCATCTTTCAAAGCCTTATGGAAAGGATGCTCCAAGGACTGCCAGGGGTAGTGCCTTACTGATGATGTGTTAATCTCTGCTGAAAATGACACTCAGTTACAAGAAAGACTCAGAGAAGTCCTTACCAGATTCAGGAAGCGGGGTTAAGAGTCAAGGAAGAAAAATGCACTCTTAAAACTGACAAGGTTGAGTTCCTGGGTTACATGATTGACAAGCATGGCATCCACCCTACAGATGCCAAGGTTAAAGCAATCAAAGAAGCCCCTAGACCTAAATGCAAAACAGATTTGCAAGCTTTCCTTGGACTCATTAACTTTTATCACATGTTCCTACCTCAGAAGGCAACCATTGCTGAACCATTGCACAGATTACTTGATAAAAGTCTGTTTGGGTCTGGGGCAGGAAGGAACAATCAGCATTTAACAGTATTAAAAGACTAATCACGTCTGATGCTGTACTCATACAGTTCTCTGAGAATTTGCCTGTTGTACTGACTTGTGATGCATCCCCTTTGGAGTGGGGGGGGTTGAGCCACAGGCTTCCCAGTGGGAGAGAAGCCCCTATTGCATTTTACTCTCGCACTTTGACCAAAGCAGAGAGGAATTACAGCCATGGACAAGGAGGCATTGGCAATTGTTGCAGCTGTTAAGAAATTTCATGAATATCTGTATGGGAGAACATTTACCATTGTTACAGATCACAAACCTTTGTTAGGATTGTGGCAGGAGACAAGCCTACACCTACTATCCTGTCACCAAGAATGCTGAGGTGGACTGAATTTCTTGCTGCTTATTCATACAAACTTATCCACAAGCCTGGCAGGACATTGGACATGATGCTGTGATTGCCCACTTCCTTGCACAAGAGGACTTTTGAACCTGAACACAACCTTTTTCCTAGAAACTGTTGCCAAGCTTCCAGTTCATGCTGCTGAAATTGCCGAGAGACTGCCAAGACACTGTGTTGGCTCCTGTTATAGGCTGGATTAAGAAAGGTTGGCCTCTTCAAGATCTACCTCACCTTGCCCAACCTTTTAAGTCCAGGCAACTGAATATCTGTATTAAGAGGATGTATTTTGTGGGGTACCAGTGGGTTTATTCCTGCAAAACTACAAAGAGAGGTTTTGGAAATGTTACATGAGGGTCATCCTGGTATTGTAAGGATGAAGGGATTGCCAGAGTTATGTATGGTGGCCAGGTATTGACAAAATGGTTGAAAACTGGGGTTGCATCTTGTCCCAACTGTCAGGTAGTCAGGCCTGCACCACCTCTCGCCCCCACACAGGAATGGGAATGTCCTAGGGGCCTGTGGTCCAGGATTCACATTGATTTTGCTGGCCCTACCAGAGGGCACACCTTTCTTATTATAGTAGATGCATATTCCAAATGGCTAGGTTTCCCCCTGGCATCCACCACAACTG